>CM060954.1:123938402-124310902 GCA_030765055.1 Mantis religiosa
ATCAGGAACTCTCAGCTACCATGTTCCTCGCTTTCTTAAACTCATTATTTTCGAACAACGTTCCAAAGTAGAATAAATAGACTCAAGCATCCAAAGGGAAGACACTACAGCAATAACCGATTACTGACTCCTCTCTTTTGTTTGCGCCCAGAGTTCTGACACATCCTCTTTTCTCTTCAGATCACCAATTCTCCCTTCCGCGATCGCTCTCTCGTAAAGCCACTCTCCTGTATATGGGTCACTAATTAAATGTCGAACACAGGACCCTTGCCTCGATCTGTGAATTTCTGACCCTCGTAAAACAGTACAGTGTTGTATGTTACATAAAAAGAACCTCTAACTGGTGTGAGTATCGCACTTATATACTACATACACTAACGGCAAAAGCTTTCTGGGAGCTGTATACTCGCGGTGCGGAAAGGGAGTTCAGATCGAAAATTACGGCATTATTCTCGAATAGAATTCTAGGCGTTTCCTAGTTTGCCCGTTACCCCCGCTCTCTCTCCCAAAACAACTATGCACCGGCTGGCGCTGAAGTACCCTGATGGAGCGGAACCTGACTGCGTTCAGCATGGATTGATTCAGAGTCTGAATTCAATATGCAGAGGAAATACAAGAAAACTTACTGCATCAGGTTTAATACATGGTTTCAACACATAGCCACATCAGTTAAGGAAATTACTGAGTAAACGCAAATCAAAGTAACAAGCAGATATTTGATCTTCCGGGGCATATTTCAGATGAAAAGAGGATGGGAAATGGTGCTCAAATTAGTCAGAACCGTGATGAAAAGCTGCTGCTTTACTCAATAATTCAACAACTTATCTTTCGTGTATTTAAGTTAACTGAATTATAAAAAATTACATAGCATCACTCACCAGAGGAAGCAAAAGCATGAAATTGTTCTTCAAGATATAATGCGTTTATACATTTTAGGATTTGTTTCGAAATCCATAGAAATCAGGGGAGCAAACCTTGGAATGGTAACTCTACAACTGGGGCGAAATCTGCAATCTCGCTTCCTTCATGATTAGTCTCAGGTTTACTTTTGGCAAAGCCATGTTGCTCCTCCTTCACTAAAGTAAAATTATTTCACTGTACCATTGCTTTGCGTTGGAAATTGGATCGCCAAAATTCACCAACTCTTTAATTTTGTCAAATTCTGACATAACATATGTAGAAGCGAATTCCATCCATAATTCTCATAAATGACCCGAAAATTTGGAAGGGGTAGGTCAGCGGTTTCTTTGTTGGCAGCAACACGGCTCAAAGCTTTCAACAGAAGCTCTTTCAAGGCAGAGATAAATTGATTAAAGATGTTCTTTTTCGTTCCTAATGGATTCAGAAACCCTGCGAAAAGCATGAACCAATCATGTCACACTTTTCAACTTATGTAATTAAGGTTCCAATAGGTTATTTTACCTATCTCAAGCTAGTTTGATCCTGCTGTAAACATCTGGATGGGAAGAGAGACAGAGATAGAGATAGTACTGTAAGTAGTTTTCTGATCACTGCTCTGCTTAAGCTAATTGCGGCGAGAGAAAGGTATGCAAATGTTTCGATTCTTATAAACGTAATATCCCGACATTTTATCTTTCTGCTTCACATACTACAAAGATGTGTTGTGGACTCTTGAGTCCTGAAAGGAATATTTACAACAGATATATACATAATAGTATGCCATATACAGATTAAACGGAAGAGAGGTGAAATTATACACACCTTTCACTTATTATGTTAAATTAAGCTGCATTTTATTTAACAATCACTAAAGGACTCTCTTGCAAAGACGTCTGTATCGAGTTGAATGCTGATGAAGATGTTATTGTTTATAGTGTGCAGTTTCTTCTGATGCTTAACACTGTATTTCCTGTACATGTCGCATACCTCGCAAGCCCAAGAACACTTATGTAAATGCAATGTAAAATCAGTAAGCTTTTTATGGAGCAGGTCGGTGCTTCAGCCGAAATGAAACACAATTGAGGCAAACTTTTGTAAGGTGGCGAGAGGCGAATGATCGCGCATAGTTTCACGGTGCTTAAAGAAAGAAACCCGGAATCACCATTAAGAACATTGAGAAAGGAACTGGTGATCTCCTTCGCAAGTAGTGTGCATAGTGTTAGAATGGAACAGCGAGCATCGGGGAAAATGGCGTAAATGCAAACAGCTGGTGGAGAAATACGACGATTTTACGAAAAGTGCTATACGCAGTAAAGCTCATGATTATTTTTTCAGAAGTAAACCGCCGACTATAATTAAGGTTTTGCATGCCGTAAATTCTGCCACAGACTTGGCAAATTTTACACGAAGTGCTCTCCATCGGTTGTTGATATTGGATTGATGTTTCAAAAGTGAGGGCGAAAATCAGTTATAGTATCGTAACCATTATATTACTGCATGTTTCTATTAATATTCCAACTCATAAATTTAATAAACTAATGCGTAACCCAATTCCATCTAATGTCCAGAAGTTAGCGCTGCTATATGTACTGCTAGTGTTGCAAAACTTATGTGCGTGCATGTAGCGTATAACACGGGGCGAGTTGAATCAGCTTCGCCTTGTTTACAGCAGGATTAAATTAGCCTGAGATAGAGTATAACAGCTGAAACCATATATGAGTTCTGGTCCGTAACCACAAGAAGTTCTCAAACTCGACGCCAATATTCCAGAGTTTCGATAGAATTGCATAATTCATTCCTTTATCATACTGGCATTGAATCTCTGCAGCTCATAGTTGTTTTTAACAACATGGGCCTAACTTTCTCCATTGCTAAGGGAAAACTAAAATATTCGAAACATATCGCTCCATTGACTCAATGGTTTCATCTGCAAAGGCTCCTACATCGCACTCACACATTTTTCTCCTTGATTCTTTCTATGGTTTTCTGGTGAAAAGGCTCCATGTAATATTTTCTTAAAATACTCTCATTGACATCTGTGTGTCTTTTTCAAGAAATTCCTTGAATGTTGGACGATTTACTACAATGAGTTGAATACGTGCTCTTGAAAGAGCTGCACACACAGCAATATTTACGTGGGTTATTCGTAAAGTACGGTCCCATTCGCCGTAGCTCATTGAATTTCGCGTGAACATTGAAACGCGCATACGGAACAACTCCCGGCATGCCTTCCTCGTAAACGATACCGTTCGCATTGGTAGTGGTGCAGTGTGCTTGTTAACAGTGGCAGTTAACAGTTTTTCTAACAATAGAGCGGCCTGCCGACTGTGAGATACGGTCTGTGATTCGGGTTTTGACGACAAGGAACATTTCAGAGCGGACCTTCATCGACAGATCAGTGAACTGTATTGGCCCCGATGTGAGTGGGTGAGTGGGCGTGAGTGGGTTCAAGCTTTCAAAGGCGGACGAAACAATATCCATAATGAACCGAGATCAGGCAGGCCATCAGTGATCACAGAAGATTTGATCAATGCAGCGGATGAAAAGATTCGTGAAAACCGGCGATTCACAATTCCCACTTCAGCAATGGAATTTCCGGATGGGGGTGGAACTCTGTACATAATTGTCTCTGAAAATTTTCAATTTCACAAATTGTTTTCACTTTGGGTTGCAAGGCTGCTTACTTAAAGCACACCAAATGACAAGAATGATTTCTGCACTGAACTTTTTGAATGGATATCATGAGGAAGGAGATCAACGATTGGAACACATTGCCACTTTGGTCGAGACGTTGGTTTCTCACATGACTCCTGAGTCAAAACGTTAATCGATGGAATGGCGCCACAGGACATCACCAGTCAAGATCAAGCAAACAATCTTAACGCGGAAAGTGATGGCATCCGTGTTTTGGGATAGACATGGAGTGTTGTTAGTCGAGTTCATGGAACGAGGGCCCACCATCAATGCAGACGCTTACTGCGCTACTCTATCCTCCGACGTGCAATACAGAATAAGCGACGTGGCCTTCTGACGTCTGGAGTGTTGCTGCTGCATGACAATGTTGCCTGATTCAGCATGGTGAACCCAAGATCTCATCAGCTCTTTTGGATGGGAACAGATTGACCACCCACCGTATAGTCCAGACCTGGCGCCGAGCGATTTTCACTTGTTCCGCTACCTAAAGGAGTTTCTCTGTGGCAAGCGCTTCCGCACAGATGACGAGGTGAAAGAAGCAGTTGATGACTGGTTATCCTCACAGGCGGCAGGAGTATATGGCGTCGGTATGCTGAAGCTTGTAGAACATTATGACAAATGTTACACAAATATGGCAACTATATAGAAAAATAGAGAGTGATATACGGATTTCAATATAAAAAATTGCAAATAGGTATCTATGATGGTTTCATTTATAAAAAATAACGGAGCTTACTTTACGAATAACCCTCCAAACACCTTCAGGTTTTCACTTTTGGAATAACCCTTGAAAAGCGTTTACTAATAGAGGTTGCCGCGATATTTTTGCTTGAAATATCTTGTTCATTTGATGCTCCGACCTGAAGTCACTATGAGTTTTATTTGTGTCTATGAAGTCTTCTTTGATTTTCTGAGACGGAACAGTAAATTGGTCACTAGAGACCATTGGCATGGTAAAATCTAGTTATATAGTCGTCTAGTAATACAAAGAAATAACACCAGCTCCTAAAAAAGCTTTATTTAACGTTAATGTGTCTATAATTGCCTTAAACACTCACTTACTTGCTTTGGATCCTTATTTAACACTACTACAATTACCAGAATGTTCTCATTTATCCTGGAACTACGGTCCCGGCGACTTTTAGTAGCTTCGAGCAGAATCCAGGCTCATTTCTCTGAAGTACATGGGTACGTTTAATACCTTTGCTGCATGACCTTGGCCACCGCCTCTACGCGAACAGATGATGTCTGTCACAATGACAAACTCACATTCACGAACAGCAGCCCACTGATCCTGTTCAAATTAAAAGGTTTGAACGTTAAACACTGTCAATGACATTATTGCTGATTGCTTCATAAGTAACGTGAGAGAAAGAGGATTTTTCGTATACATACTTATTTTCTATTACTACTGGTGTGTTTCAAGCTCTACGTGGTATTTACTGAAAGTTCTAGGCTTACTATTTGCATGTTCCCAGCAACCTGAGGAGACAAAGACAAATACAAGACATTTTCAAATGAAAACTTAGTCTTATTTATTTATTTATTTATTTATTTATTTATTTATTTATTTATTTATTTATTTATTTATTTATTTATTTATTTATTTATTTATTTATTTATTTATTTATTTATTTATTTATTTATTTATTTATTTATTTATTTATTTATTTATTTATTTATTTATTTATTTATTTATTTATTTATTTATTTATTTATTTATTTATTTATTTATTTATTTATTTATTTATTTATTTATTTATTTATTTATTTATTTATTTATTTATTTATTTATTTATTTATTTATTTATTTATTTATTTATTTATTTATTTATTTATTTATTTATTTATTTATTTATTTATTTATTTATTTATTTATTTATTTATTTATTTATTTATTTATTTATTTATTTATTTATTTATTTATTTATTTATTTATTTATTTATTTATTTATTTATTTATTTATTTATTTATTTATTTATTTATTTATTTATTTATTTATTTATTTATTTATTTATTTATTTATTTATTTATTTATTTATTTATTTATTTATTTATTTATTTATTTATTTATTTATTTATTTATTTATTTATTTATTTATTTATTTATTTATTTATTTATTTATTTATTTATTTATTTATTTATTTATTTATTTATTTATTTATTTATTTATTTATTTATTTATTTATTTATTTATTTATTTATTTATTTATTTATTTATTTATTTATTTATTTATTTATTTATTTATTTATTTATTTATTTATTTATTTATTTATTTATTTATTTATTTATTTATTTATTTATTTATTTATTTATTTATTTATTTATTTATTTATTTATTTATTTATTTATTTATTTATTTATTTATTTATTTATTTATTTATTTATTTATTTATTTATTTATTTATTTATTTATTTATTTATTTATTTATTTATTTATTTATTTATTTATTTATTTATTTATTTATTTATTTATTTATTTATTTATTTATTTATTTATTTATTTATTTATTTATTTATTTATTTATTTATTTATTTATTTATTTATTTATTTATTTATTTATTTATTTATTTATTTATTTATTTATTTATTTATTTATTTATTTATTTATTTATTTATTTATTTATTTATTTATTTATTTATTTATTTATTTATTTATTTATTTATTTATTTATTTATTTATTTATTTATTTATTTATTTATTTATTTATTTATTTATTTATTTATTTATTTATTTATTTATTTATTTATTTATTTATTTATTTATTTATTTATTTATTTTAGTTTCGGTGTTATAGCTAGGGAAGTCAATTGATGCAATTTTCTGACCGTTGTAATTTCCACATAACCGCATTGGCAGTAAATTTATTCACATTTTTCTCGACGTTAGTGTACACCTATTTTCAATAACGTTTGCAGAAATTGTCTAAAATTCACGAATATGGTCTCTTTTCTTCCACTCCCTAAACGCCCTTTTGCTTGGCTGGAGCTGAGAGATTAAAGTCGCCAGCTTTGTTCATTTCATTGTTTACCAGTTTGCAACAGTTGTTGTTATTCATAATCTTTGTAGCCACAGTCTAAAGATAAGCATCTTAACCACGTTACTAATAATACAGAACTGACCTACAGCTACCAAGTATATTTCACAAAACGGCAATGCTGCCTCAGAAACTTGCAAAAAGTGTTTTTCTATTTTAATCACTATGGTTTTGCACCTGGGGAATGGATCATGGGTAAGAAAAGTCTTATTGTTAGAAATAAGTGTATTAAAATTCCGAACAGTGAGTACATATAAACATGAACAAGAAATAGAGGAATTGGATTAGGTTTAGAAGAATTGGTAATACTCAAAAGTTACCTGAATACTTTACATAAAGTTTTTCATGTGGCAGAAGTGGAAAAATTCTTTCTTATTTCATCATGTTTGCCATTTACTGAATATTTTACATGCAGTTAGTCAAGATATAATGAACTCAGTTATACTCAATAATAAGGGTACGTTAGCCTGTATTTATAATCTTGTAAATTAAATTACCCGCTTCGCCGATGGCCATTTAAACCCTTCAGGGGCCGGAAATGGATACCCAATAAGCAGAACAGGACATTTAAATTGTTAAATTCTGTAAAAATGATTCATAAATACAATGCCGTATCTTCCGTATTTATTAAGTTATTTAAACGAAACAGAAACTGGTTTAAAACTCATTAAAGGCAGTATAAATCTACAGTAACAATAAAGTAGAGACTACATTAGTAAATCGTTGAAATTTTATTACTTAGTTTCACTGTAGCAAAAGCCATTCTTTGCGCCGAGCACGCCTAACATTTGAATCATTTTGTTTTGTGTGTATACGAACCAATGTATATATGTATAGCTACGCAAGCGACTTCTCCGGTTCAAGTTTAGTTTATTTATGCTATACCAAGCGATAATCATACGAGAATATATTGCGTTACACACCCACACACTGGAAAGAAAACTCTCTGTCAGCATCTGTTATTACAGTGTTTCTGAACCAAGGTTTCTGGTAGCCGTATGCAGTTGTTTTCGATCTGTATTTTAGTTATCTATACTCTGAGTGATTTCTTATAGCTATCAAGAGCTAAATGAATGGCACATTTGAAATTCTTAAATTTCAATGTTAACCATGGCTTATCCCCGTAATGTAGCAAGTAGCTTGGGTATGATGTGTAGCGACTTCTGATATTACTGTAGAAAATCAGGAAGATTTGTTGTACGATTATGAAGGAGATCTTTAGGACATACGTAGCAGTGACGTGTGCTGGTCTACAGATGACATGTTAGCTACTCCATTGTTTGGGGAAATGGCGGGTCAGATATGGGTGACGTGGATCAGCTATTACTAGCTATCCCTCATTACGAAAAATAGTCAAATGATAAAAGAAAGTGATAAAAGAAAGTATTTTTATACCACTGGAACTGCAGTGGTATAAAGTGCACAGTTGTTTAGTAATTTTCAGAGCTGTAAATTCATGCAAGACATTCATCTAACTGTACTTGCGCGTATAAAGAGCTCGTAACCTAATTGAGTATTATAATATCCAAAGGTAAGGGGTAAGAAATTCACCACGACATCACCCCTCATACTTGAGAGAAAACACTTTCCTAAAAGTATACCACCCACAACCAAAAAAGTTTCAACCATTTCGAAAATGTGTAGTGTGTTGCGAAGAAGAAGTTCGCAAGGAAACCAATATTATTTTTTGTGAAACTGCAGATGTGCCCTTGGGTGTTTATCCAAGTTTGGAGGTGTACAATTCAAAAATAAACCTTTAAGGGTACGCTTACATTCCTTATAGAACTAATGTAAATTTAATGTAAAATAGCAATATTAAAATAATTGGCGTTAAGTGAGCATTAAATGCATGTATGCGCAGGACGTCTATACACGTCCATATCGGTTTGGGGCAGTAAAAATTGGACGTCATATGACGCCCATATCGATTGGATTAGGTTTAGAAGAATTGATAGTACTCAAAGTTGCGTGAATACTTTACATAACGTTTTTCATGTGGCAGAAGTGGAAAAATTCTTTCTTATTTCATCCTGTTTGCCATTTACTGAATCTTTTACATGCAGTTACTCAAGAAATAATGAACTCAGTTATACTCAATAATAAGTGTACGTTAGCCTGTATCATAATCTTGTAAATTAAATTACGTACGGTAGTGCATCTCTGTTTTAAAAGTGAAACGTTGCCTTTGTTGGTGGTAAGCAGGACAAGCTGTTAATACGAAAAGCAGAAGTCGGGCAGGATATAGTTACTTGTTATGCAATACCAGTACTCTCCAGAGATTTGAAAACACGTGCCACACTGCGCAACTCCCTGCTCCTTTGTGCTAGGATCAAGTTCCCAATAAATGTAAATAATGCAATGGACGCGAGGTTTGGAAAACACACAATGCAGGAGTAGCAGGTGGCCACTATGATATTGTGATTTAAAAGAGGAAGAAATACGAGAATGAACACGTTCCTTGACTCCGTGTTTATTCCAGTGAATACCTTGGCCACAGAATGTGAATAGGGTCATATAACGCTTCTCTTATTTACGGAATACCTGCACGTTCAGAACAGCGAGTAAAGGCCGCAAACCTCTTTTGTATGGAAATAAAAGTTCGCCTTCGAAGGAATATTTCCTAAAGGATGTACTTCTGCATGCTGGTTACCTAAATGTGGGCTCTAAATATTATCGAGCTACAAGCCAGGTGTTGACATTCCAACGTTTCAAAAACGTTCACTTCCGTCATTAGGGCAATTGATCACATGATGAATATTACCGAAGCGTTGAAATATCTGCAATTGTACCTCTGGCTTAAAGCCGGAAACATTTATGAGAGTATACGCCTCCAGGAAATCCAGTTCTTAAGAAGACTATTTTATAAGGAATAATACGGAGCATTCTAAAATTTTACACATTCCTAAAGATCGGCAAAAAAATAGAAAGGGAGAAAATGCCCATTTTTAGTTTCTGTATTTCCAATTTACAACGTTTTACTTGCACTATTTCGATAAAATATACAAAATTGAACCCACCACTTTACAAATTAGTGTCTCACGATCGAAAAAAAAAAAACACCTTCATTGATTTTATTCTCATTTAAACTTATTGACTGCAGGAAAGTGTTTCATACAATAATATTTCTAAGGTATTACTGCGAAAATTTACAGGTTATGTAGCTGATTATATATGTATATATCTGTACATATTATTCGTTCTAATATTTATGTCATGTATCACCAAACCTTAACTTCAATTATATACAAACGATTCTTTATCATTTACGAAAATATTAAAAGAAAGCTAAATTAAGTATGACCTGCATATTCCCAGTGTGATATTTTATATTACATTCCGTAAGCCACCTGTGAGTGAATATAAACATAGGAGTTATTTGAGAAATTTTTAAATTTTGGACAAATGGAACTCGTCCAACCCATCCAATAGAGATGCAGGATCTCCGGGAAGAGCCACAGAACTTCGGGGCCCGTTTTGCCTCACTTGAGGCAACCCTCGCAGCCACACAATCCTCCAGAGAGGATGCCCACGACCTCCACTCTGAGGTCCTTAACATAGCTCCACGCCTGGGTCAACTGGAAGAAACCATCACAACTAGCATCGCAGGAGACCACACAGAGCAACACGACCAACTCACAAAAATTACAAGTGCCCAATGCTCCTCCAACAACACAGCAGATCTTCAGAACTGACTAGACTTTCTACAACTACAGCTTCAACACCTCTGCAATAGTTACCAGTCATCCTCTGTGAAGCGCAAGCTTGCACGCCTGGATGAGAGCCACACACGCACAGACGCCAAACTCGACCAACTACTCAATGGCATGGTTGAACAGCACGTCCAAGCCCAGTGGGACCTCTCCACTGTCTCCCTACGCGAGCGTTTACGAACACTGTACAATCCAAGCCCTCACGGGCAGAGCAACAACCCTCAGTAATAAATACTAAACGCCCACTTCCCTTCGTGCCATGCCCAGGGCCTCGGTCATGGTCATGGCCAAGGAATCCAACTTTACGCGCTCCCGCACACTGCGTGACCGAGGTGCTAATGCGGGACACCGTAATCGGCAGAAATAACCGCTATCGCAAATTCAAAACCTAATTTCTCCTTATAATTCCTTGTTATTGTTTAAAAAATAAATAAAATTACATTCCGCGAATTTCCTGTCCTCCATTTCATCTAATTATCATTTCACATCATCTCTCATCTGGTGGTCTCTTTCTGGGTAGAAGTGTCAGTGGGTGTCTGAGTGAACCACTTCCTCCTCCAGTAGATCGGTTGCAGGTCTTCGGAACCGGCTGTTGGGAACCCTTCCGAACCACAGTATAGGGGGGTGTCCGTTGGTCCTGGCCTGCCGGGGGAAGTGACTATCTAAGTAAAATGTAAGCACCCTGCCCAATATGTAAGCACCCTGCCCAATACACTGTCGTGGCTCCTTGGGATGGCCGCTCTCTCTCTCCTCTCGCCTCATCCTTCCTCCTGGGCATGCCCCAAGATAGCTACAACACATGAGTGATCGCACGGCCGAATACCCTCTGTAGTGAAAAAAGAGAGGAATATCCCACCCCATAAGGATACTTAGAGGTTATGCAGAATTTACAGAAATTGGAAGCCTGTTGACGGGGTGGGGGTTTGTTTGCGAAGACAGGCCTCAGTACTACATATGATATCTGAATTAATTCATATTTATTAATTATTTTGTTAGTGTTGTCTACTGAAGTGTGTGTTCCAGGTGAACCATAACGTTGGAAATACGGATGGCAATTTAAGTAGCTGATATTCAAAGTTGAAGAAAAGAATCCTTGTTTAACATAAAATTAAGTGTGATAATTGGAAAACCGAACCTTTGATATAATTAGTTTAAGCCTTACTTGTTTTCCCTTTTGTCATTATTAAATCTGATTTTCTTCTTACTTTGATATTGCTTTCGTTTTTGTATTACATCCTTTTATATTTTAAAGAATTAAACTACAAAGGGTCAGCTTATATCGCTCTTCTTTTTGGAAAAGCGCTTATGAATTTAATGCCTAAAATAACCCCAAAATGAGGTGTACGAACAAAGAAGATTAAAAGCCCATTATGTTTCCTCAGAAGACAGTAATTAACTAGTAAAGCAGTGAAACACAAAGCCGGCTGTTTTCTTTTATTTTTTCTTTGAAATAGTTCACAGCAGGTGTACCGTAGGCGGTGTTTCGTTTATAGCAGTCAACGCACAGAAACATTCATTTCAGAATATTTAGGTATAAAACCCTTCATAATAACTCTTATTGATAATAATAATATAATTAATTTATTAAGCAAAACTAAATCAATGTTTGCTGTACAGTTCCTTCTATTAATACATTGGCTACTCCGATACCGAGGACTTTTCACGTTATCTTGAAAACTAGTAACAAAAGTGTGTATTTGGCAGTTGATCTGCAGAACACAGTTTCAAAAGCTGATAACAATGATAATTCGATTAACTCTAACATCAGGAAATAGGTTTGTTAGGTTCCTGTTTAGTTTTATTAGTAATAAGAATTGAGTTTCTTTAATCACTACCGCCGAATACCATGTTGCACGCTATATTAATTATGCATTTACATTAGCTAGCATTAACATTTTCACTGAGCGCCGGGGTAGCGCAGTGATTTCGTTCGCGGCTGCTGTGCTAAAGGTCCTTTTTTTTGTAATTTACGTCCTCCAACGTTAAGTAATATCGGACGATGAATGGAATGGGTGAAATGATGCTCAAATGAGCCCGGGGTCCATGGAGCTTAGAGTTACCTGACATTCGTCTTTCAGGATAAGGGAAAACCCGGAAAAACCTTATGCAGGTAACTCACCCTGACCGAGATTCGAACTCGGGACCTCTTGAGCATGAGTCAGATATGCTGTGACCACGCTACCGAGGCGGGCTGTGCTAAAGGTTCCATGTTCGATTCCAACTGCTCCCTCCTCTAGGCTGGTCGTCCCAAACAGCTCCATCGTAGCGGGCCAGACGATCCAGGTGTGCCACTAACATCTTCCCTCGGGGCACCTACTGGATGCGGTAGACCACGTCGTTAATCCTCTTCACCACCCGGTACGGCCCTTGCCATGGTTGCTGGAGTTTCGGGCAGTATCCCTTGGTCCGGGTAGGGCTGTAAAACCAGACTAGGTCAGCCTGCTTGAACCCTTGGCTGTTGGCTTGCCTGTCGTATCTGATCTTCATGCGGTCACTCGCTTTCTGGATGTTCTGACGAGCCATCTCATTCATGTCGTGGAGATGGTCCACCAGGTTCTCCACATACTCGGTTGCTGGCTGTTTTGCGTCCGGAGAGTTTCCAAAAGTCAGATCACATGGGTGGAATGGCTGACCGTACAGGTACTTGTGGAAGTGCTCCAAGGTTTTAACTACCACCAGTAATTCTCACCGGGTGACGTAGTAGTTCTTCTCTGCCTTGGATAGCGTCTTGCTGTAGCACGCTATCACCCGCTCGTGGTCGTCCTGAACTTGCGTCGATGTCCACAAGGAAGGTGCCGCCTGGTTGTGGAAATCCCAGAACAGGAGCACTGCACAGGGCCTTCTTCAAGTGCTGGAAAGCGCCTTTGGCGTCATCCGTCCACACATATGGTCGGTGTTCCTCTGTCAGGCGGGTGAGGTGTTTGGCGATATTGGAGAACCCCTTTGTGAAGCGTCGGTAATAACTGCACAGCCCCAGGAAACGGCGCAATTCTCGCTTATCCTTTGGGCAAGGGCAATCTCTCACAGCCTGGGTTTTTTCCGAGACTGTGGCCACTCCGGTTTGTGAGAATATGTGAATTCGTGTTCAGCTTCAAGTTGGTTGCCTGCATTCTCTGTTACACCTTGCTTAGGTTGTCGAGATGGTCTTCGAACGTCTTGCCGACGATGATGATGTTGTCCAAGTATAGCAGGCATGCATCATATGTCAATCCTCTCATTACTGATTCCATGAGGCATTGAAATGTGGCTGGTGCATTGCAGAGGCCAAAGGGCATGACTGAACTGCCAAAGCCCTTGGCCTGTCGAGAATGCAGTATTTTCTTTGTCTCTCGTGTCTAGAGCCACCTGCCAGTAACCCGACTTCAGGTCCAGGTTCACAAACACTGTGCACTAGCTAGCGTGTCCAGGGTATCGTCAATCCACGGTACGGGGAAACAGTCCTTCCGAGTGGCAGCGTTCAGCTTCCTGTAGTCCACACAGAAGCGTAGCTCGCCGTTCTTCTTTGTCAGCAGAACTACAGGGGAACAACAAGGATTGTCAGACTCTTCAATCACTCCCCTGGAATTCATGTCATCCACCATATCCCATACCGCCGCTTGCTTCACCAGCGGAAGGCGTCTAGGTGGTTGCCGAATATGCCGGGCGGCCGCAGTCATTCTCGCCTTGGCAGAAGACGCGCTGGTATCGCCTCAGCAGTTGTCGAACTTTCTCCCGCTGTTCTGCGGTCAGGTGGTCACCACGCTCTCCAATAAGCCTTCCAGCCGGGGCCCAAAGTTTTGCGTCGGCACAGGCCCCTGTGTCTTCTCGATTGCGGTTACGCTGACCACGGGCTCGCCCGTCCCCAACTCCGTCCCGGCCTGGTCGTCGTGATCGGTGTCTACCAGGTTGAGCAGTCTCACTGGCACGTCCTCTCGGCACAGCAATAATGTCCTAGTTAAACCGAGTCCGTACACAAGTGTCTTCTGGTCCGGCATCACGTTTATGGTTCGTTGGCCGTCTAGTCACGCCGTCACCATCACCTCGCTTCTTGCGGGGACAACCACGTCTTCCTTCAAGACCACCCTGCAGATTCTAAGGCGCTCTTCGGGTTGCCGGAGTGTCACATCTTCTCCATTGAGCCGCAGGACCTTCCTGCCAACGTCGACCGTCGCCTCGTGGCTCCTGAGGGCATCCAATCCCAGTAGCACCTCCTCAGCCACCTTCGCGACGAACACACATTGACGCACGACACTCCGTCCCAAGGTCAATTTCAGCAGAGCCTTCTTCTCCACAGGCAAGGTGTCACCCGATGCCGTCACAAGCTGGTATGGTCGGTTTGGCTTCCTCGTCAGCAAACCCTTGGTCACGTCCCAACCGTTCGCGATGAGGCTGTCATCCATACGCCAGCTGACGGCGCGCAGCGTCACCCGAGGTGATGGAGATGTCGCCGCCGACGTGCCCCTTACCACTCCGGGTCTTACTCGTTATTCCGGCTGCTCTTCCGGGTGTTGGCAGTCTCTCTACAGGTGTCCCTGCTGTCCACACCCCCAACACAGGCCACTAGGTCTTCGCCGGCGTCCCTCGGCTGGTCTTCTGTCTCCGGTGTAGCGGACAATCCTCGTTCTCGACGTCGGGATAGCAGTAAACTTGGCCGCTTCCATCCTTAATGCTGCCGTTAGCGCATCGTGGATGGTTTTCTAATCGTGAGCATTAGGCGCTCACGAATCTCCGTGTCTCGTACCCCGAAAGCGAATGTGTAGGCAGCTTCCGGGTTACAAACTCTGGTGGGAGGTCGACTAGGGCCTTGCTAGCCAGTTGCTCAACTGCCAGGTCGAACTCCTTCAGCGTCTCCCTTGGCTGCTGTGACCTTGTCTTTAGCTGGCTGCGGTACGCTGCGCCTAAGCTGTGGTTTTACAAAACGATTCTCCAGGGCCTCCCAGATGTCCTTGGGCACCGCCGTTTCCTCTACTGTGGTCAGGACTTCCGCGGCCCGTCCCTGGAGGCTGGCTATTAACTGTGTGGCCTCTTCCTCTGGTGACCATTTGTTGTGCTTGGCCACTGCGTCGAACTGGTGGCGGAAGACTTCAAATGTTGTCGCACCGTCGTATTTAGGCGGTTTGATGCGCGCAGATGTTGTGTCGCGTCCCGGCGCGTCGGCCTTCAAGACCTTTAACCTCCTGCTGACGATGTCCTCTACCATGGCGCTCAGAGACTTTGTGTTGCTGTCGGCCTTTCCCTCCAGCTCGTTTACGCAGTTCGCAAGGGCATCGGTGTCTCCCACCATGGTGTTCAGGGACTTGGCGTTATTGTCGGCCTTTTCTTCTAAATCATTAAGGCGCTCGTCTACTTGACCCATCCCCTTGCCCAAATCCGCGACGTCATTCCTCACGCCGGCCAACTGTTCCTCAAATTTGGCGGCGAGAACCTCGTTCGCCACCTTCATTTCCGTGGCTATACTGTCGTTTCCTGCTCTCATTTCTGTGGTTATTCAGCCTTCATTGCAGTCAGATTGTGATTTGTGGTCTCCAACTTTGCGGCCAGGTCGCTATTTGCCTCCTCCATCTTCGTTGTTCCATTTTCTGTAGAAACTCTTCCAATGCCGATTCCATGGCAGTTGTCCCACTTCCTGACAGAAATTGTGACTTTGGAGGTTCGTAGAATTAAAAGGCGGAGTTGCAGAACTTAAAAACCTCCTTTAATAGTACAATACCTTATTTGTAAGTCTAGGTTATTCTAACATAAACCAGAACCCGAACAATCTCTATCAGTCCAGAAATTTCCGGAAGAATAAGGAAACCAAATATTCTATTACGTTCCACAAGCGTAACTTAATCTATGCCGGCAAGTCCTTTACATCAGTTATCTTTTGCTTTCCGGCGCTTCTTTACAATAGCCGCACTATCATTAACTGCTTAGCAAGGCTCATTATTACCATGAAACTATCCGCTGACTGTTTTCTTATTTATGCCGAAACTTTTATGCCTGTTGCCGTGACAATACATTAATATAAAAAGACACATGACACTACAAATGTTTGCCACATCATACGGTCATGCTGATAAAAAGGAATCCTGATAAGAGATGAATGGAGAAAGTAAGTAAAAAAATCTTGCTAGGTAATTAAAAAACAATTATACGAGCACCCACATATGTTCTATCCCCACATATGACAGAAAATAGAATTTGGCAATATCCAAAATTTCATGCTTATGTCTGCGTCAAACAAAGCTAATCAATTACGGAATGATTCTCTACACACCTTGCCAATAGTGTTATTCTGTCTTCTTATATTGCATTTTCCGTTGTAATTGTTCACTCGCCTTTCTCTGTAAGATGACATTAGAATTTCTATAAACACTGCAACAAAACAAATTATAGTGCTAGAGATGCTTTTGTGGGTTTTACGGTCCTTTTAGAAGTCGTTAAGTCTTGGTTATATTGATGCTTATATATAACCTGTTTTGTCTGGAAGTCGTGTCTACTGATCATTCGGGCTCAGGTGACTTCAGACTCTCGCGTCATTGGCTGTTCTTTCATTCTGCTTGTCGTTGTGAATAAAGCATACGGCAATGAGTCAATCCTCATGTTTTGCCATCAAGGGAATGTTTAAAGAGATTACTCAGCAACACAAGTAGTATTAGAGAGAGAGAGAGAGAGAGAGAGAGAGAGAGAGAGAGAGAGAGAGAGAGAGAGAGAGAGAGAGAGAGAGAGAGAGAGAGAGAGAGAGAGAGAGAGAGAGAGAGAGAGACCCCCTAACGTGTTCCATTCAAATGACTTTCTGTATTTTGTACAAACTATTCTTATATTCACTTCACCCAAACGAATGTATTCATTTGCAGAAATTATCTTAGAACTCTTTTTTCTTGTAGCTCAAAGGAGAATATCGGAATCTAAGGATTTAAGCAATAGTCAAATCCTTTAAGAGCTGGTCACTATGTGATGTGTTTGAAATTCTGCATACCCAACAGATTGAAAAAAACCAATAACGACTTTACATTAGACATTAGGGAAAGTATAACCATTGTAAAATCCAGATAAATAACAGGAAATAAGTCGTGAATTTGCTGCATAAAAAATGCATTTGATAAAATAGTGTATTTTAATGGTATCTGTAAGTTGTCTAATCTCTTACTTACCAGTTATGCAAAATCCGCCAAAATAAAAAGTACTTCTGCGAACATTCATAGAAAGTGTAACATATGCATTTCATTGCTATGAAAATATCTTCAAAATCTTTCATCCGAATTATGCTAACTTTTCAGAAAAGAAGAATTTGTAAAATATATTCAACGGGAAGGATTGTTTGGGGTGACGAAATATTCTGGAAAATATTAATGTCCCATCAATGAAAAATGGTGAATTTAAATACCTAAGTTCGTTATTTAACTGACTTATTATTATTCAGCTGTTCACATACACATACACAAATACACTCGAGTATGCCTTCTAATTCCACCAAATTTTCGGGTGGAATGCAATACCTTCTCTTTCTACTTAGCACGTGGTAGAGAAAATGAGGAAAGGAAAAGCGAACTATCAGAATATTCAAACTCAGTATGATTTATTTGTTGGCCTGAAACTACGCATAAAGGTTTTTTCTTCTCCTTTTTGTCTTATGTTCCACAGTATTCTGTTCCAAAGAGCGTGTCCTCATAAAAGACATTTTACAGCTCTAGTTTTATAACTCACAGTTTGTCTGTGCCCTCGTAAATACGTCTTCATGCTCTCGCCAAAGATTTCCAAGGATTGGCATTTTCTCCTTCCTGGTATTCTGATTGAATGCAATCACAAAACCTACGAAGAATCACGTGGTGATAAAATTAGAACATCACTGACGGCGCTTATCTGTCCTGATTATTCTATCTCTGTTAGAGGTAAGAGTACGGGATTATAGGTAAAGCTACAAACTTCATGTCTCGTTTTATTATTACCTATTTCTCCAGTTTATTGAAAACTCATTTTCATACTCATAAAAGATAGATAATTAACTAGATGTGTAACTGCTGTTACCATGCTCAGTTGCAACTACGAAATATTGTTTCGAACGTTTTACTTATTTTCTCTATTACATAGTTAAGTAAGCAAAATGTTTAGTACATATATTCCACACAAACATTCTATATGGAAGTGTCACCAACAATACATGTTTTGAAACATTAAATGGAGAAAAAAGAATGTTTAGGGCATTTTTTATATTTTTCTAATTAGTCTGGATGTTCAACTATTGCCATACTTTGCTCATATGTAAATCGGTATTACTTTTGTTTATTTTCCGTATTTATTCAAAGAGAAGAGACAGCACTTGAGACCGCTTTGAAAATGTTTGACCACAAATTCAGCTTAGTATTTTCTTTTTATAACTAGACCGATAATAATGGGAATGTATCTGTAACTAAGAAGGAATGGTTTGAAAACTAAGGGAAGCCATGTCAATGTAATACTAAAGTTGAAGCACTCAGATTCAGAAGTTAAGTCAATGTTTTTGAGAAATCCGGTTAAACACACGATAGCCACTCTGAATACCAATTCTGTAATAGTGCTAAAAGATAAATGATGACAGAGTATTTTAGGTCGATCATATTATGACCCTGGCATCTTGAATGGGCATCAATTTCAGAAACAAAAGTTAAGTTAACCTTTTCGAGGTAGATGTTAAGTCAAAGTAGTTGCTGCATTAGCCGTTTGGTGGTGCAACTACACTGTGCCACCCAAGCTCTTTTATATCAGCTGTTGTTACATTTTAGATTAGACATTTAGACATCAGACTTTTTTAGATATTCCTCAAGTGCGCTTTCAGAAAGTTTATCTGCACTTCCCAATACTAGGGCACTCTTTCATGCCTATTGACGGTATTTTTGGCAATATTGAGACGAAGAAACGATGAATGAATAAAGTCTTAGTCCCTTTCACATGGGTGAAACTGATCGAAGATTCACTACAGAAGAAGCCCATTGATGTTGTCCATGTCCGATGTTCACTGACCGATAACGGGGAACATGATGGCACTCCAGATGTTGAAGTTTCTGACTACAAAGATGTCCTCGACCATGTTATTGTAAGAAGTATTCCTGAATTCACTTTAATCCGGGGTGTGTATTTCCAAAGAGGATGTGCAGCATAAGTTCGTCACACAATATCTTCCTCATTTTAAGGTCCTCAGTCTCTTTTGAAGGGAGTAGTGAGGTTGCAAGCCCTACACAAAGCATGTGATAGTGCGAAAAACACAGCAATAAGGCAACAGAAGATTAAGAAAGCAAAGCATTACGATGTTCCGTCACTACTGGAACATGTCACTCAGCCAGAAGGTACTACATTTTATGACACAATGACATATGGAAGTGATGTAGAAGATGATATAGTAGAGATGGAGTGATATTTTGATGACAATGTTGTATGTCAATCCATGAAGTGCGTGCTGGATTAATCCATAGTAGAGATGTATTGGTGAAAATAAAGCAATAGTTTATCCATGGCTACATATTACAATATTGTATAATGGAAAAACATTAAGAATAAGATGCTGTTAATTCAAGTGACTTAACAATCTCTCATCCATTTTAAATTAATAATCCATTTTAAGTTCTTTGTATCACTAGTTAAACTCTGCAACTCACCTTTTAATCATTTTATGTGAAGGGACAGAGTCTCAAAGTTCTGTCCATTTCCTCCTTGATTTCTTTTGGCGTTCAGCCTTTGAAATGGAAGTATTTAATCACCGTTGGTTTTTCCAAACCCTCCATTTTCGTGAAACCTCTTCACTTGTCTTGTTTAAAACGCTGTCATTCGAAAACCAAACAAGCTATTGACCTGTAACAAGCTATGGGATGCAAGCTAGTATAGAGTTAGCCTATATGATGCTTTCCATCAAGCTGGTCTAGTGGTGCCATCTCTATGTGAAGCCCGGGATTTATCAGCCGACGTCGTAATCAATACAAAATATAAATAGCCTTAAGTTATAGGTATTAGCGCTGTAGTTTTAGTTAGATCAGCTAAGTATTTAGGGTTACGATGCATTTGGGACAAAATGTGCAAATTAGCTCAACATGTAGCTGCAATGGAGTGCATTGAGCAACCACAGTGTAACCGCAGTATCAGGCAGCGATTAGGAGGCGGCGAATTAATCGAAGTCAAATAATTAAAAAAGAAGATAAATTAATAGAACTGCTTTGCTAAACTAATATAACAATCCTGTTATAATAATATGAAATTAGAAAGATTAAAATAGCAGTTGACTTAAAGAATAAGAAGGGAAGAATATAATTTAATATAACATATATACTAGCATCCAGGCAAGAAAGAGAAAATATTCTTGAAAAAATCTGTACAGGTCGCAGAGACAGGAAAGAAGGACCGTTACCTTCCTTGTGCTAGTAAAGTTCAAAGTCTGAAAACTATTGTATTCTTTCAGCTAGGAATGTTTTGGGACAAAGGACTTTCAAAATGCAGTTAAGCATGAACGCTAAAGGGATTTACTTCGCTGAATTGATAACGATGTATACCGTTACAAACAACTCAGGGTAGGCGTTCCCCAACTCAGGGTAGGCTGAACGTCAGTGAGTCATATGAGTTTTGCAAACAAATGCGAAAATTCAGAACAAAATGAGAAACTAATAATAATGTACCATTTGAGGAGGGTGAGCTAGTTTGGTCATGTGATAAAGTTAGAGAGGGAATCAGAATAAGGTTCGAACTGGATGTTGAAGTAAGAAAATCTTTACTTACGAGTTGATACTACGACAGGAAGAACGTGTTCAGGTGCATCAAGAAGAGAAGCGAATATTTCAAAGTCAGAAAAGTGGTTACCGAACCAAGTCGATAAACAAACACAGATTCAGGTATTAAACCAAATAATTCTACAACAAACAAAGTATTATTAATACGACTGAGTAGCCAACAACCACAAAAATCCATTTCCTACAACCATTCGCCTGAGGATAACACAACTCATAGCTCCAGTCAAGCTCCAATTAGAACCCAATTAATCAAAATATGGTATGTGGGTTTGCCGCAATAGGCGTTGATTTTTACGGCTACATAACAGTAAGAATAAGAATGAAAATGGAATTCATAGAACTGAGCAATGTCTGAGGGTGAACATGGTGTTTTAGATCCGAATATGATTGGTGCACATATATAGAACCATTTTTATATAACCATGTAAGCGGGACTTAAAAAAAGCACGTGAATTTCTGAAATGTGCGTCGTTTTCATCAACGTGTATAGCGTTCCAGAGGTATTTCCTGTTTTATAGCTCCATTGTGTTAAATATGAGTCGTTGTTGTTGAATAAATAATGACTGAAATCCCGGAACAATATATAAACGATAATAAACTTTAAAAAGCACACACATAACACTCATGTTCCAAGAAAAACGGAGCTGTTGAATCTACTAAAACTCTACCGAGAGGAACAATCGCATTTCCACCCTGTGGATACAACGTTGCAGTAAGCAAGAAAAGTTACTCTCTGAAGCGGCCGCTCCTGAGTAAATACACCGAAAGCTTAAAGTTTTATATTCTTCACTAATAAACTCAGAAGGCTTATAAGATTCATGCATAACAATCAAGAATTCTAACAAAATATCTAGCAAGAATATACATTAGGTATATCATTCATAAATGACGAACTCTCACCACTACAAAGTACAAGGGAAAACAAAATTATAGATTATGTCTTAAACGTCTTAGAACACAAGAGATTCCTTGAAAATACAGTGGAGGTGTTGGATGTAAAATCAGTGGCATGGAACACTATCGGATCTTGAAGAATTCACACTGGGTGGCTGAGTTGTACTGCTAATATTTGTACTGATTATAATAGTGTGGATTCAAACCCCATTTTGACCGTTGGCTTTTTAACTATGCTTAAAATATAAACCCTATGACCTTAGATTTATCAGCATGTAAGATAATTAACATCGTCGTTTGTAAACAAATTAATTTAATTTCGGACTTAAAGGACTCAAGATAAATGCATCACTCATTCTCTCCTTGACGATAACGGAATGAAAAACTCACGCCGCTCATGAAAATGAAAAACTCATTTTATTGCAAAATAAACTGAAAAAGTAACTAAACGACACAATTTCAACCCTCCATTTGAAAGATTAATTATTTAAAACAGAAAACCAGTAAATCAGTATGAATTACTTTTACTCGTATAATAATAGAAATCACAAACAGTGTGATAGATCGTATTACAACAGCATGTTAACGGAATCTATTCCAGGCTAGAACATTTGTATTTCTTTGTTAATACAACTGTACCTCAAGTGCAACCTAAAATCTAACTCTAAAGAAAATTATTGAATCACTATGTGGTGTCAATTTTTGCAATGATTGCAATAAAGAAACTGAAATACCAAATTACCATATGAGTTCTTTAAATCACAGAACTATACATATCTAATATATAATTTACAGGTATGCACAACCTAAGTTTACCATATGTCCTCAAACAATTACAACAGTTATGGCTTATATTTGGAAACCACAATAACCTCAATACAATATGGGCATGACATTTTATCAACTCACAAGGAAAAATGATTGAATTCATGACAAAATCCTCATTCGGTTCAACATTCTACATTTAAATCTAGCTGTGTTCACCAAGTGTATCAAATCTACATGAATAGACTGTTTGCGAAGGCTCTCAAAGGCTCTCAAAGGGCAGCGATCATTTTCCTATTATTCTTACTATGACAGATATCAAAATACCATCGTCGCTATAAAAATAACTTTAAAAGAGTCATATTTATCAAGGTTAAACCCCATATTATTCTCATATAGCAGTACAATTGTCTCACCTTACACCGTCTTCAGACTTTACTCATAATATTAATAATTCAAATAAAACATTTAATGACTGTACCCTACATGCGCAGATGCATATGTAACATTATAAGAATTGTCGTGGACAAGTTGTTATTTGCAGCTTCCGTCTTCGTTGTTAATTCGGCCTTCATTTCTTCCATTTTCTCGGTGATGTCGTTAGCCGTCTTCATTTGTTTCAGTTCCGCGGCCAGGTTGTTATTTGCCGCTTCTGTTTACGCAGCGAGGTTGTCATTTGCTGCTTTCATTTCCGAGGTCAGTTCGGCCTTCATTTTCATCATCTTCTCCGAAATCATTTCCAATGCCGCCTCCATGGTACCCACATCCCTCTTCTGACACCAGTTGGGACTTTGTGGGTTCATAGAATTAAAAGTCCAATTTGTCGAAATTCTAAATGTTGTTTATTTCCGAAACAATACACTGTTCAATTCTCACGTAACAACATATCATCACATATACAACACAATCTTCCAAGGTCGATGACAATAACAAACAGCGTTCAATTTACATCAGCTCTCGTTACAAAAACACTCTCAGCTGTTCTCTGCTTACCTCTCCCGTGACTGTTTTACAACTGACTCTTGGCGAGTCGTCACTTCCGACTGTTCTAGAATGTAATTATATCTGTCGGCAAGTCTTTTATTTCCGGCGCCATGCCTATCTGCTTAGCTCGTTATCTACGTGAAACACTATCCAACTGTTATCTTTATCTGCAGGCTCTTTTGTGTATGCAGACCACAGTTATCTCTCGGCACCGAAACTTCCGTGCTTTTTCGCCGCGACAGTATTTTCTGTAACGCTGACTACCATATGACCATAAAACAAAACAAAATAAATAAATTCGACTACCTATTTAAATACCGTTCACATAATAAAATACTTTCAATCAAGAGCTAAATGACAGTTTATCACAGAAATTGAAAAGGATTGAAGGCTATATTTTGTTGCCGTAATTATCAAATATCCCAGAAAGCTAAATGGAGTAACGTCCAGAAAATTAAAGGAAACTGGAAATATAGTTCTTATATTGTCTTAGGAAACTGTGGCCACGCCGTGGCTCAGTGGTTAGACCGCTTGGCTCTCACCAAGGCGGCCAAGGTTCAGTCCCAGACGACCGCAAAGTGAGATTTGTGGTGGACAACACGGCGCAGGGGCGGGTTTACTCCGGTACCTCCGGTTTCTCCCGCCTCTCATTCCACCGGTGCTCCATCTTCATCTCATGTATCATCGGTGTCACCGCCTGCTATGCCGTATGTAGTAAAAGCGGGCGTTAAACACTACACATTAGGAAACTGTGAAAAAAAATTCAGGAATACACACTCAGTGATAGACATGCTGCGTCCTCTAACTCAAACCCGAAGAGGAATTCAAAGCATTTAATGCCAGATTTGACAAATTCCCGCTGCATATTCATATCAACACACGTACCTATACCCTCACGTCACTGCCGGCATTCAGAAGCTAGAAATTTCTCCTGTTGTTTGTCGAAATACCAGCCCTGAGCTGAACTAGTAGAGCAAGTTCCTTCCAAGGATAAAATGTATATTTGAATCAGGATACTCCCAGATAATTGGCGCTGTGCAATAATAATACACAAACTCAAACTCTGTAACGATACCTCTATACCAATTAACTAGAGGCCGGTATCTTTGTAATTATTGTGTAAACGTTTTGGCTCGAAGGCAAGAAGCTACTTTCTGAAGTCCTGTATGGATTTAGTTACATCCACTAAGTACTGGAAGTCTAATTATACTTAATCTGAAACACAAGACACTATCTATCAAACACGAGACAATATCAAACAAAAATCTACATCTCTCCTTAATCGGGCTAGATGTAGAAAAGCCATACGGTATTTCATGGTGAAGGCATATGCTTAAGCTATGCACTTGGAATATCTGAAAATATCTTTTGTAAATGAGGTAACTACAAGAAAGAATTACGAAGTTCCAAATCTGACCATATAAGTATTACGCAGGTTCCCTTTAAAAAAATGTAAAAATTGTATGGTTTTTAAACCCTTTGTGCAGGTCTCCGAAACTTAACTTCTGGGATTAATCTTCGATGAAAGCTCTATACTGGGAAACATATGAAAACCCCAATGGAAGACCTTCATGGGCGGTTAAACATGCACATCCTGGCTAGACCGTAATTGGCGTTACTATTGTTAAATTATGCCAATGAAATAGCTACTTATAAGAAGTACATTTCATTTTGAAGCCCTTTTGTAGAAGCCTGTAACTCCTTGGTAATAAAACAGCAAGACATGATCCCAAGTTAATTGATTACAATAGTGCTATAAGCACATCATAGTTTAACTCGCAGTTCATTTTTAGCGGCAAAGAAGCCAACCTCAGAAATTAAGAACATATAGGTAATCACAAAATGTGAAATGAAAATTGCATTACCCGTACATTATATACCACATGTGTAATAATAATTCGAGATGAAGTGTTACTGTGAGGTTACTCAGTTAGTATGTATGTCATACTTGCTACTGCTTTATGAATTCACCACTGATTCGGAGCAACGTACGCTACAGATAGTAAATATGTGAGTATTTGTGTATGTATTTCGCTGCTTTTGAACAAGTTATAGTCATTTATGTTGAACACTAATTGCAATAGCTTGGAGTTGTTTTTTCGGATGTTTAATGGGTTTTTTCTGGATATTCATTGAAGGGTGTTTTGGAATATTCTTTTATTCGGAGAATTTCAAATATCCCTCCAAGTTTTATAGCTTTTAATATGAAAATTATATCATAATTGGTGACGTATATTTATACTTAAGGTGATAAGTGGTACACCTCACGTACTGCGACCTATAGAGGCAATAAATTTAATTTTGCGTTTACAACTGCAACTCTCCTCAGGGTCACTGAAATATTTCAATTCTAACTGTTTCTGCCACTTTTAAGGATGAAAAGATGAAGTATGACTACAGATTGCGTGCAAGTATTGCACATGGACGCGTGTGAGGCTCGGAGACCCGGAAAACTGCCTAGGTAGAATTGTGAATCACCATATGTCAGACAGCCCTCCAGCCCTGCAGGTTACTGCGGAGCCATCTAGCTGGGTAAGCAGCGTGTAAGTATGTCTCAATATTCTCTGTAGTTTATCAATAGATATTTCTCCTATACCGTTGGCAAAAGTTAAAGGCATATAAACGCTGGCCAATGCTCAAGCGGAGCGCTGTTGCCAAACACGTATACCGTAGAGGTCCTGTACATAAGAGCAGTTTTACCCACCAGCAAATGTTTTGACTATTCTTCCTGTAATTAAACAACATATTCCTAAAACATTAAAATTTTATCTTGGCACATGAAACAGCAAGCACGGTTTCCAATCCAGTAACTCGCTTTCCAACTTCTGTGGGTCTTTCCCGGAGATTGAAACACAGGCACGCTTCCTTTTTCTAAGGATGAAGCTGCTTCACTACAAATTCGTGACACTATGTGCACACTACCTACACCCCAAGGTTGCTGGGATTTTGAAAAATCTATAGGTGCTCTATATTCTGTGTCGGAGAGCTTTCGTGAAAACTTCTTCACATTAAATATAATTTTTCTGCCCTAAGATTGTATCACTCACGTTTGTTCATCGAAAAATCACTTGTGCCAGCTTCGAGGGATAAGCTCATGCACTCGAATCACAAACACTGGAAAACATTTATGTGTATAGTAATAATTTAATGTATAATTAACAATATTTCAGCTCGAGTTCAGCACACGACTTAACGATGTCATCCACTTTAACAAACACTTCTACTCTGAAAACGAATTGAAGATTAACTAGGTTTCAAACTGGTGAGTTCTGTTTTCACAATAGGTGCATTATTTATTTATGCTTAAGATTCTGTGAGGAAAGGCATGGGGTGGTGAGTGCTACAGGGAGTATTATAATAGCATTCGTTACACCTCAAGGAATAGCTGTTGGATGGTGTTGTATTTTAGGTTTATCTGTGTTGAATGGATGGATGATGGGCAACCATAACCATGTGCATCCCTAGTGTTCTAAGTATCGTAGAGGAGGATTTTTGTACGGTCATGATCAGAAAATAAAATTCTTTGTTAATGTAATGTTGGCATCTGAAATTTTCAAATATTTATACGTAACATTTAACCATAACCATGTGCATATAAAAGTGCATCGCTCCTTTCATAAGAATCGTAGAGACAGGATTTTTGTACGGTCATGATCACAAAGTAAAATTCCTTCTTATTGTTATATTGGCAACTAAAATTTTGAAATATTTATTCGTAACATTTAACCATAACCATGTGAAGATAAAAGTGCATCACTGGTGTTCTGAGTATCGTAGGATTTTTGTACGGTCATGATCAGAAAAGAAAATTGTTTCTTATTATAAGATTGGCATCTGTAATTTGCCAAACATATATCCGAGCGTAATTAATTAATATATAGTTCTCAGTTCAGATGCGTGAGATGCGTGTATCACATTCGGCAGCGCTGGTAGGAGGGTCAAGCTTAGGATTGGCTGGAGTCTGCAGTACGGCCCGCCCCCATATGCCTTTAACTTTTCCGAAAATTATAGGTAGAGTAATTATTAATTGTCGTTGAATTTGGTCAATTCTAAAACAAAGCATAATTCATTATATTAATATTTTGAAATATAAAATAATGTTTAATGACATCTATTTGAAATACTTTTCAACATGAATAGTACCTGCAACATATACATTTTCATAGTGTGATCATACAAGTATTTATGCAGTACTTGCTGTATAAACAGGGCTTTACTTTATTTAGCGTTACTAATTTACTCATTATTGTATGCTCACCCATGTTCTATAGGAATGGGTAACACCGGTATTGCAATATACCTTATATAGAGAAGTTGATATCAATTTTTAATGTTCATTCTTTCCTTAGCGACGAATAAAATTTATTAAGCATAGAATAAATAAGCACCAAATTTACAATTGGTTAGTATGCTGTGTTCGAGGGGCTGTAACACAGTCTGTAACTCTTGTTCACTTCCCCTCTGAAAGGGAGTGTATGCAAGTGGCTGCTTTCCTTATTGCACAAACTCGCCAGTAATAACAAATGAAAAACATGAAGAGTCACTGTCCTAATTTCAGGCATATGAATAATACATGAAGAATCTGTAACCTATTGTGGATGTTGAATTATTTCATGAGAAAAAGAAAGTTGTGTCCAGTTTCTAAATTATTTTAATATGACACTCATTATTGTTAGTAGAATAGACATTCACTCATAGCACAATTCCATTGTTATCTAATTGCATAAATTAGTATTATTACACTGCTGGAAGAAAATCAGTTTTCCCTATGTCAGTGATAAGCCCTGTGTTACGCCACTGAAGCGCACGCCACTGGGGCTGTTATTTGCCTCCGGTGGTCCGCACATCCCCCTCGCTTGAAAGCGAATAGAGATGCAGTCCTGTGTAAAATTAAAAACAGAATAAAAATAGACGTAAACAGATTGTGTTTATGATGAAAACGTGCGCATGCAACAATTTTTGGAAGGCCAGTTTATGATTTTATATGCATGAGAGGCTTAGGGAATTATCTGTGCTTGTCCATTCTAAATGCATTTCTGTATTTTTGACAAGATGTAGCGGATTTAACAATGAATTGTTTGGGATGAAAAAGCTTGACCAGTTTAATTCCGAAACCTTGAGGATTCTCATTACCATGGTTCCTGCTGTTCATTCTTTTGTTTTAAATTAGCTAGTTAATGTTGAATTAGAAACAACAACAATTACGGTTGAATGAATGAATGAGTGGTGTTTATCGCCCGCCTTTACTACATACGGCACAGCAGGTGGTATTACGGTTGAGGATATGAGTATTAGCAACATGACTGAGCAAAGATTACATACCTTCCGTTTGAAGGTCTACAATATTGTTCATACTGTTTTACTATTTTATTTAATCCTGCATGACGTGTAAATATAAATGAAGAATAACAAGACGACAAGACAAATGTATTCAACAATGGTTGTATTTCTCACTCATCCGTAACTCTGGTCCAGTCTTGAACCAAAAACAATGTTTTAGGGTTTGAGTATCCTTATTATGTTGAGCCTTTAAATAGCAATTTTTATCAATTTATAATGTTTCAATAATCATCAATCAGCCAGCGCACACCCTCACTGGCCATTCCTCTAAACCTGCTAACGCGAGGAGAGTTACCACATGTAAGCATCATATGTTGGGTATAAGAACGGAGGTCGTTGTTATGTTATTTGCCTTAAATGTGTGATTTATATTCTTAAGTTGTTAAAGGATACACATAGCTTCACTGTCCGAGAATACAACGCTGCACTTCCAGGTTGCTATCTGTATGAAGATTCCGTATGTACGTCACTGGCACTTATTTCATATGCGTGATCACTAAGTAATCTTCTAGTTCATCATATATACCATCGAAAACTCACTTTCTTTTCTTCACGAATTGCTTGATTTATGACAACTCGACATAGTTCACTGATCACGTGTATTCCCTCCCATAGCGTTCTCAAGCAAGTTTAAAGGTTTTGCTGTTCCTTGGAACATAGCCTCTAACCTATGGAGTACCCAAGGAGAGGGGATCCGTCACCATCAGCTGCTGTGGTACGGGCGCTGCGGACCCTAGCACCCGTGGAACTCCTTATATGAAAAGAGTGGTAGCCTTTTGCGTAGGGGAGAGGCGGATCCGTCCTCTTCAGCTGCTGTGGTGCGAGCGCCGCCAACCCCAAGCACTCGTGGTAACTTTTACGTTACGAGAGGAACCTCGAGCCGAACATTCGAGCCCCTCCCTCATTGGCAGTTGTTCGGATTACGTTGGACTCGAGGAGGAAATGGTTCCCGATACCCATGGGAGATTGGGTACCCCCGAAAAGGCTCCGGCCGCCCGGAGGGGGCACAGAGTTGCCTTAAAACTCCCAGGTACTTGCCTGCAGAGCAAGGAGCTTGGTATGCTAGGTCATCAGGTGTCCCCACCGAGGTTTCTCGGCAGTCTTCATTGCGGGGTTGACCGCGTAAGTGGCGTATCCTCTTACACCCCTGTAATGGGAGGGGGGCTTTTTAAGAAATCAGGTATTGCCCAAATGCAAAAACCCGCAAGCATAGAGGGGAGTTGCGACTCCTGTAGACCCTAGTACATACCCTATGGAGTAATAAGGAGGTAAACGTAGGACAGTATGGCCAGCCTTATTATCTGATCTATTCTTTATAAATATCACTTAGCATCACACGCATTTGCCAGTTTTGGTTTTGTTTGGCTCTAGCACGCAAGCCGATTCATATGCAAACACTGATGTCAGCATCACATAAGATGGTTGAACAAACGCTAATTATAAATTATAATAGTCGGACAGTAAAATTATTGCATATTTTAGATTTACTTATATATAATAATACTTAAAGTGTTAGATAAGAGTACTATACGTTTTGGTCGAAAAACATTTTGCCACTGGTAGTTCAAATATTGACCAATGGCAGGGACTTATAGCACGCGCTTTTGTTAACGTCATAATTAAAGGAAGGATGCATGAACTTTAACGGAAGTATCACTGAACAATCCGAGGACGCTTAGTGATTACATAAGTGTAATACAAATAATAATTGTATAAAGACGAGAGGTTTATATATTTTTAAATGTAATAAATGTGAATGTAAAATACGGTAACGTATGAGTTGAGAAATGTTCCACCGGAAGAATGTTTTCATTATTTGCAAGGAATGCTTCATACACTTTTCAAAAGACAAACCTAACGAAATATAACGGTACGAAGGCTTATAGAGGGCATCGCACTCACCCCTTTCAAAGATGATATGAAGGTACAAGCGGGGCGGCCAAGCGTCAGTACCAATCTAACAGAGCAGTCCGAGGTGTGCAAATGTATGGACCTGACAATTACAAATTCAAGGTACGTGTGTGGTGGAATCATTCTCATCGGTGGACAATACAAATAAAGTGCAAATATAGTAATAAACTAAAATTAGTCAACAATCTACTGGTATTGTCTCTCGTGGCATTGGCCTGAGATCTCCATATCCATCATGCTTTACTTAATAGACAATGGGCATCATGTAAACGACCAGAGAAGAAGACCAGCACTAATAAATTGACCTATCAATCACAAACAACCACAACAAAAAAAATCGAAATGACTTGCAAATTCCTGGAGTTTGCCGCAAACTTATGAGCGACCATAAGGAAACTGCAATTTATCTATCTTAGCTTTGAAGTGTGCGTGTTTCTCTCTCGGCATCGAATTTGTAGATGAGATGTAGTACTCTTCTTACTGAAAACATCCAGTAATATTTGCAAGAAGATTATCAACAGTTATAGATCCATTTTATTACGAGCAGCATAGTCTTGGGAAAAAAAACGGTCATTAAATAAAGATTATGTGTTTGCTGTAAAAAAGTGATTGTGAAACAATAAGAATTTAACAGAAACCTGAAATAATGCTACTGACTGAATGGTTATAAGCAGAATCTTTCAAAAACACCAGGAATACGAGAGCATTTAATAAGTTCAGAGCCTTTATAATTATACTAAAATGATACAGGAAGTTAAAGAATTCCGTGAATAAAGATCGAATTGTGCATTAGAATACAAAGAGCCAGATAAAGAAGTGCAATATCACCAATACTTTTCATCTACAAATAGAAGACGTAATAAGAAAATGGAAAGTAACCACTAAAATTGAAATAAAACTTTTAATTTGCAATTAAACTGAGTTTTATGTATTGATGATCAAATACTATTTCTGGAATAGAAGATAGAAGAAGAAATGTATTAACTTCATATGTTTAAAAATATATAGTTTAACAATATTAGTAGAAAACACTGAAGTTAGTGCCTTTTAAGTCTGATACTCCAAGATAAATTGACTTCAGAATATAAAAGCATAGAAAAAGAAAAATATTTCATTTGTTAGACTTTAAATGTTTATCTATCTAGCCAATATCTAGTATATCTTCTTGTTCTCCTCCTCTGGTATAGTACAGGTATGGTCCTGTACATCTACCCCAGATGGCACTTTAGGCGTCGCGTGATGGAGCCACAATTATGTATCAGAGAGAGAAATCCAGGGATGGGTGATCAGCCCGGTCCGCGGAATAAGAGTGAGGGAAGTAGATGAAGGAATGATGGCGAAGTGGATGAAAGGAAGGATGATCATGGAGCAACTGTGGTGGAATGATGGCTGTGATTTTTGTGTAACTCAATATCAATGATCTGAAACTGAAAAGTAACGGGTATGTATCGTTCTTCAAAACTTAATGTGACAGTATTTTGAACGTCATGGTTACAGAACTCACCACCTCGTATGTGACGATGGAGTAGATAATATTTCAATGTCAATATTGGAATTATTGGAACTCATCCATTGTCAGACGCATGAATCATACGAAGTGAAAATCACAATGAAATTAAAAACAGTGCAGAGAGTGCTAATTCTTGGAGAATGCAAACAACGTATAGGCGAATCACTATCTATCATCACGTCAACTTCGAAGTCAGTGGATTCCTGGACGGTTCCTGTTCTGCAAATGAGAAAGGAATTGCTGGTCATTTCAAATGCCCAAATAAAGCACCCCTGCAGTCAGCGATGAACATTAATCATTACCAGGCCGTGGCTAAAATGACAGGGATATCTCGAATACTGCACTGTTTCGTAATCTGCATACATTTTATTCAGTTCCTAAGTTTATTGCGCCACACTTAGACCCTACACATAGAAGTTGGGGCTGCTGCAGAAGGCACAAGTGGCAGAAGTGTTATGTGAAGCTTTCTAGATTATCTAAACTGCAGGCTTCTGAAAAACTCTTACATAGTAACCCTATCTCACTGTCACAACTCGTACAATCAACTGATTGGATATCCTATACCTACACTAACAATTACATTCGTTTTTGAACACCACACATCGCCCAACCTTTGTAAAATATTGTGAAATATCTTACCGGAATGGAACGTAACTGAGTAAATCACGACACTGTAAAGAATAATGCAGCAAATATTGTACATTTAATGCAATCCATGGACTGAGTTGAGGTAGCCATCGATGGTCTGACGACGTCCTCTCTTTGATGCTGGAGCAAACACGATCTCGATCACCCAACAGTGTCTTATTTGGACATTTTCGCCTAGGAATGTAGGTCCCACTTTGGTAGGAAATAGAAATTCTTTGGACTATCCTAACAAAAGCTTTTCAGAGAGTAGGATCTCGATGTTACTCTGCATATGAGATGTTGCAGTGCCTTCTTAAAAGCCAAATATCCATTGCCAATGTACTAGCAAATCGCATGATAACACTGCAAACAAAATTGTAGCAGAAGAATAGACCGAAATCCATGAATTAAAGAAATTGTTTAAACCTTTCCAGAGAGCAACTGCTTTCCTTAGAAAGAGACACTCCTCGGTGTCCAAAGTACGCTCCATAATTCTTAGAGTAATTGAAAGCAACCTAAAGCGGTTTGGGCAACTCCCAGATGGCGGTTTAATGAAGAGTGTGTATGAGTGAAAACTGAGTCAACACTCCCATCTTGATGGAGATTAAGAATCGAAACTGAATTCGTAACTTAACGCGTATTTCCACACGAATCACCGCTTGTGAAGAAACGGTTTCAGGGTACATTCATACCAAGCTATCCACCACTGACGAAGAAGAAGTGGAAGGCCTAATTACCGAGACTGAAAATTACAAGGTTATAACTAAACTATTTAAAGTAATTTCCTCCCTCCATTTAATCAGCGATAAAATTCCATAGCTGGAGACCTAGGAAGTTTTGTAGTATAGGGTACTTCAATGAACGCTTTTATTCACTTTTGGACATTCCTAAAGTGGAAGTACCAGCATCAAGATATGCAAGGACAATCGCAGGACGTTCCTTCAAGGAAAGGGTTGGGCCACAAATAGCAGAAAAGAAAATTCAGTGACGGACTATCGGGTACTATAAACTGGCAGCACGTACACACTACAAAGTTTCCACAAGTTTGCATAAGAGCTTTTCTTGCTGTAGAATAATTATACACTTAGATTACCATCAAAATCAGCACAAGACAGGCTAAAATACATAATTATTCTCAAAATGTTCTCCATTATACATTAATGGCCTCCCTTGCAATAGAATAACTGAGACATGCATAATGATGTTATTATCCCTGAAAATACATAGTTCCTAAATAAATTAAAAATTTGAACCGCTAAAGACTAACAATTAAAAGCACTAAAAGAATAAAAATTAAGATTTCTGAACATAAAGTGTACAATTATAGTAAAAATAGAGGATGGAAAAACGAACAGACTATCAACGGAAACTCTATTAGAAAATTTAGTGTTAACTTCCTCGCTTTTAGCATAAGCAAAAGTAAGCTTCAATAACACAACGTACAGTTGGTTACTAGAATCATATTAGATGAATAGGCAGTCGTGCTATCGTACACAGCAAGATCACGATCATCCTGAAAGCCGTTACTCATGTATAATGCGCCATGCCAGGTCATGAGAACACTTACCACACACCACACGTGTTCACTGACAGAAATCAGGAGAGATACCTCCCCTTAGTTAATCATGCACAGCCTGGATAAGCTCACAATTAGCTGTCGCTGTAGCTGCACACAGCAAGAAACAAAGTAAAGGGCGCCTCGGGGCACCAAAGCGGTAAAATCTCAGCTTGATGAATAGAATCACAAATATTAGAGATATTATGAATTAATTTACTGTACGACCATCACAATTAGTAGGGAAAGGGACTAAATTCTTTGAACGTGTACTCGTAGATCAAGTCGGAACTAAACGCTACATATACCGTAAAACAGTTTGCATCCGATATAAGAATACATGTTAACCAGAGACCCTAGCGCACAGATAAATGGAGAAGTCAGTAACTCTACACGTACCACCTACCCTTTAGTGAAACAGTACCATTTTAATTTCTTTTTGTTTCTTCTATTTCCATTCAGGGCATTTTAGAGCATATATTCGCTATAATGCTTAAATAAAGATAATTTGAGATTTACAATTCATTGTTAACCTATATTTCATTTGCGTTTGTGGTACTCTTGTCGATATCGATCTTGGAATGTATAGACATACGTGGACGTTCTGGAAACAATCGATAGCTCCTAACATCAAAAATGAAAATGTTTAGTGTTTAACGCCCAGTTTTACTACATATACCGTAGGCGTTAACACTGATGATGCATGAGATAAACATGGAGCACAGGAGGAACGAGATGGCGGAGGAAACCGGAGATCCCGGAGAAAACCGGCCCCAGCGCCGTGTCGTCCACCACAAATCCCTACATTACAAATAAAGCACCTGTACGATACTTGGAGAGATTTTGTATTTTTGACACGAACGTCTAGGCGTGCTTGCACTAGTTAGCCTTCGATATTTCAGAAATTTTGATCACCAACTCCAGTGGAGGCTACTGATAATCTACCAATGTGCTACAATATTTCTTTTTAACAACAAAACCTCAACGTATCACAAGTTAAAATTCCCGAAAAATAGAAAGACACATGAACTTTTCATATATCTGTGTTTTATCGCCTCGAAGCCAGCTCGAAACCACAACAAAATGTGCCATATATGCTAAATATCTTTTATTCTTTTATTTACGTCGTCCAACCTTACGTTCATATAGGACAGTGAATGAAAGGGATGAAACAATGCTCAAATGAGCCCAAGATCCATAGAGCTTAGAGTTATCCGACATTCATCTTTCAGGATAAGGGAAACTCTCGGAAAGAGAAACTTTTTCCAGATAACTCACCCTGATCGAGATTAGAGCTCGGGACCTTTCAATGGGAGGCAGACGCGCTACGACCTACCTACAGAGGTGGGAATGCTGATTGTGTTTAATTATCTGGCCATGATGAGCATGAATTAATATTTTTGTGGCATTATCATTACAGAATTACATTAAGGACGCCATGTTGCTTTGATAATGTATTAATATACTACCTAAGAGATATCGCTAATCCCTAAACTCACGAACTGCTGCTTTCAAATAACTATTGTGGATAGATATGGAGCACCATGTCTTCTGCGGATCCATCTGTTTCCAGTTTTCTTTTTTGATTAAATCTCCTTACATACTGGCGTTGTTACTGTATCTAATAGTCTTGTGTGTTTGATTTAAATCTAGAATACGTTTCCTTAACTCTTTAGCTCTCACTTTCTCCTCCAGAGTTCTCCAAGAGTCTGTTTAATGGATCACTATTCACTATAGTGTTACTACCACGTTGCTTGCACAATGCAATAAACCACAGCAACATAAAACCAATGCTGAAATCATGGAAGCTGAAATTCGTGCAGAAGTCGACACTGTTCCTTGAACCTGTGGTGGTTCGTGGTACTTCTGCGGAAGTGAAAATATAACTGCATATTTTAGTCTGTTTTTCTTGTACAATGACTGGCACTAAATGAGAATTGGATAGTGTTGATACGGCTTATGTAGTTCTCTTTTATAACATGATCATCAACCGCCTTCGCTGACATGTACCATTTGTATTTAACAAAGGACTTTATATGAATATAAAACCATCGTATGCTTCATTGTTGTGGCTATGTTGGTTGGAATAGAGGAACACCGAGACGACTACCTAGAGAGGACCATGAGGCCAAAAGATGACCCGCAGGACCTAGACTTCACTGGCCGCGTCAAGCGGGAGGTACGTTAGTATCTTCAACGTCCTCGTGCTGAGGCGGACCGACCTCCTGTTACTAGACCCAGGGCGCACTCCGACGTCTAAATCTCCAAAAGGCGTTGCTACCTGATGGGTGAACCCCTGTCATGCTCTGTCACCTTCCTTTCAAAGCCATTCTCTTTCTTACTCGGGTTTTTAACATGTGCCTCGCTCTGGGCTACTTTCCACGACAGTGGAGGGAACCTCGGGTGATATGCATTTTGAAGCCCGGTAAGCATCCGGCTCTCCCCGCCAGCTACCACCCCATTAGCCTCCTGTCAGTCCTCTCGAAAGTTTTCGAGAGGCTCCTTCTAGCCCGCTTGTCACCCCTATTGGGGGACATTCAAGCCATTCCTCCTCATCAGTTTGGTTTTCGTCCTGGGCACTCGACATCACAGTAGTTGCTCCGTTTGGTGCAGGCCGCTGCCCTGGGTTTCCAGGATAGAGCATTCACCGCGGCGGTTTCTCTGGATGTCGAGAAGGTCTTCTCTACCACCTGGCGTGCCGGTATCCTACATAAACTAATCTCCCTGGGGCTTCCTTCACACATGATACAACTTCTACACATTTTTCTTAAACACAGACACTTTACAGTCACTATGGCGAAAAAGTTATGCACCAGAAGACCAATTAGAGGTCTTGTGCCCGAAGGTTCTGTCTTATCCCCTAAGCGTTTTAGCGTATATCTAGCAGATCTCCCCACGGAGCTGCATGTCAACATAGCCCAGTATGCAGACGATGTGCTGCTGTACAACACAGATAGAAACACATGCAGAGCTTTCAACCCAATACAGAGGCACCTAAGCCTCATTCAAGATTGGTGCAGCCTTTGGCGATTGTCCATCAACCCGGAGAAAAACCAAATAGTACTCTTCACCAAGTGCCACTTTACCGCTAACCATCCATCTTTTAACTATTCTGGCCGAAGGATAGAGTGGACAAACTCTCTTAAATATTTGGATGTAAAGCTGAACAAGTGCCTAACTTTTAGGGGTTACATCCAGGAGCTAGCTCATCGGGCATGCGGGGCTTCGGCTTCGTTATACACCATGATGCGATTAGGGATGCCGACACCCTTTAATTTGCGCCTTTTTCAGGCTTTGATTCTTTCATACCATCATGAAGTCTCATCTCTTCACAATGTGGAAGATGTCATTAGGCGCTAGACCACAAAATTCTACGCGAGTTTGCCTCAACATCAGAGCGCCCTGATTAGGTCTCTAGGGAACTACCGAACATCAGAACGACGCTCCAAGCTCTACCGGCTTCCCCGCCTGACATGCGGGCACACCCGGTAAGAATAAATTCGTTATTACAACTTCAAAATTATTCCTACCTGAAAATTAGACTAATAATTATTCTGAATTCAACTCTTCCTTAATTTTCTCACACCAGCGGTGCACACAGGCGTTGCACCCAAGTCGGCAACCAATGAGAAGCCACGGTTACCTCCCTTCCTTTCATCCACCTAAACTTAACCCACCACCCTGCAAAACCCCTACATATCCTGTCATTAAGTGGTTAAGTCCGTCTAGGACAGGTACACGAGTGACATACAACGTGCTGACTCTCAGTCAGCCGCCAATTGCTTCGTCGTTCCGAGATGAAATGTTAAATACCCTTCCAACATTATAGAACTGAAGGAGGTAAATATACCTAATATAAAATATTTTTTCCTGTTTGTGCGTTGTAGCTATTTGTTCAAACATAATTATAACGTTTTTCTACTATAGAAAAAACCAAACCAATTGTTTTGATGTAGTATTGGAAAAGCTACTCTTTAAGTGCTGATAATTTTAATTCATAAAAAGAGACTATTTTTGCTTTGGATGTTTTTTCACTCAGCAACTACATTGATCCAAGCATTTACCCAAGTTTCTCTACACAGTATTTTCTTCTGTTTTCTTACGTATATTAAGGCATAGCTTTCTGTTTTTTTATAACAATTTGTATAGATCTAATTCTGAAACTCTGGAGAATGTGTATAATTGCTTAATAAACTGTCTATTGTTGGTAGTTCATTACCAATAAAGAAAGTCTGAACTTGCAGCGGATAAGCTTACTTGACAACGGCATTTTATTTGAACAACGCAGTACTTGGTCTAGTTTAGGATGTATGTCTTCATACTGTGACTTTGTGGGTCCGTGAAATGAAAAGTCCAATTTCACCACTCAAAAATGTTCTTTATTTCCACCGACTTACAGTTAAACTCTTGCCAATTACACAGAATTACGTGCTGCACACAATTACAATTCACCAGTTCGTCCGTTACAATTTCACTTGTCCTCGTGATTACGTAAACTCCGATACACATACACAGTTACGTACAGTCTTCCGTTGCACAATCTTCTCGTTCATTAACACGTCACTGACTAACTCTTACACCAAGAACTGCGACTGTCTCCTCACAAACTAACTCACTAACTGACTTCACTTCGCTCCGGCAGCCCCTTTTTATAGGAATATCGCAGCCTTCTGGCTTCCACAGGAAGGTTCCAGTAGATGAAAGATCCCGTAATTTCCAGAACACAGGTGAAAGAGAAACAGACCGCATAATCATGTTTCTTTCCCCAGCCGTCCCTGTCACCACTATAAGACGGACGAGGGGGAGGCGTGGCTAACACGGACCTCCCCTGTCTTCCGCTCTCAGCTGCTTCCATAGGGTGTTCCAACGCCCGGGTGACACTGCTCCCTCCTCAAAGCTGTTCGCCCCGAACAGCACCATCGTAGCGTGCGGTCCAGGTGTACCACCAGCATCTGCCCGGAGTCTGAGCCAGAAGTAGCGCTGCCGTAGTTTGTGAATCATACGGTTCGCTCCCAGGTGTCCTCCTGAAGTACCGGCGTGCACTTCCTCCAAGACTTCCGGGACCTTACTCCGGGGGAGTACCAACTGTTCTCTCTGCGCCTTCCCATCGGGTGACTCCCATACCCGGAACAGCACGCCCTCTCTGGTCTTCAACGAGTCCAATTGGGCCCAGTACGACTTGTAGGTGGCGCTCCTCGGTGCGATGTCCTCCCAGGTTGGTCTCATCCCTGCCTCCACTTCCCTCAAGAGTGGCCCCAAGTCTGCGTCCGCCAGCTGCTCCCTCCTCAGGCCTGCGCTATCCCAGCCTTCAGCAAGCACTGCCACAACTACTCGGACTGCTGCGGCACGCTCCTTCTCTTCCACTCTTGTGCACTGACCGCACTCTACTGAACCGGGTCTTCGGGACATGGCGTCTGCGTTACCGTGGCTCTTCCCTCTACGATGTTCCGAGGTGAAGTCGTACTCCTGCAGCCTCTGGATCCAACGTGCCGTCTGGCCTTCCAGGTTCTTAAAGCTCAATAGCCAGGTTAGGGCGGAATGGTCAGTCCTCAGGTGGAATGGCTGACCGTACAGGTGCTTATGGAAGTGCTCCAAGATCTTTACTACCGCCAATAATTCTCGTCGGGTGACGCAGTAGTTCTTCTCTGCCTTGGATAGCGTCTTGCTGTAGTAGGCTATCACCCGCTCATGGCCGTCCTGGATCTGCGATAGGACACCTCCAATGCAATGGTCGCCAGCGTCGTTGTCCACAATGAAGGCGCCACCCGGCTGTGGGAAACCCAAAATTGGAGCACTGCACAGGGTCTCCTTTAGGTGCTGGAAAGCGTTTTCGGCGTCCTCTGTCCACACATAAGGCCGGTGTTCCTCCATCAGGCGGGTGAGGGGTTTTGCGATGTTGTCGGCCTTTTCCTCTAAATCATTAAGGCGGTCGTCTACTTGACCCATCCGCTTGCCCAGATTCGTGACGTCATCCCTCACGCCGGCCAACCGTTCCTCAAACTTGGCGGCGAGGGCCTCGTTCGCAACCTTCATTTCTTCCATCTTCTCCGTGAGGTTACCGTTAGCCGTCATCATTTCTTCCAGCTTTGCGGCCAGGTTGTTATTTGCCGCTTCTATTTTTGTTGTTAATTCGGCCTTCATTTCTTCCATCTTCCCGGTGATGTTGTCGTTGGCCGTCTTCATTTGTTTCAACTCTGCGGTGATGTCGTCGTTGGCCGTCTTCATTTCCGAGGTCAGTTCGGCCTTCATTTCCATCATCTTCTCCAAAATCTTTTCCAATGCCGCGTCCATGGTTGTAATGTTCGGTGATGTTGTTATCCCACTTCTGACACCAGTGTGACTTTGTGGGTCCGTGAAATGAAAGACCAATTTCACCACTCAAAAATGTTCTTTATTTCCACCGACTTACAGTTAAACTCTTGCCAATTACACAGAATTACGTGCTGCACACAATTACAATTCACCAGTTCGTCCGTTACAATTTCACTTGTCCTCGTGATTACGTAAACTCCGATACACATACACAGTTACGTACAGTCTTCCGTTGCACAATCTTCTCGTTCATTAACACGTCACTGACTAACTCTTACACCAAGAACTGCGACTGTCTCCTCACAAACTAACTCACTAACTGACTTCACTTCGCTCCGGCAGCCCCTTTTTATAGGAATATCGCAGCCTTCTGGCTTCCACAGGAAGGTTCCAGTAGATGAAAGATCCCGTAATTTCCAGAACACAGGTGAAAGAGAAACAGACCGCATAATCATGTTTCTTTCCCCAGCCGTCCCTGTCACCACTATAAGACGGACGAGGGGGAGGCGTGGCTAACACGGACCTCCCCTGTCTTCCGCTCTCAGCTGCTTCCATAGGGTGTTCCAACGCCCGGGTGACAATACTATGTGCCAATGAGTGTCATATACAACTGAGAAACACCTATAAGCTTGCTCGTGAATTACACTTTATCGTGCACTGCCACTGTGGCGTTCTTCTGTATTTTGGAATTGAAAACGTTTAACAGTATTTGATTTTTCACCATTCTCTAATTATGTTTTAGACATTAGACATGCTCATGTTATTGGTTATTTATAACAATTGCTACTCACCACACTTACACACGACCAGGTCACATTAACCAAGCGTAGCAATCAAAATATTACTTAAATATAATTATCAATCGCTGTGTAAAGCAACAATCCTTTCTTTCCTCTTAGTTTACAAAACAAATACATTAATAGTATAACCCTATATTCGTTAATTTTACAAGAAAATTGAGGGCAATATGAGGACTATTTCTTACTCCCTGTTTATAGGTAATCGGTGGTTGTATTCGGATTAACAGTTAACTTTTTTCTCTCCCACGTGCATTTAGTTATATTAGGAAGGCAAATTACAATTAATATAGAATAGAAAGCAGTGACTGTCATGGAGTTTAGACCATTCGCATCTACCGCTTCATTCTTTATGAACTTTCACTTCATCTCCATATACTTTGAATCCTGTATTTTCATGCACAGCAGGAATTGCAAAAAAGTTATTAACAAGTAATTGTTTCTCTGTTTATGACTGAAACTGACGGTTAACTGAGTTTGTGCTGCTGTTGAAAATGATTTCCAGCAGGTTATTGCTCCAGACTGGATTTGAACTCACTGCTTTTAGTTAGGCAGGTGTGGGGTCAATATTCAGTTACACCAGACAGAAGATAAAGAATGTAACATTATGTTTCCATAATTTTTTAAGTTCTCAGATATTTTTATATTTTGTAAGGCAACTCAAATTTAAAGAATCTGACGTAATATACCCATTTCGGTTTCACTGTTCACTTAGATTTACTATTTTATATTTTATAGAAACTATTCTTATGAAACTTACCTATCTCTCAATCGTATTGCCCACCTCGGTAGCGTAGATGGTAGCGTGTGTGCCTCACGTTCAGGAGGTTACGAGTTTGAATCTTGGTCAGGGTCAGCTACCTGGATAAGGTTTTCCCTTATCCTGATAGACAAATATCGGGTGACTCTAAGCTCCATGAACCCCGGATTCATTTGAAAATCACTTCACCCAATTCATTCATCGTCCGATATGACTTCACGCTGAAGGACGTAAATTACACACACACACGCACACACACACACACACACACACACACACACACACACACACACACACACACACACACACACACACACAAATTTCCATCGTGTTAATCAAGATACACCTTTGTAGATTCTTTATAAATTTTACTGTAACTGCAACGTGGACATCGGCGTTTTGCTGATGTGACAATCAAATGTTGAGAACGAAAATTACTCTATTGTAGCCTTGAAACTTCAATCTACCAATTCGCGTTAAAGAAGCAAATGAGGGCCACAAGGAGATCCTACTAGTTAAAAAGTGAGATAAATAATAACGGCTATCCCGGAGGGGCCTAATATCACTAACGTATGTAATATAATTTGTGAGTTTTAAATTGATATGCAACCCATAATTAGTACGTTTCCCATGGTTCACCAATTATAGTTGCGGATATAAAATTGCTTTGCAATAAAATTGCAATAATGGATTTTACGAATTAAATCCAGAAAATTCTTGATATACATTTTATTGTTCATCCAAATATTTTACATATATTTACTTTATTCAAAATCGTTAGAAATAATTTTCAGAATATTTGAGAATTTTAAAAAAGTTTAGTGGAGGGTAATTTGGAGTGGCGCATCTTCTTTAATTACTTCATCCAAAGCTTCTAATTCTACATACAAATTTTGGTTTTCAGCTGGATGGATTAGGATTATACACACAAAAATACTTTGTCCTCCCTAAATATTGTCGCGAACGAATTGTTGAACCGAGGCGGCGTTAAGGACAAGTTCAAAGAGAGCGGCAGTGCACTGCGGAGATAAAAGCTTGTCGAAACGGTGGGGGAAGGAGACGGATTTCTGGACAGTTCATCTTTCTTCTAGCACCGTCTTGAATGTTTGAGAACATTCCGGATAGTGCGTAAGCTATAATTATGGAAACCGCAGCTCGTCAAGGGGACAGTTGTTAATTGAACTCGTGTGCGTGAACAGCTGTGTGAACTTTGTTTGTGGTCGATGACCTTAAAAGTTGTATTGTGTATGTGACGTAATTCTGCTACTGTAGCTGTTGACCAAAGTGTGTTTCTACAGAAATAAAGAACAATTTTGAATTTTGATAAATTTGACTTTTAATTTCACGAACGTGCAAAGTTATAATATGCTTTTGTCGATTATGCAGAACTCATAAAATGTATTCTACGAAATCCCTATATAGTATGCAGCACTTCTCTATATCTACCTGTAAATTATTTGATTAACTGTAGGCCAACACTTCTATCAGGTCACTGTGTTTCCATGTGAGAAAGATTTTAGAAATTACTTTTCAGCAAACTTGTATAATTATACCCCAACATTTTGAAAAACTGGAAAATAATATTGAGATTCTTAACGGGAATGTTATCTAAGGTTTATATAATAGCATTTATAAGTTGAATATGAATGTTGGGCAGAATTTGTGGCATTAATGCTATGCCTGTGAACAGACAATTATATCCATACTGTTTGGAGGCTGGAAATGTAGGCTTGAATAGTTCAGTTTTAAAGGAAGAGACTATAAACTCAGAATCTGCGGAATGCCTGAGTAGGTTTTGATTATGCTGTTGAATGCATATAGCTCATTTTATGAAGTCGATAACGATTATATGCTCCTACTATTTATCAGGCTGGAAAGGTTTAGTATCTCCGCTGGGACTCTTCTTACTGTTTCCACATAAACGTCATTAAGGTGTTAAATATTGTATCCAGCCAGGGGAGTTTGAGCCGGCGGCAACGTCAGTTTTACAGTAAAGCGCTTCTCTTGCCTAGTTCAACGTAGACAAGACTCATCTGTTAAAAACTAAAACATAACTGTTTCTTCAACAAAGTGAAGTCGTTCGTCACTTATGAACAATCTTATGAACAGATTGAATATGCAGAAAAAATGGTCCATTTTTGTAGATATCAATTATGGTTTTTCCCTCTGATTAGATAATCAACGTTTGAATATACCGTTCTATTTGTGACTCGCCTGAAAACCCAAACTTGTGCACAAAAACAAGCAACGAATGTTATGATAGATATGAAATCAAGGAATGATTTGGATAGCGCCTTTGAGAAGCAACTTTACCATAATTGGTACCAAAATACGGCTAAAACAACACAACAAATTAATTCAGTTTTGTGGAGGCAAAGTTGAAAAATTATGCGATGTGTCATTAACATGAATTAAAAACTAATATGATAGGAATGTTAAAACCAAAATGAGGAACAGGCACTAAAATAAAGTACGTGTCATGAAAATAAAGTGATAATAAAAAGACCAAAGCACAAAAGCTAATAACTTTCCGCTCTAGCACGTTTTTATGACATTACAGTTTATTTTGTGTTAGTGTGCATTGCCTTCTATTGTCCGTCGACAGTTTAACCACATTTTGGGGGAGTTAGAGTGCTTCTCCAGTGGTTAGAATTACGATTAAGGAACCAGACAGGTGAGTTTAGCCGAGAGTGGGGATAAATACATAAGGTTTTTTAACCATGCCAGTATATGTTATGTATTTATACAGAAATGCAACAATACGTAGGATAAACACATTTCAATAAAAACACTATCGAATCCTCCTCCTCGGATAACGTCTCCCTCTTGTATGATAACGAGCTGATCCATCCAGTAGTCTATGTGGTACCCTTTGGAGACCCCGGCGCGCCTCGGTATCGTAGATCGGACTGTCTGCCTCACGTTCAAATGGTCCCGATTTGGCATCTCGGTGAATTACCTGGATAACGTTTCTCATCTGGATTTTCACTTATCCTAAAAAATGAATGTTGGGCAACTAAGCTCTACGGATCCTGCACTCATTTGAGCACCCTTTCACCCATTTCATTCATCGTCCGATATGACTAAACATTGGAAGGCGTAGATTAAAAAAATGAAAGAACTCCATTGTTTCAAAGATAACGTGACGATCAATCAATTAGCTATGTGGATATAGGCCTCGAATGTTACACAGATGACTTCGATAAACCTGCTGCCGGATGCTACAGTACCAAACTTCGTATGCGATATTTATCTCAAGGTATGTCTGAGTGGGGTAAGAATAGAGAAGATGTATGAAGTTGACTGATGCATTTAATACAGGCCGAGTAATTAGCCAGTTAAATCAAGTTTCCGCTTATTTGAATATGTAATCATAGCGTAAAAACTGTTTCTAATGAGGTACTAGTAAAATATTGTATTATCTTGTATCAGGTTGTACAGTCATTAATGAGTAGTCACCTAATTATTCGGTTTTGGATTTTATGATGGTCTGCAGATTATGCCATTCTGAGGTATTGAAGCTACTGCATCCTCCCTTTGCAATACTTCTAATGATCAAAAAGAAACAAGATTTATGAATAATGTGGATGTAATGGAGAATGCAAATAATGTATGTAACAGTATATCATAGATAAGCTTTTACTTTTACTTTGTCGCAAGTAAATTTCGTGAACACTTTCCTGCTTTCCTTTCAATTTAATGCAGAACTCCAATGAAGAACTTGTTTTCTCATCTTATAATCTAAGCACCCCCTGCGAATTATAAATGACTATTTCCTTTAAGATTTTTGTTTCCTTTTTCTAAAGGGAAATACACCATTATTCCAAACATGCAGACTGAGTGCATTCGTCAAAATACCCGTCGTTTAAATATACTCGGTATTTTCTACAGTCATCTCTTTGGTTTCAGGGACACCTGGTATTAGTCTAAGCAGTCGATATAGACAATATTGCCTGACTGCTTAAGTAACCAATGCAACAAAAGAACATCTAAATTAATGACAACTTAACACTTCACTGCAGCGAATCTTTCAGACCAGTTGCATCCTCTGGGGCATAGCATGGTTTTGGTGCTCAATGTTTCGTCTTTCGCTGCTGAGAGCGTGCAGAGGGACTTATAGAACTGTCAGAGACTCTTATCGGGATGCAGGTAGCAATTTACAAATTTCACTTCATGCTTGGACATAAATGAGTACGTCATTTTGGGTGTTGCGTATTAGTTTTAATGAAATATTGGTGTCATTTGTCTTATTTTACATGCATTTCCTCTGACAACTGTTTTTATACTACATAAAAATCTCAACAGAACGTCGTAGTGTTTTATTCCTTTATGATTTAAAATCCGATGCTTTATAAACCATTTCCGACAGAAAGTGTTTGGTTTTACAATGACGAAAGAATCACTAAAACTGGTCGAGTGCCTTCGGAGATTACCTTACAAATATATGTGTACACACATGCATAGATACATACAGATATACAGACAAAAACACAGGCATGCATACATGCTGTCGCGAACCCATTACTGCGGTAGCGCAGCTTACGCGCACAAAGGAACAAATAGTGCAGAGCGGAGATGAAAGGCTCACCAAAAGCGATAAACAGAAAGATAGATAACTGGAAGGTTCGTCTTTCGTCTGGTACCGTCTTGATTGTGACAGAACATTCCACAAACTTCTGGAACCAGGAATGGACGTATACAAAGGAAGCCGCGGTTAGTTGAGTCGACAGTCGTAAATAGAGTCGTAATCCGAACTGATATCGTGAGAGAGATTGTATTTATGTTACGTCATCTTGCTGCCAAAGGTGTACGAAGTGTATTTCTACGGAAATAAAGAACATTTTCAATTTCTGCAAAGTGGACTTTTAATTCTACGAACCCACAAGGTCACAATACGTACATACCTCTTTGTCTGCTTATACATGTGCCGTCCAGAAAGTGAGTTCTCTTTCAATTTATCTCCGCTGCAGCGCTGCGATCGCAGTTCCGCACATGCGAGGTGGACGCGCTGTATCAAGGTGTTGATTGAAAATCCTTCCGCTTGTGAAATCAGATCTGTGATTCGTTTTCTGAATGCTAGGAAGGTGAAACCAGTTGAAATTTATCGGCAAACTTGTGCTGTTCACGGAAAAAATGCGATGAGTAATACAATGGTGAGAAGATGGGTCCCACATTTCAGTGAAGGACGTGGTGAAGTGCACGATGAAGAACAAAGTGGGCGTCCATCTTTGATTACGGAAGAACTGGTTCACGCGATTAATGACAAGATCCAGGAGAACAGCAAGTTTACAATTAGTGCTCTGGCTATGGAATTTCCCCAAATCTACCGATCACTAGCTCATGAAGTTGTTACCGAAAAATTGAAATTTCGTAAACTTTGCTCACGTTGGGTGCCAAAGATTCTTACTGAGCAACTCAAAACAAAACGGATGGGTAGTGCACTTCAGTTTTTGACCAGTTATGATGAAAGCGGTGAAGAATTTCTGACACAGATAGTCACAGGAGATGAAACTCGAGTTTCTTACGACACTCCTGAAAGTAAGCGTCAATCAATGGAATGAAGGCACACCTCATCCGCAGCAAAAGTTAAGCCGGAACAAATCTTCACACCTCGAAAAATGATGTGCACAGTGTTCTGGGACAGGAAAGGCATCTTACTCATTGGTCAAACAATGAAAGCAGATGTTCATTGCGAGAAACTTAGGAAATTGCGCCGCGCAAAACAAAATAAGCGCCGAGGAAGGCTGTCAAAATGTGCTGTGTTTCTTCACGACCACACACTGCAAATGCGACGAAAAACGTCTTACAGGGATTTGGCTGGGACGTGTTTGACAACCTCCCGTACAGCCCTGACCTCGTGCCTAACGACTTTCATCTGTTTTTGCATTGTGCAATAAATATTTGTTCTGTATCTGTACACAATTTAATTTTATTACCAAACAGAACTTTACTATCTGGACGTACCTGGTATCACTGTAGATAAACCGCTGATACCAAAAGAATGTCCAAATGTGAAACCTCTTAATTGCAGAAGTGCTATAAGTGCAATTACAATGGTAATTTTTGCCAACAAATTACAATTGAAATTCACAGTATGAAATTGCTTTGATAAAGCACGTATAATTTCATGTTTTGGTCTTCCTTCTGAGATCTGGGAAACGCTATTAACATCGGTTGTGTTTTCTGGTAACATACCCCAACTCATCAGTGAAGTAATTGCACTGAAATAGGCTCATTACATGGGTTTAGAATCCCATCCTGTTTATTGGGCAAGCTTACCAAACAGCTTGTAACCTCAGATCCCGCATAATAATAATGATCCTTCAACTCCGAGGGCAAGATTCTAAAATATCATTCAACAAACTATGTGTCTGTTTTCTCTTTGACATCCCTGCTATTTCTCCAAGGGTTTCTTTTTCCTGTATTTTCTTATTATTACTGTTGCTATCTCGTTAATACTCGTAGATTTCTCTGCATGTCGTGTCTGTGCATTTCTCTATGTTTCATTTTCTTGGCTTCAACAATACGGCAGCCGTCTCTACCTTTTTATAAATTACCTTATTCTGCAGATCGGTAGGTTGATCATTCCCTAGATTCTACTTCAGTAGCAATGTACACGATGTGTAATGTAATTTTTAATGTAATTTTTTTACTTCTTTTTACTGGTCAAATTTTCACCGGAAGTACATGTGTCTGGGGCCTCCTCAAGAGAAGAGAAAATACCAGGTGAGTCAGTTGACCCTTATTCTCGAGTTTTATGCAATCGGCATTTTATACTCCAACATGAAAACATCGACCCCAGTAATAGGTTCTACCCACGTATTTAACATGGTTGTTAAACACTCAATGAAATTAGTACTAATATAGATGTTATCGCATCGCCTGTAGTATATTCCTGATTAGACAGCTGACATTCGCACGTCTGCAAAGGTTTACTGGAACCAGCGAATACTATACGTTAGAGGGAATGCTTATCTCAGACGTTACTAGGTAGCTCAGAACGAGAGCAAAATGGCGATGTCATTTGTCTGTTCTGAAGGTGGTTAGAATCTCCTGCATAGGTATACTAATTTTTTACCACGTAGTACTCACAATTTACAAGTATTATTCTGAAACGTATTATTTTTATTTCTTATTATTTTATTTATATTTATTAGTATTATTTCATTTTTCTTTATTGGTGAACTACAAGTAGGCAGCTGTTGAAACACACCTATAGGTAGGTGCAATTGAAGTAAGGATCATTTATACACGTTGTAACAAAGAAAACAAGGAAATTATAGTATCAGAGTTTAAGGTGGAAGTTAAACATAATTTTGCAGACGTAGAATTATTGTGCTATTAAAAATGTCGTTTCAAATTGGTATGTTTTGTGGCGCTTCCTCTAACGAAGGAAGTGCTCGAACTGATGACCTTCTTGGGTAATGCACGCCCTCAGGGACTTTATAATTAAATAATTGTTAATTAATTTGGTTTCCATGTTTTGATGAAAATAAAACAGAACTACAATGCTGAGATTCGAGGGCACAGGGGAGGTGAAAATCCTATTGAGCTATTTCGGAACTCGACTGAAACACGTTCTGCGCTCAGTAGTACTACTTGTATGCCTGGCGCTATGCCATTGCCACCTCGTGAGTTTTCGAGCTTGATTTAGCCTTTTAGGACAGTTTTAATCATTTGCTCTGCTTTTTAATACTATTACTTAAATGACAAAAGCACTTATACAGCTTAAATAAGATGTACGAGACCTAGTTTACGCAAAAATGTAAATAAACCGTTGATTAATAATGTGTAAGTTTTGACTGTAATAAGTATTGTTGCTCCTGTAAAATAAGCTCGTGTATCAACATCCATTCCAACTGTGAACAAATAATAAATATAATTGAGATTAAAGTAATTAAAAATTACCAAACATGACTTTAAATCCTTAGTTTGAAATCGGGTCCGTGATGGATGAGGCGTGTCTCTAACTTTTTCCTAGTTTTTGGCAGCCAAACCTTGCTCTATACAATAATCCGCCATTTTATTTTTAGCTGAAGATTTTAGTGTACTCATATGATAGGTCTATTTCTTCCGAGGTGTTTACTAAATTACTTTAACATGTATACTATAGAAAAAATGTGTGTAAAATCGACTGGAAACAGGAATGCGCTCTCAGTATAGGAGTCGTATGTTTTTGAGGTGTACTTTATCGTGCAGTTACGTTTTCTCCCTTAAGCCACTATTCCTCTCAATTTTGCACATTCATTTCTCTAAGAACGCCAAGCAATACAATTTACTTAGTGCAAAACTGGACTAAGGCGTACATGCCATTTGATGTGTGGCCTACTTTAAAAAAAACTAAGCCGCTGCTGACTCACCTGGTATATTAGAAAAATGTTCATTTGCGTTTCTCTGTGTACAACACAACTAAAAAATGAAAACTTTGTTAGATACTAAACAGATGATTATGATATTTAAAATATCATAAGGATCCAACAGGGTGATTTTCAAGAACATCCTTCGCCCAAACTACCCTTTACACAGAAAATGCGAGGATAGTTCAGTATATAATGCTCCACTTTTTTTTTCTCTGAACAAATATTTATTATTAAGAGTCAGAATTTGGTGACAATGCACATCGACATATCTTATCCACATCCTATTCTCTACATGGTCTCCATTACGTTTGACGGGCTTTACACCAATGTTGTGTGAGAGCATGCATTCCCTGCTGGTAAAAGCTCCTATCTTGTAGGCGTAACAATGTTTTCACTGCATGGATGACACTCGTCGTCTACAAAGTGTGTCCCCCTTAGATAATAATCTTTAAGCAGCCCAAAGATATGGCAGTCCGAGTGCGCCAGATATGGACTGTAGGGTGGACGAGGCGATGATGTCCAATCCAATTTTGGTTGTGTTTCGGGTTCTCAGATTTGTTTGTGGGCGTGTATACTCAGCTGGATCAACATCTCTTGAATTCCTGTTGAGATAGAACACATCAGAAACGGTTCTTGAGTTTATTTATTCTTCATGTATGCCTCTGAATTAATGGTGGACCCCTTTGGCATAACATCCACGAGAATGAGGCCATGTCAATAATATTAATCTGAGTGATTATTGTTCTCGCTCTCCCTCTCGCTACTGCTATTATCATTATTATTATCATTATTATTATTATTATTATTATTATTATTATTATTATTATTATTATTATTATTATTATTATTATTATTATTATTATTATTATTATTATTATTATTATTATTATTATTATTATTATTATTATTATTATTATTATTATTATTATTATTATTATTATTATTATTATTATTATTATTATTATTATTATTATTATTATTATTATTATTATTATTATTATTATTATTATTATTATTATTATTATTATTATTATTATTATTATTATTATTATTATTATTATTATTATTATTATTATTATTATTATTATTATTATTATTATTATTATTATTATTATTATTATTATTATTATTATTATGATTTACATGATTTTAGTTACTTGATTTGCTAAGCTTTATTCATGAAAAGTATAATAGCAAGTAAATCCAGTATACCAATTTTAAGAGCCAAATTTAATGCCAATTTTATATATTGGTAAAAGGTTATTTTTACGTCCTAAGAAGCTCCCTGCATTTCGAAGGCCTTTTTGAAATAAGAACGGCTTATTTATATTACGTTTTCGTGCTACAAACATTTCTGTTATCCATTATTTATAAGTGAAATTGTGCTCGTCTTTGTCATTTAGTGCCCTTTCGATACGCATATGTTTATCGTGACTTCATGGAAACACTTTCGATTTTAGTTCTTAAATGTTCTAATATCACTATTCATCTTTTATTTACAATGAAATATCTAATACCGTTATTGCTGCAAAAATGTATTTTAAAATAAAGTATATGAAGTATGTATGTATTTATTTTCAAACCATTTGCACAAAAATTTGATGCAATTTTATTTACTTATACCTTACATAGGTTGCTATTTTATCATTTAGTCCGCTTTGGTTATTTATGCATGGTGGACTTTAGCTTAATACATATTACTTTTCTTTATTTTTCGAGACTATTTTTCTCTTGCTCTTCTCATAAATAACGTTTATAAAATAAAATGAATATTGACAATCAAACTGATAATATGATAAAATGGATAATAAAAACAATAAAAATTGATATGAACTAATAGTTTTGAAAGAATAATCTGTATACACATTTACAAGTAAATTTGTGTGTATGTGTGTGTGTGTGTGTGTGTGTGTGTGTGTGTGTGTGTGTGTGTGTGTGTGTGTGTGTGTGTGTGTGTGTGTGTGTGTGTGTGTGTTTAGGTGGTTGGGACAGTATAGTGTCTCCGAAACTAAGCGCTTTAGGAAGAAATGACTTGAATAAAGGTTGCTTGATAACATGGGGAAAGTAAACGACACTAATCGTTTTTTATTTGGAGGACGCTGTGGTGGTCATTTTAGGGTCAATTCAAATTTTTAAATGGGAAACTACCTTTTCTATTTTGTTTTCTCACTCCTCATAAAAAGTTAAACAACTTTTATATAAATCACTTTTCAATTGTTCTTACAACAGCGTTAAATAACGACTAAAATTCTGAATGGTTGCCCTCTTTTCCCCATTGGACACTACTTAATTGATGGCACAGTAACAGGCGCATATAACAGCAACTTTGTAACGTTTTTGTTAGTCGTCTCATTACAAATTGGGGAAACAATTGTGGTACAAGCATGACGGATGTCCTGCACATTATGCACGTGCTGCTAGAGGGGTTTAAAATAATTACCATGGACGTTGGATAGGACGCAGAGGTCTCATTATTTGGCCAACTCGATCTCCTGATCTTACACCAATGGAGTTTCCTCAAGGAAAAAGTATATTGTGAAACTCCGACACCTGACAACATGAAGGTGCGCATACGAAATACTTGTGCCAGTATAGTAGAAAACATGTTTTTACGGACACATGAATATGTGATTCACAGAATTGGAAAATGTATCTAGGTAGAAAGGCATCATTACTAACATTTATTAGCCTGAGGTACGTGGTGACACTCCGTGTAGCTACCTATCATCAATGTTTAATTGTCTAGTGCAACATCCATGTACTAAGAAGAAAATGGCTTATCGTACTGTTTATTTTGTAATAAGGAATAAGAAAACTAAATAAAAATTTTGATTCCCAATTACGATAAGTAACTTTACCCCCAAATGGCTATCCACGGATGTCCAACTAATCGCGCTCTTCGTACACAGCCATTCAGCATTTCCGTCGTTATTTACGTTTCTGTAAGAACAATTACAAAGTACTTTATACAAAAATTATTTACTTTTTATGAGGAGCGATAAAACAAAACAAAAAGGTAGGTTCCCATTTAACAAAATGAATTTACCCTGAAATGACCATCACATCGTCCTCCAAATAAAAGAAAACTAATGGCATTTAACCCCAATAATATGAAGCAACTTGTACTCCAGACAGTTCCTTCTACAGAACTTAGTTTCGGAAATGCCACACTGTCTCACGTTAAATGTTACACCCTGTGTATATGCAGATGTGTGCAGATATAAATTAAAATTAAGAAGTGATAAAAATGTGAATAAAGGAATTAAGGGCCAGAAATTTGCCGTTTTATTTCCAGAACGAATAAAGTTCTTTATGTTCGGAAAAAAATATTTCCTTATAAAATTTTCTTCGTAATTTAGACTACACATTTTCAAGGTGGTCTCAATTATTTAGTCACCTACTGTGTAATTTCAACAAATCTGGAGATGTATCACATTCATGTCTTGATTTGTTCATATGCGATTTGGGATGCAAATTGGGTGGACCTTCACCACTGAGCATCTGAAGAGATGGAGCTTAATCCTGAAAGAAGCATTATTATTCCATCTACATGCGAGATGTATCTGAATGTCTGCGAGATGGAATTACGAGTAGTATTTCAGGGTTATTTATGTCATTCATTGTCAAACACATCTGTATAATATCTGTTTTGTCGGTTTTTGGCACAGAGGTATATTCCTCTGTTTAAATATATAATTATTCTTCCAGTTATCTGAGTGACCACTCAACCACAAAACTTACACAAAAGTGGGGAGGTTTATATTACTTTAACTCCATAGGTATGGAAATTTGATGAATTATAAACAGGCAAATTGAAGTTTGCCATTGCAAAGTTCCGTGGTAAATTTGAGTAATCCATTACAGCTATGAGCAACTTCAGGGTAATCATTATAAACATGTTTGGTTTGCTGCTTTTGTAATACTGGTTTGTAATACTGCAGTAGTAGCTGTTTTAATTATATGGGCATAAAATTCCACATCGTTCTCTGTGGTTTGCACTTAATATTGAACGCAACAGAATGCCCGACATTTGACATTTACTCGTGTATCTACAATTTTCCTCGTAAAGTTCGGTGCAGTTAAACTCAACTGACATTATAGAACTGACACTCGCAATGATGCCATTACAATTATTCTATTTTCATTATGCTATACTTTCTAATGATATAATTTCCTCCACTATTAAAGATGACGTAATAGACAACAATTAGGATAGAAATTAAACTATATCTAGGTCAGGGAATCGGAAAAACGCTGAGCAATTAACAAATAAGGAAATCGAATCTTCGAAAGGAATCTTCGAATAAGGAAATCGAAATAAAGAGCAAGATGGCGTACTCATCTTTTAGGAAATATGTGCCATCATATGCACTGCGATTTTTACATGATATATTGTATACTTGTTTATAGGCATTTTATGTAAAACAGCGAACATATTGTAATGAGATTCTACCTGATAGTAAGAAATATTACATTTTTCTTTATAGTTAGGTAATTTATATACATATCAAGACAATCAATTGTAATCAGGTATTAATACCTCAAACATTTCCGAGGTGATGTGAATTACGAGGGTAGGTCAAAAAGTAATGCCTCCTATTTTTTTTTCCTTAAATAAGTAAGTTATGTTAAAACTTTGAATTTGATGCAATTCCTCAAACCTTCTTCTCCAATCCCCGGCAGTGGTAACTTCCTAAGTCAACAGATGGCAGCACTGCATCCTCTTGCAAAATGGCTGACATCGACATTCGTATTAGACAGCGTTCTGTGATTGAATTTTTGACTGCGGAAGTTGAAACGCCAATTCGCATTCACGAAAGCCGAAAAAAAATATGTATGGTGATGTAACGGTGGATGTCAGCACTGTTAGACCATGGGTTCGTCGCTGTAACGAAGCTGAAGGGCAAACACCATTGGCAGATGAAACGCGAAGCGGCAGGCCGGTGACTGCATTGACTCCATGCAACGTTCAGCGAGTCGATGACATCATTCGTGGTCATCGACGAGTAACAACAGGTGAATTATGTCGCATTACCTCCCTCAGTAAAGGCAGTGTGATGACGATTATTCAACAACTGGGTTACCCAGAACTTTGTTCACGTTGGGTACCAAGAATGTTAACCGCCCAAAACAGAGAAACAAGCAAAACAATAGCCTCCGAACACTTACAGCGCTTCAGTTTGGAGGGAGAGGACTTTCTGGAAAAAATTGTTACTGGAGACGAAACGTGGGTTCATTTTTTGAGCCTGAATCAAGGAGGCAGTTAATGGAATGGCATCACACAACGTCACCGAAGAAAAAAGTTCAAAACTCAGCGGTCGGAAGGGAAAGTTATGGCGACAGTGTTTTGGGATGCAGAGGGTGTGCTTATGATTGAGTTTTTGGAGGAGGGATGCACAATAAATTCTGTCCAATACGTCAGAACTCTCAAAAAGCTGAAAGCACGTCCTCGCAGAGTTCGCCCAACAAATACTATGGCGGATGTTCTTCTTTTGCATGACAATGCAAAACCACACAGCAGCCGTTACACCACTGCAGAAATTGAGAAACTGGGATGACAAGTCTTACTTCATCCCCCATACAGCTCTGACCTGACACCATCAGACTTCCATCTGTTCGGGCCACTAAAGGAAGCTCGGCCGCGCCGTGGCTCAGTAGTTAGACCGCTTGGCTCTCGCCAAGGCGGCCCGGGTTCGATCCCAGGCGACCGCAAAGTGAGATTTGTGGTGAACAACATGACTCTGGGGCGGATTTTCTCCGGTATCTCCGATTTCCCCCGCCATTTCACCCCATCGGTGCTCCACCTTCATCTCTTGTATCATCAGTGTCATCGCCTGCGGTGCCGTATGTAGTAAAAGCGGGCGTTAAACACTACACGTTTCATTTCATTTCTAAAGGAAGCTCATCGTGGGATTCATTTTGAAGATGACGAGGCTGTGAAAACGTCCTTGCGTCAATGGCTTAGGAAGCAAGACCATCTGTTTTACCACATTGGAATACATGCCCTAGTTAAAAGGTGGACCAAAACTGCGGAAAAGGACGGAGATTATATTGAATAGTGACAAATTAACCGTCGATGTTGTTGTTTTCAAGCTATGTAAATTCGATTCAATTTTCTTGGCAATTAAAAGAGAAAAAAATAAGAGGCATTACTTTTTGACCCAGCCTCATATTAAAGAAATGGATAAAGCAAACCTTAATAAGAGTGCTCCAACCAAACATTAATATGATTTCACTGAAAATACATATGTTTACACCCCTTGAATCTATAGAGTATTCTTTACGAAGTCTGTATTTGTCGTACTACCTCTGAAAAACGTAGCTAAAAAACTAAAAGTCGATTGAACAACAAACTTAAGTTTAGCTATCCATGGGTACGACAGGAAATGTGCAAATAAATTTTCAAACTGCCTTTAAGCGTAAAGTGTTCAAACTTCTCATTTTCACATGCAAAATAATTTTAAGTTACCATTAATTTAAAAGAGTTTTATCTTAAATTTTCTGAAAATAGCCTCAGAGTTTTGTTCATTCTGAAATTTTTACAAATGGTTAATCGAAGTGACAGAAATATGGATCTCACTAAGGTGAACATGTATATTAAATTACATTTTCTGCTAAGTTAAAGATTTCCAATATAGATCTTGTTATTCGTTTGAATTTTCCAAGATGCAAATTTCGATCAAATACAAATTTGCTATTCTATTTTCTCCTTCAGATGATTCAAAGAGAGCGAAATTTCAAAACGATCACATACACATAAACTCTAAAAATATGTAACAATTGCTTAAGTCTATTGTATCCACTTATTCATATTATACATGCAAGAAGACGCGCAATGCGAGTAAAACCATATTTCTAATAGTCTTGTCTCGATTAACGTTGAATAGAGTAGACGAATAAAACTTTGTGAAAATAGGCTTTATAAGAGTGAGTAGGAAAAATAATGTGAGTGGCACACATATTTTTCATAATGTCCTCTATAAGATGTAGTATTTTATATTTAATTAAGATTTACCTGAAAGTAACTTTCACATTTTTCCTTTCCAAGTATACCGTATCAATAATGCACATTTGTGCTTCATATGCTGTGGGCCTGATTATATCTCGTGTCACCAATCCGACATCCAAAGTTATGGGACATATCTAGATATGTTTCACTCATGTGTATAAATCTGCCATAATATAGACGAAGCTACAATCACCAACAACAGGTTTATTTGAGGCATCTCGATGCAACCTTGAATATCACCAGTCAGAATTTTTTAAATGTGACACAATTTTAAAATTTTTCCTCGGTTAATGTGCTATTTCAGAACATTCCTCACAATACACTCAAGAATTGGCTGCAGCACCTTGAAGGTACAACCTAAAATATCTGCTGTTAAATTCAGATGATTTTCTCCATTCACTATGGTTAACTTTATGTAAATTTACAAATTGTTCTTGCTATTATATTTCTATCTACTTCTTATTAATGCACATAAATCTGTACATGAACATATATGTTTCGCTTTAGTTACAAGGTAAGGCGGGAATCGGTGAACATAAAGGATCCCATTAGTGTAGGATGCAATCAGGGAAAGACCGATTATGCTCCGGATTAGCGAATGGTACTCGGTTGTAAAGACGGGTGAGCATAAGTGTACTGTCCCAGGGTCCGCCGTTTAAGTGGAAATTCACTATGCTTCGTTGTCTTCTCCCACCAGTTTATTTATAGGAAATTTAGATCACAGCTTGCTCCCCAACACACTAGTTCGTCACGGCGTCGGTATCACTCTTTTATTCAAGTGCCCACGTTTCACTTTCCTGCATCTAATTGCTCGACACTTTACGCCGTCTTTCCCCGGAATGACCCAAGATGAAGTGTCGCGCCTTTCCTGGTCTCTTAGCGTCCTTTCCGACCACGGACTATCTATCCACGCCCCTTTCTTATTTCATGAGTATTCCGCCTGTATCACGTGATGCATAGCAATTTTGATTGGAGGTTTGTTTTCCTCATTTTAATCTTATTGGTCTTTCACCCCCTCCTATATCTAGGCAAGTTCAGTTTTTTGTCCTACCTGGTTTTGACACTCGTGGTCATCACAAGAAATATTCTGACTTTTTCTCACATTCCTTAGAGGAGTTTTTTCTTCTTCGTCGCTCTTTTATCGCGGGTTTAGCTTATGTGACACATTCTTTAGTTAATGTAGTTTTATCTTCCCACACTTGCTTATAGCCTCAGAGGGATCCATGTTAACGTGGTGTGTGCATGGATCCCTGGTCACGTAGGCTTGCGGGGGAATGAAATGGCGGATTCAGCAGCCAAGAGGGCTATCATGAAGCCCAGGGTTCGAATACCATCTGTGACATCGGAAGACTATAGGGCCGTATTGCGGAGAGCTGTGCAAACCTGCTGGCAGGAAGAGTGGTCCGCTCTCCGCAATAATAAACTTAGATCTATCAAAGAACTTCCGATTCCCTGGGTTACCTCCTGTCGGTCATCTCGTCGCGAGGAGGTGAGTTTGGCTCGGTTACGTATTGGGCACTGCTTTTTTACTCATAGTTTTCTTTTTAAAAAGGAGCCTTCTCCACTGTGTCCGTTTTGCAAAGAAGCGTTATCTGTACGACACGTGCTGCTAGAGTGTTTTCACCTAGCAGACCTTAGGACGTCTCTGCAGCTGCCGGTCAGCTTTGCAGAAATGCTAGCGGACGATAACGCAGTAGTGGAGAAGGTTTTTAGATTCTTTTCGAGATTAGATTTTAGGATTTAGCAAATAGAATTCATGTTTTTTGGATGACATTTTTATTGTTATTTTTATTTCTTTTTCAACGCGTATGTATTTTTTGTCTTTTTTAGCATATTTATACTGTTTTAGAATAATTTATATCTGGCTTTTGCCATGACCAGTTTCTTTTAAAAAGGGCGCTGATGACCTCTGTAGTTGAGCGCCCTTATACTCATCATCACTCACTCACTCACGTTTCCGTCTCAAAGGGGAACAGAGTAACTATCGAGCCAGGATGTACCAAATATGAAATTTCGTAAATTACACATTGTAAGAAACAAATGAATAAGAATGCTCTTTCTATATATAAGGGGTGTCTCAAATGTGTCTCCGCAGTCTACTCGGAGACACCTAGGTGAGGTTAAATTGGTAGCGAAAGTACGGAGGAATTTTGACCTTGTAAAGGCAGGGACCGTCCTTCCTTCCTAATATCGTTTGAGTACCACAGTGAGAAGGGTACTTTTGTAAAGTGAAGTTAATATTGTTGACCATTGCAAACCTGATTTACGCGAGCGAGCCTTTCTGCGCATTTCCCTAATTGCAGAGAATATGAGACACATATACACAAGCGAAACACAATACTTCCTCATGCTTCCTATACTTAAATGACAGAGAAAGTAAAAGCGACAAGAAAGAACACTATAACATCATTTCAAGGAAATAAAATTTATTGCTTATTTAATTTATAGAGAAGCTGAAGCAATACTTGCCTTTGAATGAAGCTGAATAAAGAAACCATTCTTTGTTTTTAGTGAATACGGATTAACTCTGGCATGTATTAAATCGTTGTTTCCTGTTGGACAGTAATTTTGTACATGTCAGTCCGAGTTAATAAAGCTAAAAGCCGGGTGAAATGTCAGTGGTCAAGCGGAACACACATTTATCATCCTATTTGTCGATTACTGTCCATCGTAACCTATTTTGCTGTGCATCAAACTGTACCAACTTAATCCAGTGTTACTAACATTCATTACCTGACTCCCCAATGTAACTCTACATTCCCACAGCATCAAGCAAATGTACTTCTCACTAATGCATGTAAACAGTATTTATGCAGAGAAAATATTTATTTTATAATATTACATTCACGGATAAGGAAAAAGACAGATTTTGTTTCCTTCTTCCATATTTGCTGTATTTCCTTTGGAGAATACTACATTCTGCTTATCTTTAAAATAGCTCAGAAGTTATTAGCTAAAATCGGTGAAAACAACGGCATTGTATTTTTACTTTCCATGGAACAGTTCTGTATCTAAGAGCAAGCATTTGATTGCAAAGAAATATTTGACATTCACATTTCACCAGAAATAACTTTTCTGAGGCCCAGTAGATAATAGAAGGCTACTTTTACAAATAAGTCTCAGTGAATATGTCCGTGTCCGCGTGTGTGTATATGTGTATGTGTGTGTGTTTGTGTGTGCGTGCTTGTAAGATGTATGACTCAAAACTGAAATGATGGATAAATATCAAACTGGATATTATGATTCAGCGCTAACAAAAGTTTCGAATAAAATCCTCCACCTCAAAACTTCTCATGAAAGATTTATGAAAAAATATTAGAATTCTTACAAATTTTTCTAACATCGTTTATAAAAATACCATATATTTAATATATTTACATGTAAAATGAAGTGTCCAGCTTTCTTGATTTTTTTGTGAAAAGGCTCAAGAAATAACTGTATAATTGGTAAACAATATTTACTGCATAAAAAGCACAGATCTCTTTAAAACAAATAATCGCTTCGGGGATATTAAACGTGTGTTACTACTGGTTTACACTTTTCAATGCCCTGTAATTTAGGTATTGTCTGGCAATACCATGGAAAATGGTAAGCAATTTCAAGATTAGCCTTTGAACTTGAGGACAAACTTTCAAGTTCCGTTCATTGATTCAGTTTCTTATATCCTCATTCTATTTATGAGTAAATTATCAATGAAACTAATGTGCAGAAGCTTGCATGACTCAAAATGAAGTAGATGGAAGCATAAGTTTCTGTAAGAATAATTTGTATAAGCTAGGTATATAGACATAGACTTCAGGCAGCGAAAATAACCTTCCCCAAAAGAACCCTCCAAATAGCTAGGTCAACGCAGTCGAGGATAACATACTTACTGGTGGACACAGACTACTTTATTACAGATATAAGACATAGTCATGGTAAGTTACATCTGCATGTGAAGAACACATCAGTATAAGGGAAGAAAAGGCAGCAAACGTAGATCCGAATTTTTTGCTAATACTAGTGATGACCACCGCCCAATGGAAGAAGCCTAACTTCAAGCTTCGACACGTATACACGAGAAGCGCGGCACAAGGATTCCATCACAAGATCTGTGGACAACGAGGACACCACCTGCCATCAGAAATATGTACCTGGATTCTTTGTGGTCGGTTTTGTGGACAATGTCACATACTCTCATGCCATTCAAGCACTCACACACTCACAGTTTATGCTCTGTTCTTCGTTGTTGGGAGATCAATTGTTTAGTTTGAACTTGAAATATTGAATTGGCCATTCTTTTGTTTTCCCATTCGCTAATGTCATGAAAAGTCTGCTTCTAATAAAGACTTCTGAACAAACCAAATGCTATGTGAGAATTCACCATTTCCCAAGTTTAATGAAGGTGAGTTCCATAATTAATAAGAAGTCCCTGTATAACTATGTTATAAGAACAAACCTTATAATTCTCCCAAAAGAGAGCAGAGGAAATGTATAACATTCACACTAGCTTTTTATTTTTAATTCCCTATACATAGAAACACAATTTTGAGCCTTCTATACTTCGAAGCACTTCCCATATATTCATTATATATACAATTAATATTCCAGAGAAGCTTACGATATTGCTGCATTTATTGTCACACAAATACTTAAAAAATGCTAATTGTAAGTAATAATGGAACATATATTGCTCTTCTTTTAAAATTATTTAGCATTATTTACTGTATTAGAATCATAACTATATGTTCATTACTTTTTAATGTTTGAATGCATTACTCTAATTATTAAATGGGTACAAAAAGGCATCAATTTATGTGTATGTTTTAAATGCTGACATGTTCTTGTACTTTCTACCACAAAATTCAATTTATCAACAAATTAACCATACTGTTAATTAAGTAGCGAACCACTTATAAGGTAAATAAGTCAAATTTGGATCTGGGCCATGGAGGTTTGGTACATAAATCACAGTGGCCAGTTATAAACTCGATCTATTTGGTTAGGAGTTACTAGCCGCTGGAATTCTCTGCCAACTTTGTAATCACGTTCCCTAAGAAATTAAATTGCAATAAATCTACTTGGCTGTTGTGGAAGTGTGAAGCTCTCGCTCATGTTTTAGGCAAGCCCAACCCTTGCAGTGGAACAATGTTAATGCCCACTTTGCGTTCTACTCACGTAACGGGCTTCGATTTCGCTAACGCGGAGCACTGTCTACTACGTGACCATTTGACGGATAGCGCAGAGGGATACGATATTATGACGTTATTGTGTCTGTGTGTTGTATCCTCTCCGTTCCATTGAAATATATCATAATATTGGTTTTAGGAAGAAAATTGAACCTGACCGGAAGGGACCAAGCACACGATTTACGACTCGTATCTCGCATGCCAATGAGAGCAACTTTCACGCCACCTACACAAGAAATACTGCCACGGTTTTTATCGCTTTCCTACAGAGGAATGACCGCAAATGTATTTATTATTATCATCAATATAAAATTATACTGCAGAGAATTATTGTTACATTGTTAGGTTTTCAACAAGTATCACGGAATTAATTTATATCTTCCCTCCCCTTCAAGGACGAAAAACCTATTACTGCCAAAAGGAAAGCATAGCTACCATATCTAATGTTATATATAGTATATCTTCTTACATATACGTTGTTTGAAGAAAGAATAAGGTCTTTATCTTATTAACATTAAATTGCTAAATTCATGAACCAGTTGTCCTTCTGGTTAAGCAACTGACCTGTTCACAGCCTAAATTCATATCAGTTGTGCTGGTCACTCCATTGTCTTGTTGATCGTCATATGCCTCCTGTTCCCTTATCTTTACAATAAAAGGTGCGTCTTAAAAGTTTGGTGAATAGTCTCAGAAACAAGAGTTACAAACAAAATACCTTTACTGAGCTTCTAAGTAATCGCCATTGGCTACAATACACTTCTGACATTGGTTGCAGAGCTGTTGGAAGGTGTCAGCAAACGCTTTTGCAGATTCGCTCGAAGAACTCTGGTCAGCCCTGTGTGATAACCGCAAACTTTGCGAAGCGTGTGGCATTCAGGGCTAATTTAAGGCGGGGAAACAAACAGAAGTCTGCAGGGACCAAGTCTGGAGAAGGAGAGTGTGGTAGAAAGAGGGTGACATTCTTTTCAGCGAGAAAGTTGATCACGCGGAACGCAGCATGCACGGGCCTTGTATGCGCTGCAGCAACCATTTCAAATCTCCCTGTTAAACTTCCGCGTTAACAGTATGATCCTCGGGTACAAATTCATGATGGATAAAGTCCATGCTGTCAAAAAACGTTATCAACATCGTTCTAATCTTGCATTTCTTTCAGCCGGCTTTTCTGGGAGGTAGGGAAGACGATGAGCATCATGACATTAACTGTCGCTTGGTCTCCGGATGGTATTGGTAGCACCAACTGTCAATTCCTGTAATGGTGGTTTCCAAAAATTGGGGATTCCGGTCAGACATATCCATGAAATCTCCACAAGTTTATACCCCAGTGTGTTTCTGCTCGTCTGTCAGCACGTCCGTTACCAACCAGCCACAAATCTTTCGTTTTCCCAAATGTTCGTGTACAATAGTGCTTACACCGACTGTGCTAATCCTAAACTCATCTGCTATCATTCTCAAAGACCCTCAAACATCCGTAGCAATCGTTCTATGTTGTCTGGGACTTTGCTTGTAGACTCGAACTCGTCCTCGACACCTTCCTTTCCGTATCTACAGCGTTTAAACCACTCAAACACACATTTGCTACTCACTGCTTCAACACCGTGCCTTGCAATAACTCCCCATAGGTTTCTGTAGCCATTTTTTCTAATTGGAAACAAAATTTGATGTCAACGCCTTGCACCATTGCGCTCCGTGTTGCAATGACACGATGTTCCACACTGACCTTCTTATTATCCAGCTGCTCAAACCGTTATCATAGCTGTATCTTTGTTAATAGAGTCCTCTCAGATAACGCACTGATTGTTCTTGTAAGAGTGAGATGGGAGTCCTCTATGCCCGCTTATTCCACATACACACTTTGGATTTAGGCCTAGCCACTGTTGTCCTCAAAAGCTACATCAAGTTGTAGACTCGATACGCGATGACTACAAAGACAAATCTGTCTGCTTTGGTCTGTTCCTCGATACAGATAAAACATTCGATAAAGTGTGGCATGATGGACTTCTGTACAAAATAAAATCTTTTGTCAGAGGCAGCATACTTTTAGTAATTAAATCCTCTCTTTCTGAAAGAACCTTCTCAGTGAAATGGAACGATGTGCCATCTCCAGTTCAGGAAGTACAAGCAGGAGTTCCTCAAGGAACTCCATTCCTCTACTTAATCTTTAGTTCGAATTTTGCTACACAGGACAACCTGCTTATGTAACAATTCACAGATTATGTAGCTATCCTTCGGAAAGGACCTGATATTGCAGCTGCTGGTGAACTACAGTCTTTCACGGCTAAAGTTGACATAGGTGCAAAAAGTGGAGAGTAAAGATGAATCCAAAGAAATCCTAATAATTGAAATTCACCTATAAAAGAAATACTGCAAATGCCAAAATAAGCTTTGCGAATGAGATGGTGCCACAGTATGATACAGTTATATATGTCGGTTTAACCCTCGAATTAAAATTAACCTGAAACCCACACATCATTAATCTTATCAAGACATTTCGACAGAAAATTCATTACCTAAAATTTCTAATTGCAGACATTTCTCCTTTGAACTTACCTTAAAAAAGACTTATCTACTTCTCGCTAATGAGACCTACTTTGAGTATATGGTTATTCAATTTGGAGTTCAGCATCCAAAACGCAAATCAACAGAATACAGACTTTACAAAATCGGGTTTTGCGCCTAATAGCGAATGCATCTTGGTACATTCGCAGTTCAACATTACACAAAGATATGCTTACTCCAACAATAGAACATACTCTTCAGTCGTGCTACACACGCTTCTTCACTTCCTTTGGTGAATATGAAAATGAAACTCTGAGAAAGATTCCTCAGCAAATGCCACAACAAGCACGAAGAAGATTCAAGCGATAGCGACACACACCGCTACTAATTTGGAATTATCTCAAAACAGTTTAAATGAGGACAGTCACTGGATTGCAACCACAAAACACGTTTACTATTCTTTTGAATAATTTTATATTCGTTATCTAAACTAAAAATACTTTCTATAGATATAGAAAGTTTTCAATGAGTAAAACAAATTTGTTCCAAAATAATTTCGTAATACATCCATTCAGTTTGTTATATTTTATTATGCTCGTTTCCAAATCATTCGTTCGTTCATTCATGCATTCATTCAGTACTTATCTGACATACCAAGTAATTAAAAGCGTATATCTATTCCATTATTTCGTTGTCGTTTACTACTTTCACTCGTCTTCTATTTTTCCTTTATGTAGCATTCGATTTTGTTTTCCGGTATGATATTTTCATATCGCATTCTTTTGTTATTTCATTCAAGATGTTCGCCGATCTTGGTAAATTATCTTCAGAATCTGCTAACAATGTCTAATCATCCGACAGCAATATAGCTTTTATTTGCTTCTCTTCATTTAAATCGAATCGGATCCTTCTCAAAACATTTTTCTAAAATTCTATTCACATATATTACAGATATCAGATGATAATCCACATCTACGTCTTAATCGTTTATTTATTTGGATGGTACTTATTTTTCCTTTGGAGCTCTTAGTTTTTATAGATATTTTAATGTTTTACAAAGATTTAATGGTCTTCATTAAATGGCATTTCATCTTGTAATCATGTATTACCTCCCATAGTATTCCATGATTCACCTGGTCCAGGATTAGGATTTTACTACGGAGGGTATTTGGTTGGGCCACATGTTGGGCCCACTGTGCCTTTGCCACCAAGAGAGACACGCTCTGGAGAAAGGATGAGGTGAGAGGAGACAGAGGACGGCCGTCCCAATGAGCCACGACAGTTCAGAGGGCTTGGTCCCTACAGTTTACTTAGAGACATCCCCCGACAGGCCAGGACCACGGACACGCTCCCCTACTGCGGGGCGGCAACGAGCTCAGCAGCCAAGCCACAAAGATTCGTGGCTGGTGGTTCCGAAATTCTCCCAGCAGGGGAGCGGAGACTGGCAACCGACCTAACGGAGGAGAAAGTAGTTTACGTTAGAGCCTATCATCCTGCCATGAACCGCCGAGACACCCGCCGACACTTCTACCCTGAAAGAGACCGTCAGATGAGAGATATATGAAATGATAATGGAGATGTAATGAAGGGACAGGAAATCCGGGGGATGTAGACAACCTACCCAGCATTCGCTTAGCGACCCGGGAAAACCCCCGAAAAACGCATGGGTCGGGTAGGTCAGCTACGGGAATCGAACCCGGGCTTCCCGAATTCGGGCTACAGACGAAGCCGCCTGGAAACATCCGTCGGTCACCTGTTTTCTAATAATTCAAAGGCAGTAAGCATAATGGTTCATTGAACTTCGGCTTTTTTCCCATTTACTCAGAAATGATTTTACATATTTGATTGAAACCTTTTACGGAATGTGAAAACATGCATTTTAGGTTTGTTGATCTACACGTATCCAATATGTTTGTACACTCGAAAAGTTTGAAATATTTTCGCAACTACACCTGCTACTTTTTGATTAAAATTTGTGAATCAAGCGTTTTAAAAAATTTGATACCCAGAAGTGTACCGGAGTGATGCTTCTCATTTACAAAATAGTGCAGAACACAGCAAAATTTGCACGTTTCAATGCCATATTTACTTCCTCTAATACGCACGATAATTAGTGGAATAATGCACTCTACTAAATATTTGATACCAAGAATTCATAGGAAATGCACGGTTTAACATTCATTGAATCGAAAAGAAGCGTTTTTAAAAAGTCATCCTTTATGGGAGAGCATGGGGGATTGGGTGCTCACGTGCTGTTGTGGCTATGGGCAGAGTAAATTAAAAAGCCAAAAGCCGGTATGAAAGCTACTGAACAAACAACAAAGTACTGTCGTTTGAGATTTCTTACTGGTTTTCTATTTAGTTAAACATCTACAGAGACCACATGCATTTATTTTAACAAAACTCCACTGGGGATATAATTGTTTATGGTACTTACAGATGTACAAAACAAAATTTGATAAAGTCTTGAAGCAAAAAAGAAATAAAAAAGTTTTCGTAATTAGTAATGTAACAAAGTTCAAACGTTGTAGAATTAGGACAAAATTACTATTTTAACGTTTCAACTCCCAAACAGGATCTTTTTCATTTTTTCCACCACCGAAGTTGTGCTAAACCCAAGCCGTCTCTAGGAAGTTTTGTCTCGAAAACTGTTAACGCAGTACAAGCTTAATATTTGCATTCACTTTGTAATGCACAGAGCAAAAGCAGCTTCTGCATGGCAACTGGCGTCGCTTATATTTTTATTGATTTAGTGGTATGTGTCACAAGCTTGTGGTGTGGAGAGTAGCTTGAAGTGCTGTATGATCTGGTACTATTCCTAGTATATACATGCTACCTTCTCTCCATATAGGTATGTAATATTTCCATTTGTTAAATGAGTGTTTAACCTTCCATCCGGCGCAACTAATCTGACAGGCACTCCCGTTAGTCTTTCTGAAGATGTAGCAGATTCAGTGATGGTAGCTTGTATGCTGGTGCCGGGATTTTTCTGAACCATTTGGTCATTCATGTCCAATAGGCAATCACAATGCAATTACCAATGGCAGCACTGGTTCCACCAATCGGAGTTAAGATGACTGGCGGGATTTGTGTGTTTGTGATTATGTGTCTGTAACTGTGTTTTGTGTGAATTGAGAATAGAGAAAAAGGAATAATAGAGAAGAATAAGGAGCCAGTATAGGGCGTTAAAAAGCTCGAACAGCAGAGGGCCAGGCCCTAAAATGGACGCCTGAACAAACCAGTCCTAGGGACTGTTGGCGTTCGCCTTGCTGCTCTACCCAACTACTAAGCTGTCTTCAGTAGCTGCTTGTTGCAGGCTCGCAGGCACTGTGTTGTCCCAGCACTGCAGCAGCCTGCTTGCGCCAGCCCTTACTCCGAGGTTTACTCGCAGCAGAAGCCAAGTCCTGAAAAGGACTGCTTCGGCTTAGCTGCGCTGGCTCGGATCCCTTCTTCTCGCCTAATCTGCTAGTCGGGCTCTTCTGTTCTTCAGAGGTGTGCTCTCCATGGTGTCTCCACCGTGAGTTAGCTTCCTGTTTCCTGCTAAACCTTAAGCCATTGTCGGTCAGATTGTTTTAGAGTCAGCTGGAGCGTAGTTAATACAAAACTGATCTGTCAAGCGCATTATACCCGATTGTGCACCAATTCACATGGCAGGTTTTAAATACTTATTTTTAACAATATCATTAATTTTACTTACTTACTTATGAAACGTGGCAGTATTTTATAAATATACATACAAACGGCATTATTTCTGCTCCTGTGCTTGTCAGACACATCGTGCCCGAGCTTGACAAAAATTTTTATTGCTTTAGGTTTTATACTTGAAAATGTCAAACACAGAGAGAGTGTACGACTTGGACAAAGCAGACCTTGCAGAGGTAATGCGATATCTGGAAGATGACGATGAATACCTGAATGAGGAGTTTGGTGATGATAGGATACAGAGCTTTTATTGGAGGAGCTTATAGAGGAAATAGAGTTAGAGTAACTCTGGGGAACAAATGGAGATGGAGTAGAAAAGTTTAGAATAGCTATAAAATTAGAATGAACATGGGTTGAGACAATACGGTTATTCTACTGTCTTGGTGTTGCCAGTTCTACGGCAAGCGGGCGACAGATGGAAGATATCTCTGTTTTTGTCTCAACCTAGTAGTATCATACACATGCTGAGATGTACAATGATACAATGCTACAGAGAAGGTCGCCTAATATTTGAGCATGTGTGTGAGAACATACATAATGATTATCGCACAATCTGAAACTTAAAACCTGGAACTGGAGAACAGTTCACTTACGCAGCTATCGTTCACATGCACACAAAACAAAATGATTCAAATTAGATGCGTTTTAAGAAATAGGGTGTTTCCTACAGTGAAACAAAACAGTGAAATTAAAATGATATTTGAATATAGATTCTATTTTAATGATGACATATTTGTACACTGCCTGTAATGGACTTTACACCAACTTTTGTTTCATTAAAATACTTAATAAATATGGCAAATATGAATGTGTATTTATGAAGCATTTTTACACCGTGAACTTCATGTAGTAATATTGTGTATTATGCTCAGAAATTACAGTATTGCAGCAAAAATATCGCTTCTTTCAAGCAGAAATTTCCAACCATCATTGGTTCTTCTATATTTGAACCCAAGACCTTTCAGAATATTATGCATAAAGGGTACAGAATCTGTAATATACCATTTTCCTCCTCATTAAATCAGCCTGGCAGTTGGATATTCACCCTTGTCAAATAAATCATAAATTGTTCTACGTGAAACACACTCTTAAAATTGTCTGAGTTGGTAGCACGTTGTTTAGTTGCCCGGTGCTTCCCTGGAGATCTAAACATGAAAACTTCTCCTAATTTGGTGAACTGTTTGTCTTCTTTATCAATGTTCGTCACAGAATGAGCACTCACGTGACAAGCTTGTAACATTAATTCTCCACTCTGAGCGAAATTTATACTTTCGAAAATGTATATAATTGACATCTATATGAAAAAGGAATATACATTAACAAGAATATTTGTAGCCTGTTTATGTAGAATCTTAGGCTTGTTTCACAGTTATTATTAAGCGCACCAGTACTAGGCTTGCTAAGGAATACATTTATTGATTTTGAAAAATATCTGTGTGCTCTTAAAAGAACACCCCTTTACTGAATGCAAGTTACAAAATGCAACTGCAGCATAGCACCTGTGTTCTGTTTTTCACTGACAGTTAATAATGTCTTTCCTTCCAGTCAGGCGCCTTATCTTTCCATATCTTCGAAATCAGATGTGCTACAAACATGGGGTTTGGACAGTAATCTTGAGAAAAAACAGCTCTGAACATAGGAAAAACAAAATAATTCATTAATTGGTATCTTTAGAACTCGCAAAGAAATTAGCCGCATGCTTCGGCAAAGCGAGCCAGTGTGTGTGCTTAACTGTCCAACGTTACACGCACCGCATTGGCTAGTAGCGAAATAACAGTCACGCCTAGTCCAGCCTAATGTTCATTCCTATTTTGTAGCTATCTTAGCCTTGTAATGAGTATTAAAGGTTCAGGACTCTAAAGCAATGCATACGTTTAGTGATAGGGATACCAGATCATCTAGAAGAGCAGACGATACACTTGCACCAATTCACGATGTTTTCTGCAAATTTGTGGTGAACTGTTAGAAAAATTATTCACCTAGGGAAAACACTACAATAGATGAAATGCTTCGGTTTTCATAGAAAATGTCCTTTTCGCCAGTAAATTCCATCAAAGCCCAATATATATGGGATAAAATTTTTGCACTTGTGAATGCTAAAATGTTTTATTCGTTTAACCTAGAAATCTATCCTGGAAAGCAACTTGAATGTTCTTTCATGATCAGAAACGAGCCAAGTGATGTGCTTAAACGTATGGCTGAGCCCTTAATTGGTACAGGTCGGAATTTAACGACTGATAATTGGTTTAGTGATATAGAACTTTATGAGGAACTAAAAGAGAGAAGGCTATCACATGTTGGTACCATGAAAAGAAACAACTGAACTTGTAGCCACTTACAGAAGAGAAAAATACAGTTCCTTAGTTTCGTACATCCCCCCCCCCAAAAATGTGATGCTTGTATCTACACTGCATAACGATACAACCATTGATCTGGACTCTAAAGATAAAAGAAAGCGAACCAGAATCACCTTTTACACGAGGGCTGTTCAATAAGGAATGATCTAATTTTTTTTACGGTCATAATTTTTCGCACTAAAATTCAGACTTATTATATTCTGTTAGCTTAATGTGAAACAAATACGCTGTAATAGTTTCATTGTTGGAATTCCTGGTTCCCGCCTGTGAGAACCAGGTAAATTCACACATGTGAATTGCACGCCTACCGCTGCAATGGAGGTAACATGCAGTTGAAGTTGATGTTAGAGGAAGATCCGGAGTTTCTTTCAAACGTAATCACTGCTAATGAAATTTGGCTACATTACTTTGATCCTGAGAGCAAACAGCAGAGATCAGTGTGGAAGTCTCCTTGATCACCAACCTCCAAAAAGGTAAAAGTGGTTGCTTCTCCTGGGAAAATTATGGTCATCTCATTCTTTGATATTCATGGAATGGTTTATAAGAATGTTGTGCCTGCACACACATCAGTAACTGGACAATACTACAGGGATATCCTGAAAACATTGCCAAGTCCACATCAGGCGCAAAAGAACACATTTCCATGAAGCAGGCTGAATACTGCACAACAGTAATGCGCGGCTGCATATTAGCGATGTTGTTGCTGAAATTCTTGCAAAAATCAACGTGAAGCACATCTCTCCCCCTCCCTATACTCCGGATTTAACCCCATGCGATTTTTCTCAATACCCTAACTTGAAGAAACGCCTTCGTGGGAGGCATTATCCATCATCAGAAGCAGTGGTGAAGGCTGCGGAGGCGAGTTTGAAGGATCTCTCAAAAATGGTTTCCAGCATGTCTTAGAAGACTGGCAGAAACGATGGGACAAGTGCATCGCATTCAGGGGAGACTATTTTGAGAATTGCCATCAAAATTATGACGATGAGTGAAGGTACGTTGTAAAAATAAAGATTGTGATCATTCTTTACTGAACAGCCCTCGTAACTCCACAAAGGGAGGAGTTGACACTGCAGACAAAATGTGCGCTGCATTTGACGTGTCCGGGAACACTGAGCAATGGCCGGTGGTGATATTTTTTACCTGACTGAACATAAGTGGTATTGCTTCCCAAATCATATACCTTGTAATAGATTCGAACTAGTGCAAAGGAAAGTATTCTTGAAGAAACTATCACACGAACTTGTTATGGGAGAGATAGCCAGAATAACTTTGAAAACTGTTGGGGTGCCTCTAGACCTTAAACGAAAACTAAAGATATTTCGACCAAACACGGAGGAAGAAAACCAAGATAAACCAAATCCTGGACCAAGTACAAAAAGATGTGGAATATGTACCACGGACACTGGTATTAGAAGATGATCAAGATATAGGTGCAAAAAATGTAAATGTGCTCTTTTTATGTTACATACCAATTCAGTTTGTAATTTATGCTAGGATAGTTTTTGCACCACAGAAAATGAACAACTTTAATCCATTTGTTGCATCATAAACTCATTTAAAATAAGCATTGTTATTCTTTCTGAGTGGATCTGACGTGACAGTAATAAACTTAAGTGTGGTGTACACTAAAAATTAGGATACTCATTGAATAATATTATTTTATCAATGTAAGATGTTCACAGCACAACCACCTTTATATGATAATATCCCTTCCAAAATATGTGACATGTATATTATAGGGATCATTTAGCAAAACAGGACAGCAGTTTAATTTCACAGATATATTACATTGTTTATTTAACTGTGATTCATAAAGTGTGCCTGTCAGGTACAATGCGCTACACCTAACATTACGCCCGACGGAAGGTTAAGAAATTCCAGTAATTGAAGCATTCAGGGAAATATCAGCTGCTTGAAATTCCAACTGGAATTGAACCAGATAGGAAATAATAATGGAAAGAATAATTCCGGGACGGCCCGAACGCAGTCCCGACTAACGAAAATTATGCACACGAGCTGCCCACATTAGGGACAATAACAGGGGTCAGCGCAAACGAAGTGCAATAGAAGGGCCTCACCCTGGAAGGACCCCCTTTTTGATTACGGTATTCCCTACGCAAAGACACACAGAAAAGGTACTCACAGGCTCTTAGCAGCCAGAAGGATTTTGCTGCGTACCTTACCAGGTCTTAGGCTTAACCGCAGGTTGAAATTTTGGTAAATGCAGGATGGGAGGAGATTATTTTGCAGAGGAAGTATTGCGATATTGCTCTCAATCACTGCTTTTGGCGGCTGATTGAGGGTCAGCGCACTTTTCGTCATACGTATACCTGTCCTAGATGGACCTAACCAATTAATGATGGATTTGTGGGATTTTGTAGGGTGGCGGGTTTGATTTAGGTAGATAGATGAAAGAAAGGAGGCAGCCGTAACTCCTCAATGGTTGCCAATTCGGGTGCACCGCCTGTGTGCACCGCAGGTATGAAAATATTTAGGAAGAGTTCAATTCAGAATAATTGCCAGTCTAATTCTCAGGTAGGTATAATTTTGAAGTAGTAATATCAACTTTATTGTTACCGGTTGTGCCCGCATGCCATGCGGGGAAGCCGGTAGAGATTTAAGCGGCGTTCAGTTGGTTGGTAGTACCCAAGAGACCTAACCAGGGCGCTCTGATGTTGAGGCAAACTCGTGTGGAATTTTGTGCCCCAGCGTATAATGACATCTTCCACATACTGGAGAGATTAGGCTTCATGAAGTTATCTCACGGAAATGCACTGGTATACAAAATAGATAGCCCTAAGACATATATTCTGTACACGTTGAAGCTGTAGCCGTTTGGATCCTCCGGCTGTGGCGCAGATCTCGCACGCATAAAGCATGGTGGGAAGTACCAAAACCTGAAAAAGAGGAAACTTTAGGGATGTTGGCATCCCTGAACGCATCAAGGGGTATAACGAAGTTGAAGCCCCGCATGCGCGATGCGCTAACTCCTGGATGTGACCCCCGAAAGTTAGGCCGTTGTCCAGCTTTACCCTCCAAATAAGTGAGAGAATTTTTCCACTCTAACCTTCGACCAAAATAATTAAAAGAGGCTCGGTTGGCGGGAAAGCGGCGCTTGGCGAAAAGAATGGCTTGGCTTTTATCCGGGTTGGTGGACAATCTCCAAAGCTTGCACCAGTTTTGAATAAGGCTCAGGTGTCGCTGTATTGAATTGAGTGTCTATCTCGGTTACAGAGCAGCACGTCATCAGCATACTGAGCTATGTTGACGTGCGGCTCCGTGGGAAGGTCGACTATATATATGCTAAAATGCGTGAGGAATAAAACAGAACCTTCGGCGAATACACCTCTAATGGGTCTTTGGTGGATAACTTTCCCACAGCAGCGACAAAAAGGTATCTGTGCTTAAGGCAATTGTGTAGAAGGGGTATTATGTGTGAAGGAAGCCCCAGGGAGATACGTTTGTGTAGCAGACCTGCATGCCAGGTGGTAGAGAAGGTACTAGGTAGCTTTTATTGCTCCTCTGATTTTGTACAGGATTTAATGCTTTTTTTTACATCCTGGTGTTTATTGGTTTAAAATAGGATACATTTTTGTAGCAAAACAGCTCATTGGATGATTGTGGAGTTCAGCTTTTGCTGCTGCTCGGATTAACTCCAGTGTTACCTGGGTGCCCGCATGCCTTACGAGGTACCTGGAAAAGCCTGAAGCGGCGTCTTGATGGATCGTAATCTCCTAGAGACCAAACTAGGTCGCTTCTGTGAGTTGGTAGTTGAGCGCAGAATTTTGTAGCCCGACGCCTAATTTCGTCCTCCACGTTTGAGGGAAGAGAGGCTTCGTGAAGCAACCTCACGGGGAAGGAACGACCTACAGAATAGATAGATCGGAGTCCTCTATTTTGCGCACGATGAAGATATGCAAGCCCGCTATCTGCAGCTATACCCCAGATTTCACAAGCGCACATCAGTGGGATTATCAGCGCTTGAAGGAGGTGTAACTTTAAGCGCACTGGCATAGAGACTGAACCCTGCATTGGGTACAGAGAAGCAATGGCCCCCTGAACCCGTGCCGAGGGTTCCCTGATGTGTCCGCAGAAAGTAAAGCCTCTGTCAAGTTGGACGCCCATTTACTTGATAGAATTAGTCCACTCTATCCTACGGACTCTAGAGTGTGAACCCCATCCTTTGATGAGTTACACAAAAGGTGATTGTGCTTGCTGGTCTTTTATCTTTAGATTCCGGTGGTGCAGGCGTTGGTGGATGTCCAAAATACGGGCATGCCATTCTTCTAACAAAGCACCAAACTTCCGCTGCACACAAAATGTGTGCTGTATTTGACGTATCTCGGAACACAGAGCATTGACTGAGCGATAGCCAGTGCTGATACCTTGCTGAACGTAAGTGGCATCACTCCACAAATTATATACTTACGTAATATGCTAGCACCAGAATGAAGGAAAGTGTTCTTAAAGGCCTAGGCTTTTTAATTTTGTTTGATATACCTGGTACCGGAACAATGAACCCACCTTACAGGCTCTAAATTTGCATTATATTACAGTTTCCAGTTTTTGTTGGGTTCGACGTCATGGCTTTACATAAAGCCCATACAGCTTCCCTTTATATGCGCACCAAGAATAGCTTTAGTTAGTTCGTTTTCTATAAGATGCTCCAGTTTTTCCTTGGATTTTATGTTTTTTTTGGAATTTTATTTACATATATAACACACACACACACACTCACGCAAGCACTCATGGGCATACGTGGTACGTCCCTCGCACTCACACATTCATTCACGCACACTTCACTTCACTTTGTACACTATTTACACTGAGCTGTCATCTGTGGCAGTATGTCGCTCAGTTCCTTGGGCAGCCCGGGAGTGGCGGCCCCTGCCGGCGGTATGTGAGGCCTTGGGCCGGGAATTTTGGGCGCGCAATGGGTGGCGAGCGGTCCATATTTACACCCGTTTATGTTTGCGGTGTTTTGGCACGCCTTTTCCGATGTTATGGATTAAAGGGTTTATATGCCGACGAATGCGCGCACAAATGGAGGAGGCTCTTTTTTCCAATCCCTCGGGGATGGTCGGGATGCGGACTTCTTGATGGAGGGAGTCGTTTGTGCTGCGGATGGGAGCGGAAAGGATTTTCCTGAGGGAGAGGTTTTACAGTGTTTGAAGGTATTTGATGGTTATTTTGGATGCGTTTGCCCGGGCCGCACATTCGTATAGGACCACTGACAGAATGAACGAATTGTACAAGATAACCTTCGAGCGGAGTTTCAGTTGTTTACTCCTAAATTTGGGGGCGCACATGTATAATCGCTGCCGCCCTTTGTTGGCACTATCTTTTATGTAGGTGGACCAGTTCATTGTGCGTGTCATAGTCACGCTGCGTTATATGACTTGCTGACGGCAGTGCAATACTTGACCACCGACCGTTAGCTCCATAGCCAAAGGTCGCCGCATTGCAAAAAGGATAAGTTGGCACTTATTTACAGTAATTTTAATTTTCCAATCATGGAGCCATGAAAGGAAGCGGTCAATATACCGCTGCATCTCTAATAGGCCGAAACGAGGATTTATATGGTGGTTGTATATTGCAGTGTCGTCAGCGTACATGGCCACTTTGCATATGGCGTCCACGGGGAAGTCGTTGGTAAACAGTATGTACAATAACGGGGACATAATGAGCCCTTGCGGGACGCCAGCATGCTTGACTCTCTCCTTAGAGGAGGAGCTTGGACGTAGAAGCGTCTGTTTTCTAAAAAGTTGTGCAGCAGTGCTAAAGAATTTTGGAGTCCGGGAAACTTTCGGTACAATTTTAAAATCAGGCCGTTATGGCAGCACCGATTAATTGCAGCTTCTACGTCCAGAAATAGTGCCAACGTTGAAGCCCCATTGTTAAATTGCTCTGTCACGTCATCAGTTAATCTTAAGAGTTGTAGATTTGCTGAATGTTGTTTTCGAAAGCCAAATTGGGATTTGGAAATGTCATCCAGTGTAGAAAGTTGATTTTGGAGTCGAAACAGTATCACCTCTTCGAGCAATTTACCAATACTAGAAAGGAGACTAATGGGGCGGTAGTTTTGAGGCTGCCTAGTGCTTTTCCCCTGCTTCGGGGGCATTATGACCTTGGCTCGTTTCCAGGTGTAAGGGAACTAATTTCGCTGCAAACAGGAGTTTGCAGGAAAAATTTTGTGAGGTGCAGCAGGGCTTTTCTCGGGAGATGCTTGAGCTCCTCAATAGTCACCCTGCCCCGGCCGGCGGCTTTCCCATTGAGTAGCTTCCTAATGAGCTTGTAGGCTTCCTGCGGTGTTGTGAGGGGCAAGTCGTGCTCATGCCTCTCTGCCACCCAGTTTTGTACCGATGTCTGGACTACCCGTTCTAACTCGGGGTTCGTCGCAGGGTTCTCTGTAAATTTTTCTGCCAGACAGTCTGCAGAAACCTCGGCTTTCTCCTTGGAGGTGAAGTGCAGGCCGGCGCAAGTGTGAAGCGCCTCAGTGCATGAGTTGGCGCTCGAGGAGACTTTAAATGCCCTTAATAATTTCCACAAAGAATGGTCCGAATGTGTGGTGTTTAAAAGTTTCTGCTCCTGCTGTTCAATTCTGTTGAGTTCAATTTGTTGCCGAATGATGTTGCGTAATCACTTTGCTACCACTTTGTACTCGGGCTGGCGGGTAAGCCACCAAAGACTCCTCAAGCGCCGCCTCCTGGCGATGAGCTGCTCCACCTCCGGGTACGTGCAAAAGCTGGGTGGGCTTATGGTGTAGCTGGTAGAATTTCTTTTGGCCGTATGCAGGGAGACGGTGTAATTTCCAATGGTGGCGTCAATGTCCGCCTCGCTGTAGTATGACAGCCCAGGCACGCCATCCGATGCAATTTCGAGCTTAAATTTATTCCTGTCTATATCTGCGTGCCTCAGAGGGCCGGTCAAGCCAGTCGTGATGGCGCCGCAGATGTCGAAATGCACTGGAAGATGGTCGGAGTCCAGGCTGTGATACACAATGAAGTTGTTTCCTATTGCCGCACTTTTTGTGAGTGCGAAGTCCAAAATGTCAGGGTTGAAGGGCCCTTTTTGGTGCCAAAACGTGGGTTCTGGAGGAAAATGAACCTCCGGGTCGTCATTTTCTGTTATAAGTTCTAACAGGAGATTTCCAGCCGCGTTCGCTTGGCGGGAGTACCATTAGGGGTGCCGGACGTTGAAATCTCCTGCAATTAGAACGTGCTCCTCCACTGCGAGGATTTGTTCAAGGTCTTGTCGGAAATCGGGAGCGTTGGGGTCCGATAGAGGGCTACCAGCATCATCGTTGCCCTGTTAATACGTGTTTTAAGAGCCGTGCACTCTAACGCTGTTAGTGGTGGCAGCGTGACAGGGGCATGAACAACTTTGTTTTTAAGCAAAATGGCGGTTCCACCCTCCCTCCCCGTCTGCCAATTCTGTCATTCCGAAAAGTCTGGTAGCCCCTGAGTTTAAAATTTTACTCTTGTTTTAAATTTGTTTCGCAAATAAATGCGACATCAATTTTGTTACGCCGCAGGTAGTTCTCAAGTTCGTGCTGCTGCCTGTAGATGCCGTCGGCGAGTTAAAAATGTACCTCTCCTTGGTTGAGTCACTTACTCGAAGACTTCTGAGAGGAACCATACTACAGCTTCTAATTTTTCCAATGTGCTGCTGCAGCTTTTAAACTTCGTAACGAAGGGCTGTAGCTTTAGTAAAATTGCTTGGTTGTTCAGTTCCTTAAGGAGACTGAATATTTCTTTAATGCTACCCAGGTCGCCAGAAGACGCCTAGGTGGGGTGAGCTGGAGCTGTTGGAGGTTGGCCAGTTTGTGGCGGCACGGGTGCTGGAGGCACGGGTACCGTTTGCCCTCTCATGGCGCCTGCAAATGAGACGCCTTCTCTGACCAGGGCCGGATTGGCAATGGGTTTTGGCCCTGGTGGAGCACTATGGAGTGCCCTGGCTATGGCTGTCAGTTGGCGACGGTGGCGTTCGTTGCGAAACGTCTCGCAAACTCTATAGCTGGCAGAGTTCGTCTCCCCACAGTTCGTACAGTGGGGTGTAAAGTCCTGCTTGGCCTTCTTTGGGCAGTCAGCTAAGAGGTGGAGACCACCGCAGAGGACACACCGGGAGGTCATCTGGCACATTTTAAATGTGTGCCCTAACTGCTGGCAGTTAATATTACGGTTTGTTTTCAAGACCTCCACGGTGGCCATAATATGGCACACCTCTCACTCTTGCAACAAGTTCTGATTTTTTGTGGTTCTGTCTAGTGTAACTTGGAATATTGGCAGGGGCCTGCCATGGGATTTAAGCTGGCGTACCTGGACGCCGGTGTAGCCTTTCCCCTCCAGATCTTTTGGGATGAAGCCCTCCTCGAGGTCCTCGGGGAGCCGGTTCACGATGTAGCGGAGGGGCTGGTTGCTCCTGAGGGTGAAGCTAAAATTCTCAATGCCGGTGTTCTTCAGGAGCGTCATGCTGAGCACTGCATTCTGCTTCCGTTGCACAAACAGCTTCAGGCACGTACGTGTCGTCTGCAGCTTGTATTGTCCGGCGGGAAGAGAGCCCTGGAGGACCCGGATAACTTTTGTCGTCTGGCGACCGTCGGGAATGACGATACGCGGCGGCTTTTGCGCGTCAGTTGAAGGAGTGATTGTAGCGGCGGTAGTCGGGGTGGGGGTAGTCGCGGAGGTGGATGGTTATGAGTGTCGTATTATGGTGGATGCCTGGGTGGGTCTTTGTGGTTTTGGGAGCGTGGGTGTGGGATTTGAACGCGCTGGTAAATTGGCTTCGGTTTTTGCTGGCGTCGATTGGTCAATGTACTCATTGTCCTCAGATGAAGAAAGCGCCGCGTATCTATTCGCCGTGTTGAGCGGCAGGTTGAGGTGCAGTGTCTTATTTTTCTTTTTCCCGGTGTGGAGTCCCGGGCACTCACCATCAGTATCCGATTCCCGGCCACCGCTCCGGAGTAACGGGTGCTTTCTTTGTGGCTTGCCACCCTTCGCCAAGCTGCACTAGATAACGCTTTTTAATAGCGTGCTCTTGGTAGCAGCGCGGCATGTCGGTAGCAACTATTTGGAAATCCCGGGACTTCGGGGCCATGGCTTCCAGGATTTCTTGGAAGTGAGAGATTTCCTTCTGGAGCTCTTTAACAGCCCGGGACAGTTTTTGGAATTTTTCGGCCATCTGCTCGTCCTCCGCGCTGCTCTGGTCCATGGGGACGTCACCGCTATTGGCGCTCTGAGAGGAGGATCGTGGCTGCTAGTGGTAGGCTGTGCATCTATAAAGGCGGCCGGCTGACCGCCTCGATGGCTGGCGGGTGGTTGTAAGACTGCAGCTGCTGCTACGGCCGGCTGACCGAGTCGAAGCATCAGTGAGCCAGCTTCCTGGCTGGCAAATTGTGGTAGGGCTGCTGTTGCCGCAGCTGCGGCCACCTCTTTGGAGCAGCGCAAGTGCTACTGGGAGCGGCTTGGCGTGAGGACCCTACTTGTTGCGTGCAACAAGTGCACATAGCCACGCGTCCGACGCTGTTTCGGCGGGGTTTAGGCGCCTTGATCCTGGTCACTGGCACTTTGATATCTCACTGTTTCCACTACCTAATAGCATTACCAATGCAATTTGCACATTTTCCACTACTTTACAAAGACACGCACAAGTATTTTAAGATAAGTATACTCCTGCACACAGTGCTTCGGTGCTACACCGAAAACTATGACGTAACACCTTAACACAATAGTTCAGCAGGGCTTGATTTAAGGTTCACATGCTCAGGAACAAACCTCAGTACACAATCCAAAAAATACACACCAGTGACAATATCATATCACATCACATATCTTCCATATCGAGGTCAAACTCAGTTCACAATCAATAATAAGCACTGATCCTATTTTAGGATATCATTCAAATTGACATTCAGCTCAAATTTAGTTTATCAAGCAGAACTTGAAGATTCTCGTTCCTGGAATTTACAAAAATAATCAATTACAATAGCTAAACAATTTAATTTAGAGAATCAGTTTTCAATTATTTTATTAAATATTAGGTTTCTCTTTTTGAAACCTAAAGTTTGTTTTCAAATTTGTGGATATTAAATATTAAATTAATAATTATGCACGAATTGGAAAAAATAATCCAATTCTGCCACCTATTGGAGTTCCGTGGAAATGCCTTTCCATTCCTGCCCTCTGTAGAGTTATCATTAAAACTCAAGATTTATTAGCTTCGGATCCCAGTGGCTCACCAATGCCGTTAGCATAACTGTATTATCGACTCCTCCTTGCAGTTGTCAGTCACACATCTCCCTGGAGGTCTTGTATTAGAAATTTTGTTCCATATTCAGCATTTTCATATCGTGTTGTACTAGTTTTATCATGTTTTGTTCGTACTACTGATTTTTCTCTGTTCGGACGTCATTTAATTTTGCTGCTTTTCTTGCACTTGCCTTTCCTTTTCTTTTAATTTTATAAAAAAATACAACAGTTTTTTTTAATTTGACTCTTTGTATAAGTGTTTTAAGTAATCATTTCAAATGTCTCTAAGGAAATAAAGACTATTAAACAAGTGCATCCGCATCCTAGTTTTTTTCTCTCTACTCTCTCCGTTTTATGAAAGATTTTGATAACACATATCTTTTGGTGAAAGCCGTGAACAGGAAGTCTTGTTGTCACATTTTTCTGGTTTCTGCAATTTCTGGTTCAGCTATCATCCATCGTGTGTTTTTTTTTTTTTTTTTTTTTTTTTTTTTTTTGTAATTTACGGCCTCCAACGTTAAGTCATATTGGACGATGAATGGAATGGGTGAAATGATGCTCAAATGAGCCCGGGGTCCATAGAGCTTAGAGTTACCCGACATTCGTCTTTCAGGACAACGGAAAATCCCGGAAGTGCCTTATCCAGGTAACTCACTCTGACCGAGATTCGAACTCGGGACCTCCTGAACGTGACGCTACCGAGGCGGGCATGGCTGGTGTGTTGTAAAAATCCAGGTCTATCTCCTTTCGGTCCATGAAGTTGATCAGTTCCTGGTATGGTCCTCCTGAAGGCGGCTATGCTGTAGTCGACGTCTTCTATGAAATAAGTATTTTTCAACAATTCATAAATTAGTCGAGATGGCGCTATTTTTCCCACTCCTAGAATTCGTTTCGTGAACATTGACTGCACTTCCTTTTATTCGTTTTAGGTCGCCAATTTTAAGCTTTTCCCGTATGATCTGTACTCCATATGTTATGACTGGTGTCACTGCTACTTTGAATAGTGTCATCGCTGTGCTTGTTGAGAGATTAATATGTTTGGAATATTTAATGTTGCTTTGATGGCTAATGCTCTCCTTTTCTGAATATGTATATCAAAAGATATTGCTGTTGTTTGTAATTTAATTTCCAGGTGTTTATACTTGCCTACTCTTTGTAATGGTTCATTACAACTGTGTTTTGGAGATATTCTTCCTCCGTTTCTGAATGTCATTTGCAATGTCTTATCTTTATTTACATGTAGGTAATTTTCCTTTGCCAAAGATTCCTCACTTTGTATTGCCTTCTGTACGCTGAAGCAAAATATTTTTGGGGAACAATGACAAATACGTTGAGGCGCCAATTTGTAACTAAATGTTTATGGGTGCACACAATTCCACGTTTTGGACGCCAATTTGAAGCAATAATTTAATGGCGAGCAAATAAGTCGGCGAGCAATGAGGTTTTTCTCAGGGTATGCGTGGATGGGTGTGAGAAGGAGATTTTAATTACACTGGAATGCCCGTCTCCAAATTATCTATTTACTACTTCTTCTTTTCAAACGTCGAAATGAAAGTTGCCGACCAAGGGTTACCAATCTCGGTTTAGAATTACTGAATGCAAAACGTTTATTACTCGATAAATTTATTCGTTCCTCATATACACGAACCGACAATTATCAAACACAGAACAGGTTGACCGCCCTAATAGGCTTCACGCCTCGGACTCTTCTCATCGGCCTGATGCCGAAGACTCCTCTAATAGCTTCCTAGCCACGAACTGGCCACATCGGCTCCAAGCCGAAGAGTGCATGACTGACCACAGCTGCGCGTGTGTGTATATTTAACTTTCGCTCTCAAAACTCCTTTTCAACCAAAATCCCTTTGTGACTGTTTTGTCGCCATTGTAAATGATCCAAAGAATTCCCTATTCACACACGTCAAATGGGCTAAGGACACTGCTTCTTACATTGCTTTTGTTACCACACTTTCCCCCAAGACAACTGGCCTTGCCCTTGTCGTAACAATGAACCAACATTCCTTTGACATCCCTCATGATTCTTTACTTCTGGCAAACCTTAATATCGGTATCAACCCCTCCTTTTACTGTTGAACCTATCACCATATCATCTGCATACAAAATAATTTCTGCTTTTTACTCTTACTTTAATATAAATATTTTTTCTGATAGATGGTTTTAATCTTTCATAAAGTTATTGATGCTAAGAGGGACTTCATTAGGAGAGATGATTTAGGATTAGAGGAATGGGTCAATGAACATTTCAGGGCGAAAAGAGCGAATTCAGCGATTTCAGCCGTGAATATGAGAGAGCTGGGGCATTTGGTTTTCAAAGTGGCCACAACATTACGTCCAAAGATCTGAAGAGGAAGATATTCTTCAATCGATACCTAACACCAATATCTCTCATTCAGCCGGAAAGTGGCATGTTTTATACTGACATTAAGGGATAAACTTGATGACCTTGAAGAGTATGCAGTGTCGTGCAGTCGTAGGGAAAATCAGTGGCCACTTGATATCATCTTTGCCTTGGTTAATATCAGCCTGGTCAATGCATTCGTCCTCTTCAGCCTTCTCAGCCAATCCAGTGTAGAAACCAATCCAATCTGAATTTGTGCAATCACTTGCCAAAGAAGCAGCACTGCGCATGACTCTGAAGTTCCCCGTGAACTGCGGCTGTAAGCCAGATCTTAAAAGAACTGGTACCTCTTGCACACTGTCAGTGTTATTCAGAAAAGCTAGTGAGATCTGGAGTATATCCAAGGCGAAGAGATTGCAAAACCAAAGTCCTATGTAGTGCCGGTTCCTATGCGAAAATTGCTGTGAACTCATCAAACATAGAAGTTTTGTAACTATACTCATTTATGTGATTGACTATCGTTTTCTTAGTAAAATAATGATGTTTAGCTCAAGTGCATTACTAAAATTATTCTTCATAAGTAATTGATACTCTAAGAGTAATTGTTTCCGTTAATGTTGATAGTAACTTATTTTTCAGTTTCATATCAAAATCGTTCCATGTTGATTTATTTCTGTACATATCCAAAGCGAAATGTATAAATCAACTTTTATGTAATATTAAAACACAATTTTGACTTATTTCAGCACTTTTGCAGCATGTTTATGTTGCAGTCGCCACCTCACCAGTTACGGGTTAAAATATGTTGTAAAATTGGTGGTATAGGAATAAAAAACATTCAGGAGGCCCCTTAGGTATTCTAACTGTGCCAATGATGCTACCTTAGCATTACAAACCCACGTGTCTTGGGTTTCCTTTTTCTATCATCACAGCCTTATATCTATATTGTTGTACACGATGTTATTTTATTTTGTATATCAATCAAATTGTTATACATCTTTGTAAGCAACAGAATTCATGAGATTAATTTTTTAATACGTGCATCTGTGACTTTATTAAATAATATCAATTTTATATTAACTAAGCAAGTAATTGGAGTGCTTTTTCTAATTAGTGGAGGTGAAATAATTAGCTTTCATCTCTACAATTTAAATGCGCTATTAAACGGTTTAAATACAAATTATTATTGTCTCAGTCAATAACTAGATCATGCGGAGTATTTTAAAAACTGTAAAACATTTATAAAAGTTATATAAAACCTGTAACTATTTTTGAGATAGCAAAATACCTTTTCTCCATTCAAAGGGCAGTTTGAGGGGAAAATTCCTGTGGAAAATCTGTCTATAACTTTAAAGGACGCGCAAATTAAATACGAACATTCGTTGCCAAGTTATGCTCTCTACGGACAAACATATGCGCCATATGAACACAAGCACGAGACCAGCCTCGGTAGCGTGGTGGTAGAGTTTCTGCCTCGCGTTCAAGAGGTCCCGAGTTCGAAACTCGGCTAGGGTGAGTTACTTGGATAAGGTTTTTTCCGTGGTTTCTTTTATCCTGAAAGACGATTGTCGGGTAACCCACGTGTTTTGGGTTTCCTTTTTCTATCATCACAGTCTTATATCTATATGGTTGTACAGGATGTTATTTTATATATCAATCAAATTGTTATACCTCTTAGTAACTCTAAGCTCTATGGACCCTGGGCTCATTTGAGCATCATTTCACCCATTCCATTCCTCGTCCGATATGACTTAACGTTGGAGGACGTAAACTACTATAAAAAACACGGGAAGTTTTCTTAAAATGCTCTTTTTGGAATTACAGAGCTTCTAAATATGTATTCCAATGAAATCTTGCTATCGAATTTTTGTTTAATTGCCACACTTAATATCATGATAAACAAAGATACAACTGACCAGTTAAAAATTGAATAAAGAAAATATTTTACTTTCTCTGCACCACGTAATAGCAGGTAGAGAATATATCGCACTCTACTCAACAATTCTATATGGAGATTTCACCGAAAATACACAATTAGAGCGACAATGAACACAAAAGAGCTGTTTTAGAAAACCGGTATGTGTGTGTGTGTGTGTGTGTGTGTGTGTGTGTGTGTGTGTGTGTGTGTGTGTGTGTGTGTGTGTGTGTGCGTGTGTGTGTGTGAACACTTCAAACACAAAAAGACTCTAAAATACTAAACTTGTTACCTAATTTCAATGCCTTCGGGAAATACAGCATGAAGGTTTTCAAGCATTTCTCTCCATAGACAAATAGAAAGTATGTATTGAAGTTTCTAAAATATGCTTTTGAAGTCTTTTTCATTCGAAGAAGATATCTGATATCTTCAACTTTCATATTTCATCAACAGAAACCAGAGAAGCAAATGTACTAACCAGCAATGCAGATTTATTTAAAAAACAAATTCATTTCAAGCTACTGTTTTGTGGTACGTGCAACAATCGAAATATCTATCATCATTATCATCATTGTAGTGGTTATTTCGTGTTTTTTTTTTTCAAATATTTGGGAATTAGTTTTGGATTCTTATAGAAAATGTGATTTGTATAAAATAGATTGTAAAATTGAGTAGGACACAGAACGACACAACTTAAATAGTTACGTAATAGTTCCTGTTTGTTATCATCATGTTGTGACGTGGACCAATAGGATAAAAGTAACTTAGATTTTGTAAAAACCTCACGCGCAGAGATTCGAGAGTATGTGGATAATTTGACGTCATTCTGTACAATATCATCGACGTGTAAAGACGTGTTATCTCTGGTGCCGATCTGCAAGTCTGCAGAAACTCAAAGTGCAACGAAGCAGTATTAATCATTTTATAAAAGGACATAATCTACAAAATTTAACATTGTGATAAGGTATATTAATGGTTCATGCGGAATAAATTCCAAGATTTTCAAAGAAGAGAAAAGTTGTTGTTTTCTATCATAACAACCTAAAAGTTATTCTCACTTGGATACTGCGACCAGAGATAAGACACATTTCTTCAGAGTGCCGAGGCATACATCTACAAGAAGTATACCAGATCGACACAAAAGGTGAGAGTAATTAATCATCATCCCACGCGTATTTTGCGCATATTATCCTGTTGCATCATCATCATCATCATCATCATCATCATCATCATCATCATCATCGTTGGTTAGAATTGTTCGATTTGCTGCTATTCTTTTAAAAGAAAGTTTTTGGAGCTTCGGTTTAAATAGCATTTAGTAATTTCTTGGAAAGAGAAATTGCTGAATTTTGACTACCGCTGTTCCCTTTGTGTCTATAGGGATTATCGACTAGTTATATCCTTATAGGCTAGCTATAAGGATCATGTCTAGTCTAGCCATTTTGTAAAGGCTTATGTGAATTAAGATGACATCGATGAAACAATGTTGTTTTCTTTATTTTTTCCATTTATACCCCGCCTTTAACTCCAATAGTCATATCGGCAGCCGTTCTCCTCTGGAACATCTCGAAGGTATTAACTCGAATAATCGCTATATTACAGACACATTCGTACTCTCATTCATACTTCCAGACTCTGGGGAAGATGAGGAATTATCTTGGTCGGAGAAAGATCCCAGCGGAGGGCCGGTGGGAGTCGAATCCGGGACGGCACGGCAGGCAGATGCTCTGTCGACTGAGTTACGGGGCCCCTACAATAGCCACAATTTTTCAAAATTTTTTACCTTTTTTTCTACCCCCTGTTGTTTATTATTGGGTATAGAAACTATTGCTACTAGAGTTCATTTTTCCATCAATACTGTCGCGGTAACGGGCATTAAAGTTTCGGCGCAAATAGATAGTAGATGGATAGGTTTCACGTAGATAACGAACTTATGTAAATAGATAACGCCGGCAAGCACGATAACTAAGGCAAAGGCCTCACCAGCGTAGATTAAGTTACGTTTCTCGAAGGTGATATAATGTTCGAATTTGATAATTATAAATCTTGTTTTCCAGAAACCTCTAGTGATTGACAGAACAGTCTGGTAGTCATGAATGGAGATATAAAAGGGATTGTGACACCCAGTAGGACAGTTGTGGTTGTGAAACAGTTGTTGTTGTGTAACAAGAGTGTTGAAAGCTAACGTAATTAGCTGTCACGGTTTGTTATTGTAATCGACCTTGGTAGACTGATGGTGTATGTAACGTAATGCTACTGTAATCTATAAGAGTATTTCTACGAAAATAAAGGAGATTTTCAATTTCTGCAACTCGGCCTTTTAATTCTACGAACCCACAAAGTTACAATACAAAATATAGTAGCTCAAAGGTAAGAGTATACAGCCAATAATATATTAATTATGAGTAGTTGGCATGCTTTAATTTATAGGGGTACTCACTCAGGCTAATAGGTTTACAAATTTTCCTCCGAAAACGTTTTTCGGTCACCATCGTGACCATCTTCAACGACCTATGCTAAAATATATCTCACTTTAAATACTTTGACAATTCTCTATAATACAGCCAATAGGTCCATGGTCTAACACACAGTGTACATGGGTTATGAAAGATATGACAGCATTAAATATTTCTGTGTGCTTATTATATTTCATATTCAATGTTTTATCATGTATATTCAAATACATCTTATAATTATTTAATTACCCACAGATGATTCTTTTTCTGCGCCTAATACAGCTAAAGTGCATTTGCTGCTGATTGAGGGTTCGTTGAATGCATTATGTAAATAGTGTTAATGACTTCTACGTGTCACTCTCAGTTTAGCAATTATAATTTACTAATCAACATACTTAACGAATGGGTTTCATTTTGGACTCTCTGAAAGCTTCGCTGTATGACTTTCAGTAGTAAGAAGTAATACATTCCGATGCAGAAAAACAATTAAAAGAGACATATAATTTTAGAATGCTATATGTTATATGTACACGGCTGTCTGAATGCATATACTTTATCTCATACTACATACTTATAATGTGTAAATGTTTCTCACAGGATCTTTTTCTTGTCTCCATGTTAGTCGAGAAAAATTTTGTGGCGAAGCTGTAGGTAAAAGTGAGATGTACAAAACTGATGAATGAAATATTGAAACCTTTTAAACATAAAAGTTAGAAGCTTTAACTAGAGAAATTCTACTTCGAAAATCGGATAATATACAGGAATTTTTAAGCTAAAAACGACAGATATATATGAAATTGCTTAAGGCTATAAAATTGTTTTTCCCTCAAACTGAATATCTTAAGGAGATATGTATTTTTGTGTACGGTTTAGTATGCTTTTGTTTCTATTGTCATCTGCCAATCATTAAAATTAAACAAAACTCTGAAGTAAAATTGTTTACTCTGATCAATAAGTAAATAGCATAATGATGATTAGGGAAGAGTTTTATTTTAGATTCGCGGATGTTAAACACTTACTTCCATGAAAGTTAAATGTGAAATTAATAATATAATTTGGTAGTTAAAAATATGTTGAAACCTTTAATTGCGATTTCAAAGAGACGGAGGCATGCAAATGCACATCGAAGTTTTTCTTTCATATATATATATATATATATATTATATATATATATATATATATATATATATATATATATATATATATATATATATATATATATATTACATATGACGCCGTTTATTTCAGTGCCTTTTAAAAATAGTGTAGCATAGTGTCCTTCTAGTTGGTTTGCATTTATAAATGAAACACAAAAATTATTATGAAGGATAAGATTAAAATTATATGTGGCAGTTTATACCTCAGAGAATAGAGTAAGAAAGAATTCAATCATTAGTGAGGCTAATGTGCAAAGAATATAATTCCTTGCTTGGATTAGACGTACTTTGAGATTACAATATTAACTTCGTTTTTTTAAGGAATTAAAACTTATTATATATAATTTGCAGTAAATTATTACTTTATTCTTAAACTTATCTTTAGAATATTTCAAACAAGTGGTACGCCATAATGAAGCTTTTCCAATTTTATGTTATTGAAATCTATACAAATGGTAACCTTTTATTTTAATTACAATTGGCAGGGAATTCAGGATTGCTGAATAATTGTTAACGTACCATATACATTTCAGGTGTAAGTGAGCGAAACAAAACATAACAGGCTGGTCCCATATCTCAGTAGGTGGAGCATCTGCCTGCAGTGGGTTCGATTCCCAGCGGTAGGGGTGGGGATTTTTCTGCGGCCAAGATAATTTCTCATCTTCCCCCGAGTCTGGAAGTATCAATAAGAGTGCGTGATCTAATGATAAAAACCCAACGAATACGAGTTGACACCCCGATATGACCATTAGGTACAGTAAAAGGTGGGATATAACTGAAAAAAAGAAGAAAAAAACATTAACACATAAAGAGCAACTTAAAGTGCTTTTGTTGCACAAACACATAATTCTCCTAGTGTTAAATAAAAAGAATTATTTATGCTAAATATTGTTTCCATTGTTCTGGATACACATTTTTCCTGACTTTATTTGCAAAAGTATGAGAAAACAAGAGAATAACCCTGCAAAGAAGTTCGACGTTATCAATGTAACACATGTATAGAGCAAATTAACCTTTTGTGGAGAAAATTTAAATATACCCGTATATCATAAATCTTGCATTCTACTGATAATTTTATGGATATACGTAGAAGATACTAAAGTACTGAAGTTTCTCAACTAGGATAGTACCTTACAAATTTTGCCCAGGCATGGGACTCCTGCGACTGTAACACGGCACTCTTTAATATGAGAGAGAAAACAGTTGTACATTGAAACTTTTTGTACAAATATCGCTTACTTTTTTACGACTTCCCTGAACTACTCTTAAGACCATTTTATTAGGTTATATAATTTTAATCGAAATAAACATTTGCAATAACGCTTTATTTATATATATTTTCTTAATGGAAAAAATGCAATACACAAAACTGAATAAAGAATGGGATATTTAAGGGCGGTACTTTTTCTGGTCTGAAAAATCCAAAAACTTCACATTTCATTCTGAGATTCATTTGCAGAGCAACAGTAGTTTAAAAAGTATCTTTTAAATGTTTAACAGTTGAAACCGATAGCAACGGATATTAAAAAATTGGTCATCCTTCAGTTACATACATTGGTAATAAATAGTGTGTTTAAGGTACACTAGGACTGAATGATTTACTGTCAACAGTTTTTAAGCTATAGATTTGAACAGATGCAATACTCCTAGAAGAACAAACTGGTTTTAGAAAAGAAATAAGTACCATTGACAATGTTTTTACTCTTAAAAAAATAACAGAAAAACGACAAGAACAAAATTTATAGATGCACTTACTATGTATTGAATATTATAAAGCTTTTGACAAAGTATCACGAATGATACTGTGGAAAATTTTAAATAATTTTAAAATTTAAAATTTTACAACTAATTGAAGTTATGTAGATTTACACAAAAATAAAAATAAATAAAAGAGAACCAGTTATAGTTAGTGGTGGCGTAAGACAAGGTTGTCCTTTATCAACCACACCTTTTAATTTGTATGTTGACGAAATAGTAAGGATTTGGCCTAATAAAGTCAATGGAGGCGTTAATGTATTAGGAGCTAAATTGAAAACTAGTTGTATGCAGATGATCAAATAATAATGGCCACAACTGAAGATGACCTGCAGAAAATGCTGTATAGTCTACATAAAATTGCTACAGAATATGGAATGAAAATATCAGCAAATAAATCCAAAACCATGGCATTTAAAGGAACTAATCCAGTAAGATCAAAATAGTGTTAGATAACATAATAATTGAGCAGAAATCACACTTTAAGTATTTAGGATGTAATGTCTCGTACCAAGGGGAAGCTAATATAATAGAGAAAATAAATAAATTTAACTATATAAAGGCACAATAAAAAGAACATTAAAAATATAAAGCAAGAAAGGACTCTATAATTAAGCTATACAAAACGATGGAAATACCAACTCTGATATATGGATCAGAAACATGGACACTAACAAAAAGAAGAAGTACGAGAATAGAGTCATCAGAAATGAAATTCATCAAATCAGTAGCTGGATAGACCAGAATTGAAGGGGGAAAAAACGTAGTCAGGATATCAGGACAGAATTAAAAGTAGAAGAAATAAACCATACTATTGAAAGAAATAGAAATCAATGGAAAAAACACTTTCAGAGAATGAATAATAACAGAATACCGAAAATAGCCTTAAACTATAAACCTATAGGAAGAAGAAACCGGGGAAGACCGAAGAATAGGTACGCAGACCAATTTAGAGCCGGAACGGGTTAAACAATCCAAAGCCGTGACGTAGAAGAAGAAGAAGAAGAAGAAGAAGAAGAAGAAGAAGAAGAAGAAGAAGAAGAAGAAGAAGAAGAAGAAGAAGAAGAAGAAGAAGAAGAAGAAGAAGAAGAAGAAGAAGAAGAAGAAGAAGAAGAAGAAGAAGAAGAAGAAGAAGAAGAAGAAGAAGAAGAAGAAGAAGAAGAAGAAGAAGAAGAAGAAGAAGAAGAAGAAGAAGAAGAAGAAGAAGAAGAAGAAGAAGAAGAAGAAGAAGAAGAAGAAGAAGAAGAAGAAGAAGAAGAAGAAGAAGAAGAAGAAGAAGAAGAAGAAGAAGAAGAAGAAGAAGAAGAAGAAGAAGAAGAAGAAGAAGAAGAAGAAGAAGAAGAAGAAGAAGAAGAAGAAGAAGAAGAAGAAGAAGAAGAAGAAGAAGAAGAAGAAGAAGAAGAAGAAGAAGAAGAAGAAGAAGAAGAAGAAGAAGAAGAAGAAGAAGAAGAAGAAGAAGAAGAAGAAGAAGAAGAAGAAGAAGAAGAAGAAGAAGAAGAAGAAGAAGAAGAAGAAGAAGAAGAAGAAGAAGAAGAAGAAGAAGAAGAAGAAGAAGAAGAAGAAGAAGAAGAAGATTTGAAACTTAGTACACAATATACCCATGTCAGTATTAAGTACTGTACAAAGTTTCAGCTCTCTGAGAATTTTATTAGCAAAGTAATAAACTTATTTGTACTTTTCTTTTACAGATATATACTAATATTCAAATGATGATCTCCATCATTATAATTAATGCAATGTAATGGTTAAGTGCTTAGGCCAAATGAACTATTTTCAGAAAACTCAAATATAAGTTTTTTTGCCAACAATTCCTTTCAATTATGATTGTTAGAAAAAGTAGAATATTTCGAAAAAATCGTCCATGTAAGGTACAGCTTGTATAGTCGTGTCGAAGTCTTACAAATGACTTAAAACTACCAAGTTTTATAATTTTGCGACATTTGGCTCCTTACTTAAGCTACTTAAAGAACCAAGTCACACAAAGACCTCTTCTTAATTGTGCCTCTTTTATTCAAATAATCTTAAAACATGTTTCGGTTTAATTTTGATATTGAATATTTGGGTATACATAATACCATATCTTTAACCACTCTTTACGTGGTAGACAAAGTGACAATCAAATAGGAAATATCGGTCATTTTGATTATTATGGATGGAAACTTAATGCTATATAATTTATATATTTTTATTGCAATAAGTAGTTTTAGTTCCTACTTACATGTTTGAAATTTCTACTTGTACACGTAAAGTCGATAAATGGATTATGAATAGTCATGTAACTTTTTAAATTTACACCATTCTTTTATTGCTCTCCTTCTGAGTATATCTTCATTTGTTTAGGTTATGTTATTTAATGACTTCAGGCTCTTTGTCTTCTAACACCGTATTCCTTCGCAGTTTGCTTGAAGATAACTTCCGGGTAGTTAGCAATCTCCTGGGATGACTATTCCTTCCAAAAGCGTCTGTACATTATACCATTTTATTCACAAATGTTTCTTTCCATTGTTGTTTATCATGTTTTAGTATATCATTCAGATTATAGATTATTAAATCCTCTCGCATTTCTTCATATTTATGTGATCCAGCTTAGAGCACCCAATAACTTTTCCCTCTTTATAGTATTAATAAATATGTTCAATATTGTGAAGACCTGACCAGGATGGTAAAGGATTAGTTTGCTACGTGTCCAGGTCGCACCTCAGGGGCTACTAATTCAGAGATAGGCATACTTAGTAGAGGTTGGGATTTCTACCTAAAGGTTCGATTATATTACAAATACTGAAACAACAATTGAGACATGAAAGGTTTACTATAATAAGAGGAAATATAAAGCTGGCTCACAAGAGAGAGAGAGAGAGAGAGGAGAGAGAGAGAGAGAGAGAGGAAGCTTCTTACATGCATCATAGGTAGGACAGGTCACGTGACATGACATCACACACACTACCGTGGTCAAATGATTACTTACAACACACTATTTGAATTAAACAAAACAGTCACTTGTGACAATATATAGGAAGGTATTCTGAAACGCTTACTGCACCTTTGATAATCTCCCTGTGAAGCGTAATAAAGGGGTACGGTGCATAATATGGTTAGTATACAATAGAACTTGCGTTACCATTAAGCAGTTTACTTGTTTGCAAGAATACAAAGTTAGTTACGTAAAGTCGAGCAGCTGGCAACCATGTTATATGGACGTAGGTTGAATTCACTTTCATATTATACTATGCTGGCCATACGTTACTGCATCTCCTATAAACAGATGTGGTTTAGATATCAAACCGCACAATAAGCGTTTGTCTGTACAATCTAACAAGTTTCTAGGAAAAAGGCCCAGGGGTTAGGGATCATCGAGTAATGCTCTAAATCCTGAGAGAAACCTAGAAATGATGCGGAATTTCATATTAACTACTGGGATTCCATTTGGCGTTGTAGAATGTAATCAAATCTGCGGTTACTCATCCTGCAACATTCATCGCTTGTTGTGCGAGAACATCCAGGAAATGTGGAACACCAACGGTGATTTGCTTTCAACATACCTGAAACATCCAACATTAACGAATTTCGAGCTTCATTTGCAGGCTATGAAATGATTCTAACAAAAACAATTTGAAGTCAGTGAAATATAAGTACATATTTGTTTGATACCCAAATTAGAGATGGCGAGAAAGAGTGTGTGAAATGAATGGTAAAATGCTAACGATTACATCATTATGATGGCTACAAAATAAGCCACATTGATTAATTAGTTGCTAGGTTACTCTGGGGATGTGCGATATCAAACTTCGTGGTTGGCTATTTGGGCTAATTTGTATTTTATCGACACCAATTATATAAATATGAAATAAAGTGTCTGTAACTTTCTTTATGTGTAATACGTAATTTGAAAAAATTAATTAAAATTAATTATCGCCAAGAATACAATTATGAGCATTAGTAGTGGGAAAGAATAACCAAATGTTTCACATAATCTCTCCAAGCCACGGCAATTTGGAACACTGATATCTAGTCGACGTTATTGGTACCTCGCCATTATGCAACGACTGTACACTATGTATCTGGAATTAATACAGTGGAGGGAGTCCTCTTGCGAAATGTGATCTCTATAGCTATGTTGTGCTTTTCCGCGCAGGAACAAGCCAAGAAGTGAAGAAGCCATAAATTATAGAAACACAAGTATGTACCCTAACAGTTCTGGATCGGAAACACGTTGCACTGATTTGGTACTTTTTGCATTTTGTTTCATTTTAATTCAATTTTATTAGTCTATGTGTCTTAACTTAAAGTAAATAGATGCTGGCTGTACGGTTCATTTTATTTATATAATACATTTGCGTTTTATTTTAGTTTTTATTTGTTCATTTTAATATTAATCCCAGAGAGATATAAACGTTCCATCGAACAAGTAGCCCTCCAGTGCTCTTGAGATACACTCTGTTTTCAACAAGAATCTGTGCCATCTTCCAACACTGCCGTACATCATAAAGCTTCACAAAGGAGAAGAAAACGAATGAAAGGGAATACAGAAAGGAGATCGTGGTGGATGAGAAACCACCACTAAATTTGCATTCGAAACGAGAATCGAACCCATGAGCTGCCAGTTTCAAACATTACCGAACAGCCATCTCACACGATAGCGAATACTACTTCAGTTACAAATATTTCTAGCTTCATCTACAGTTGAGAACAACTAACACCCTACAGTACACCAGGGCAGTTTAATAATTCTGTTGTAGTATATTTACTAACAACTGTCATTCAATGGCTATGGTGCAAGGTTATTGGAAAGCTTACGTCGGGCAGTTGAAACTGTGAACAGATAAACCGCGTGTTCATCTGGCTTAAACATTTAGTGTATGCCCACGACAAGAAGGCTAGAGGGGTATCAAGGGCAGAGGAGCTCCAGTAATGGATCTGTTTACTAGAAAATGACTGTGATGGTGCACATGAGTCACCCATGCTGCCAGATCTACTATTTGTTGCAGTAAATGCAGCGATAGGTATTATGTGTGGGTGAGTTATGTGACAACACTAGTGTATTTTAAACGAACCTTTAATCCTTGTCACACTCAGAAGGGGAGAATATACACCGTGCGGACAGCAAAAGTGATTACACTACACATGACTCTAGCTTACCTTCTTATCCTGGGCAAATAGTAATATTGCCAGATAACTAAAAACCTTCTGGATGTTTCTCCTTCTTTTATGTTCCGGAAATGTATGGAATTTCTCAAGGCTAGAAAGAAGCCTTCTGGCCATTTGGGTAGTTCTAGCAGAGGAAATATAGGGGGCAGTGTTGTCTCCGAGAGATATCTGTGTTTGATTCCCAAACCAGTTAACCGTTTGGAAGAAGTACGAGGGCTATCCAGAAAGTAGATTACGTTTTGGAATAAAAGTAAACAAAGTATAGGAAACAAATTTTATTATATACAGATGAAAGCCACACTCAAATACTACTTTTCGACATAGTCACCATTCAAATTAAGGCATTTATCGTAGCGATGTACGAGCTTGGAAATTCCTTCGTCGAAAAATTCGGCCACCTGCGCCTTCAACCACTTCGTTACCTCTTCTTGCAGCTGTGCGTCGTCATCAAAACGCTGCATAGCCAGCCACTTCTTCATTGCTGGGAATAGGTGGAAGTCGCTCGGTGACAGGTCGGGACTGTACGGCGGATGAGGAAACAACTCCCACTTAAAAGATTCAAGAACTTCACGAGTGACATTTGCCGTGTGGGGCCGGGCGTTGTCGTGAATCAACAAGATCTTAGAGCTCAACATTCCTCTGCGCTTGTTTTGAATGGCTCTTCTGAGTTTTTGGAGAATTTGGCAATAACTTTGAGAGTTTATTGTAGTGCCTCTTTCCAGGAAGTCCACCAAAATCACACCTTTTCTGTCCCAAAAAACAGTCGCCATCATCTTCCTTGCCGACATTGTTTGCATGCATTTCTTGGGTTTTTGGGGAGAACTTGTGTGCCCCCACTGCATTGATTGCAATTTCGTTTCACAGTTCACGTGTTTCACCCATGTTTCGTCACCAGTAACGATGCGATCGAGTAAAGAGTCACCATCCTTATGGTAAACGTCCAAAAAGTTCAACGCTGCAGCCATTCGCTGATTTTTGTGGTTCTCTGTCAAGATTTTTGGAATCCATCTTGCACAAAACTTGTGGTAACCAAGCTTTTCGCTGATGATTTCGTGCAACAAACTTCGCGAAATTTGTGGAAAACTCAAAGAAAGTTCCGTTATTGTGAACCTTCGATTTTCACGGACTTTAGCATCGACTTTTTCGACAAGTTCGGCAGTCACTATGCTGGGTCTCCCACTTCGATCTTCGTCGTGAACATTGGTTCGGCCATTTTTAAATCTCATGACCCACTGACGCACTCCACCTTCAGTGATAATGTTGTCCCCATACACTTCACAAAGCTGCCGATAGATATCTATCGCTTTACAGTTTTTTGCAGTCAGAAACCTTATTACTGCACGCACCTCGCAGCTCGCGGGATTTTCAATTAACGCAGACATTTCAAACCGTCACAGTATCTGAACGGAGCACAGCACGAACCTCTCACTAGCACGGCTAGATGCCGACTGAGCTGCGCAACGCTCTGACCCCAAGATGGCCGCGCTAGCCCCGCCCCTAGCGGAAACAGACGAAAACGTAATCTACTTTCTGGATAGCCCTCGTATATCGGACGATGAATGGAATGGGTGAAGTGATGCTCAAATTAGCCCCGGCTCCATAGAGCTTAGAGCCACCCGACATTCGTCTTGAAAGATAAGGGAAAACCCCGGAAAAACCTTATCCAGCTAACTCACCCTAACCGAGATTCGAACTCGGGACCTCTTGAACGTGAGGCAGACACGTTGCCATCTACTTTACCGAAGCGGGAATTAGCATCTTACTTTCACATCAAACATAGATACGAGCATTATACTTAATTAAAATAGCTATAGCATATTTGAGAGAATATATATAATGTAGTGGGAAAGAATAACCAAGTGTTTCATATAATCTCTCAAGCCACGGCAATTTGGAACACTGGTATCTAGTGGGCGTTATTGGTACCTCGCCATAATGCAACGACTGTACACTATGCTAAACACAGAAACAATGTTTATATACCTGGAATTAATAGAGTGAAGGGATCCTCTTGCGAAATGTGATCTCCATGGCTATGTTGTGTTTCCCCTCGCAGGAACAAGCTAAGAAGTGAAGAAGCCACACATTATAGAAACACGAGTATGTACCCTAAGAGTTCTGTATCGAAACACGTTGCACTGATTTGGTCTTTTTTGGCATTTTGTTTCATTTTATTTTAATTTTATTAGTTTATGTGTCTTAACTTAAAGTAAATAGATGTTGGCTTTACGGTTCATTTTATTTATATAATAAATTTGCGTTAATTTGTTAATTTTAATATTAATCTCAGAGGGGAATAAACGTTCCATCGATCAAGCAGCCCTCCAGTGCTCATGAGATATACTGTCTCTTTTACACAAGCATCTGCGCCATCTTCCATGCACTGTCGTAGATCACAAAACTTCACAAAAGTGAAGAAAGCGAATGAAAGGGAAAACAGGGAGGAAATCATGGTAGATGAGAAACCACCACTAATTCGAGCATCGAACCCATGAGCTGCGAGTTTCAAACATTACCAAGCAGACATCTCACACGATAGCGAACACTACTTCAGTTAAAAATATTTCTAGCTTCATCTACAGTTCTGAACAACTAACACCCTACAGTACACCAGGGCAGTTTAATAATTTTGCTGTAGTATATTTACTAACAATTGTGATTCAATGGCTATGGTGCAAGGTTATTGGAAAGCTTACGTCGGGCAGTTGAAACTGTGAACAGATAAACCGCGAGTTCATCTGGCTTAAACATTTACTGTATGCCCACGACAAGAAGGCTAGAGGGGTATCAAGGGCAGAGGAGCTCCGGTAGTGCATCTGTTTACTAGAAAATGACTGTGATAGTGCACATGAGTCACCCATGCTACCAGATCTACTATTTGTTGCAGTAAATGCAGCGATAGGTATTATGTGTGGGTGAGTTATGTGACAACAGTAGTGTATTTTAAACGAACGTTAATCCTTGTCACACTCAGAAGGGGAGAATATACACCGTGCGGACAGCAAAAGTGATTACGCTACACATGACTCTAGCTTACCTTCTTATCCTGGACAAATAGTAATATTGCCATATAACCAAAACCTTCAGGATGTTTCTCCTTCTGGAATGTTCCGGAAATGTATGTAATTTCTCAAGGCCAGAAAGAAGCCTTCTCGATGTTTGGGTAATTCTAGCAGAGGAAATATAAGAAAGAAGGCAGTGTTGTCTCCGAGAGATATCTGTGTTTGATGCCCAAACCAGTTAACCGTTCGGAAGAAGTACTTTTGCGTGGGGCGTAATTCCATGACGAAAGAAAAAGGAACTATTTTGCATTACTGCAATGTTACGGAAATTGAATTAGGTTGTTCAATGCCGATAACAATATAAGGAAAGTTTAAGCACCGTACTCAGTTATTATACATTACATTTCACGTTTAATTTCGCTTTTTATTAGCTGTTACCTTACTAGACATTTAATAATCCACGCAATAGGAGATAGGCAGACCAATATGGGCAAAATTGTGGAGGTTCATAATAAGTCAAAAATAAATAAATATGTTGTATGTAGTCACACTGTCAAATGCCAAATCATATCAGCGCAGCCTGAATGCCGAACTTTCGTTCCTCAAGGGGATCTTTTTGCATCCCAGTGAATGCAATAGCAAGGGACTTTCCTTTATAAGCAGACTTGGAAATTTGTAGTCTTTAGTCTTTTATCTTGCGATCAATAGGTTAGCGCCTAAGGAACATGAGTCATACTAGCATAACATTCTTGAAAGTACCGTTAACTGTGATACATTGTTAGGCCAAAATTGGTTCTGAAAATAATGAAAGGTATTTTCACAAATAAAGGGGATTTTGCGAATATTGCACTACAGTCAATTTTAACCTGCCACCATTGTTAAACTACGAACACGACTATCAAGTACGAGTAGGATTTTCGGAACGCTTACTTCAAAAAGTGTAAACTTACGCAGGGTTCTTAAGCCATGCTCCATGACGAAGCCATGCTCCAGAATAACGGGAAACTGAGCAGATATAATATGCATATTGGAATACACATAACAAAAACTTGATTGTACTTTTCTGTTTAATAACTTGGTGCGTTAGAGTGCGTTTTAGGTACAATAATGTCAATGTGAACTGTGAACTCCTAAAGGATCAAATGGTAAGAGACGCTATAATTTTAAGATATATCTACCGTTATTATTAGAGTCCACTGATAAAGTGGAGGAGACTTTGGAGCATTCCCAAATCGGTGCGAATTTGAACTCCTACATGGATTTACTTAAATGGGGTAGTCCAAAAATGGATTGGTAAGGGTCCTTTTTCGCTTGCTCAGCTGCATTTCAGGACTCACTAGATTGGATATAGCGTCTTCTGTCGCTTGCTCAGCTGCATATCAGTACTCACTAGATTGGATTTCTTCCTGTGGGGCAAATTAAAGGAAAGCATCAATATAGAGGGAACATAGCATAAATCAATTGCGGTTGCTGATCAGTGAAGTCAGTAGTTGTGTCGCAGTACACATTTGGTAAATCACGAGACTCTCCAATAGCATGCTCCAATTTTTATTAACATGAAGGGTAACATTTTAAGACATACTCTTAATCAGGCGTCGTTAAATTCTGATTATTCATACATGTGTTAACATATTAATGAGTAACTGGTTTACTGGAATCACTATGCACTGCTTTTCTTTCTTTCCTATTAGTTTGCAATTATCTCCATGAAGAGTTGCTAAAATTAAATTCCAAAAAGCCATACAAAAATACTTTGGATACTGGTTTGCCATTTCTTAACAAATACAGTGAAGTTAAATATGATGAATACTGTTTATAAAGGTTTGAATGTACCAAAATTCTATATGGTTTATGAATGACTGATGACGACGCTACTCGACCACAGCAAGCGTCTACGGAAATCATATGAAGCCTTTCGGTATTGAGCTCTTTTACAGTTTAGAAAAATATTTTATACTCCAGCTACAGGCCGCTGATTAGCCTCCGTATCGTCTTTTCTAATGAAGAGGTCCAATAAATTTTGACGGCTTTTATAAAAAGATCGATAAAACATAAGTACTTATATAAGTCACCACAAACTCTTGAATAGGAAAGCCCCTAGTGGTTTACCGGGAAAATATGAGTCAATTGGAGAACTTAATGTCATGACGGAAAGTTGGCCATGGTAGCTCAATGGATAAGACCAACTGGACGCAACCAGGATATCCGTGGTTTAATGCCGGCCGAAAAATTGAATTTTTAAGTTTGACTCTATCTATTCAAAACCTTACCTAAAACACGGCTAGTGTGAAGGAACGATTAATTTCCATCAATTAAAAAAATAGTAAGAGTTCAATGATGATGCCTGTAAGTCGCCACAAACGGTGTATCTCGAATACGGGAGCCTCTAGTTATTTACCGAGAAAATATATGAGATATTTGGAGAATTTAATGCCACGACGGCACGTTGGCGACGGTAGCTCAATGGGTAAGAGCGACTGGACGGAAACTAGGAGATCTGTGGTTCAAATCCCGGCCGTGTAATTGAATTTTTCAGTTCTACTCTATTCAGAACATAACAGCTTGACAAATGTAGTGCAAGCAACGATATAAAATGCGGATAACAAAGACAGTGAATAAGTAGGGCGGCTGATATACTTGGTGTATGAACATTACCCTTATAAAAATAATAATTTTCATACTGTAAAGTTTTTATAGCTAATGACACGTTAGTAACCTCTGTGTTAATAACTTCTTTGTTTGACTATTGTTTTCTGTAAAATTCTACAAATATTTGCGAGAATGTACCCTTGGCTCCAATTAATAAGTCAGCAACATAGATTGAGCCAAGACCAATTTCTTATACTGTGCAGGCTATTTAGAATTGTTTGCTTATTTATCTTGCAAGCTTATAGACGATATTAGGTGATCACAAAAATTGAATGAATTTGTCTGAATATATGTGGAATTTACATTTCAAGTTTCTGTGTGCGGGAGTCAAATTCCATATGGCCTGACGCTGTAAGAGCTCGAAATCGATTGGGCTTACGGAATTAGGCATTTCTTTTGGCACAGTAGGGTCTACTCATTTATTTGTCCCTTTCCTTGATTTGAAAAAGAAATGGGTTAGAAGGTATAAAAGCAGATGCGGGTGAGCAGCATGCAGTGGTATTAATTAAGTAGGAGCTGTGGCAAGAGTTGCAGGCGCCAAATGAGTAATGTAGATGAATATTTCAGAGTAGCACGTTGATTACAGGTAGAGGTGAGCCTTTCCACTGTCCTTCCATTTGATGCGTGGACGCAACTTCACCTGTCACCCAGGTTAAAAGCGCAACTGTTGCATTATTGCTTGTTCTCCGCGTTACACGCAGTTTCAACTTGTACATCCAGAAAGAGAATTGTTAATGTATTTGGGTTCGTTTCATCTACCCGATCCAACAAAATTCTGTCTGATAACTGATGCGTTGTTTTCTTCAGGTTTTCGCAACTACAGCTATGGATGGTTTAAAGTAGAGAGTGCCAAATTTTTCAAAACGGCGGCAACATTAATCGCCAGAGAATGAATCGCTGGTGAAGCCACACAGGTTTAAAAAAGGAATAATACACTCAAATACGAGGCAGGACTATCATAGGTACTAGTTTACAGTATGCAGTTTATTCATTAAAACATGAACCCACTTAATAATTAGTGCAAATAAAATACTCAAGAAATAGCAATTTATTCATGGTCATACATACCCACATATATGTTAACACCTGTTCCATAAATTATTTTTCAGTTAACAAAACTTCGTATTGGGTGAGAACAGTGAACTTAACTCTTTTATGCAGTTTTGCGAGCCCTGTTGTTCCCTATCATTAACACGGAGTAATATTTATCACCCGTAGGAGATCTGGGTGTTCAGCAGGAAACGTAGTCTTTTGCGCATGATATGGACTTGCAATGTTTTCAGGATATCCCTGTAGTATTGTCAAGTTACTGATGTGTGTGCAGGTATAAGAGAATACTTACTAAACGCTGAAATTGTGAATTAATTTATAACTTTATGTAACCATTCTCGTTTACATTCTTTCTTGTCAGGATGGTTTAGAGCGCCTTATTTCAGAAATAAAAACTGGGCATTCATTTCATCAGTCACACGAACATTGCATTAATTCTACCATTTTAAAATGTAGGGTAAAATGGGTAAAGATGCCCCACTTTTTTTTTAAACTCCAAATTTTCCTCAATAAGGACATATGAGACATGCAATAATGGTCGTAACAGCTTCTGTAACATTCATTACTTAGGCAAATAAGTGTAAATTTTACAATTCGTAACATTATAATTTATTATAGACAAAACAAAAGCATGGTGTAAAGGGGCATCTTTGGCATATGATTGGTTAAAGATGCCCCATTAATATCTAATCTGAAACAAACAATTAGAACCAAAACAGACACAAGAAAATTGAAAAATATTCAAAAGATAGGTTTATGGAAGCTTTTTTTATGAATGTTTCTACTTTTTTGATATTTTAGCACGTTTTATCCCCTTTTTGTTAGAATTTTTTCTACCACAGTCAATGAAAAAATCTCTAAAAATTGTACAGTTTTCATGCAGCCACTTTTTACAAATAGCACACTGTATCCACTCGCATTCTTGTTTGGTGAGATAGTAATATTCCTTACACTCTTTGCAGGTGTCATCTTCAACGTCGCTGTCTGAGTCCTCCGAATCACCGGAAATTGCGATTGTAGTTGATCTTCTTGGTAGCTTCTCCACCTTTGGCAATGGTTTACTTTTTGTTGCAGGATCTTGCTTGACCTTTATGCTGCCAGCACTGTTGAGAACATGCCCATAGATCCTCCTTTTAACTTTTGACAGTTTTGGTTTAGGAATCATTGGTGGAGGGGACAGCTTCATGAGGATTTTGGTTGGTGTTTCTTTAATGCATGTGGACAGATGTGTAGGTGACTCTTTTTTGAACAGGAAGGTCGTGGAAGCAGATCTAAATCGGGCAAAGAAGGATGAGATTGCTGTTGAGTCTGAGTTGGTTCACTGGAGGTTAATTCTGTGACATTAACAGGTGCTGAAAACTCCGGTAAAGTGAGCTGTTATCAGACACTACAAACGCATAATCTGGAATGCTGTTCTCAATGACCGGATAGATTCCAGTTGCTCTGAATCCACTCGTTGCGTTAGAATTTGTAGCTGCTCTTCCCCACGCTTTTCCTAGCAATGATCCAAATTGTAAGCGAGTAATTTTACGACCCTGATTAGCCATAAACCAGGAGTTACATTCTTCATTGTAAAATCCCTTCAAAGCTTTAAAAAATGCTCTATCAAGGGGCCGCAGATATTTGGTGGAATGCGGGGGAAGGCACAACAATAGAATATCATTATCTTTTGCAAATTCCAGCATTTCATAGTTGTTGCAGTGGGAAGTATGGCCGTCTACTTCCAAAAGCACTTTGCCCCATGGTTTTCGAGGGACAAAATGATCCCGCAGCCAGGTCATAAATATGGCACTGTTGATATATGCAGATTCTTTATTCATTATGACTTTGGAACCTGCTGGCATTCCATCTTCAAATTCAGAATTTTTATTTACTCCTTTGAAGATGCACATGGGTGGCAGAAAATTTCCCTCCGCATTGCAGCAGGCAATCACTGTTATTGTTTCACCTTTCTCTCCACTTGTTAATCGACACACCTCTTTGGAGCCCTTTGTGGCAACCACTTTGCCCACCTTGTTGATCACCTGAAGACCTGACTCATCTACATTAAATATATGACCAGGCTTGTTAGCCAAGTCGTATTCCAACATGGTGCTCTTCAGCAGGTTAAAATACTGATGCACAACATCTCTACTAAGCCCTTGGGCTCGTGCAATGGATAGTCCTTCTGACTGCCTGATACTAAGATCAGGATGTCGCAGCATAAAAGCTCTGAACCAGTCATAGCCTGCCAATCCTTTTCTGAATTTTCCATGTAGTCCTAACTTCTCACTAAAAGAATATGCTAGGATCCTGAAATCCTTGCTGGTGGGTGCAAAACCACAACTTTCAAGCCTCTTAATGTGATTAACAAGGCGAAATTCATTCTCATATCCTAAAATACCGTAAGGTCCAAGTCCAAGCTTCTTCGTAGAATTTTTCGCAATTCTTCTACGAAGAGTACGTGACGGTATTCCGTATTGTCTGCTAGCTTCATTTACACCCATTTTCTTGTCCTGAACGGCTACTATGGCCGTAGTCAAGGATTCTTCACTCCATCTACCTCGATCAGAATCTACCTTTTTAATGTATTTTCCCATCTGAAAACAGCATAATGGGCATGCATTAATATTGTTATTATTTATTAATTACCCATTCTATTTTTTTCTAGAACTAATTACATCAATTATCTTCATACGGCCTAATAGGTCACAATATATGCTGTATTCAAGCGACTTATTACAATTTTAGGATTGCAAACTAATAATTCTGTATGATATTCAATATAAAGATTCCCTTAGTATTTCAAAAATATAACTGAATGAAATTCATGCCAAAGTAGAGTGGGGCTTCTTTGCCCACTCGGTGGTGAGGCATCTTCCCTGACTTTGGTGCAAAGATGCCCCGGGCGATCACGTGACTCCCACGTGCATGGTCTGAGATTTCAACACAGAGGCACAGTGTACTAAAGAGTGTTCTTCTAATACAACTGTTAGTAATCACGCACTGCTATTAATAGGCAGCCAGTTCGCGGTCAAATATCACTTCAGCAAAACTCTGGAGGTGAAAAAAATGCATTCTTACCTTGCAAATAATACCAACGCGCTCGAAGAGAAAGAAGCGATGCGACCTTCACATTCAGTGACTCACAATGAACTCCGCTTCAACTGGAATGGCACAGTGGTGCCATCCTGTGTCGCAGTTCGAAGTTTTTAGATCTGGGGCATCTATGGCACTGGGGCATCTTTGCCCATTTTACCCTATACTTTTGCTACATTTCTTCAGTTGTATATGCACCCACATATACTTATCAAATATTATTTTGTATTCGCCACACAGCCGATTCCATTCCTCATAAACGATTTAAATTCCTTCAAAATGGTTTCCAGTCCTGTCTGCAGTCGTTTCTCATCCTGATCACAAATGTTTCCCATACTGGCTGAAATCGTTTCCCATTCTGAATGAAATCGTTTCCCATCTTGGATGAAATCGCTCCCATTCTGATTTAAATCTTTTACCATCCTGGATGAAATCATTTCCTAGATGAAATCGTTTCCCATTCTGGAAGAAATCGTTTTCCATTCTGAATGAAATCGTTTCGAATCTTGGATGAAATCGCTTCCATTTTTATTTAAATCGCTTTCCATCCTGGATGAAATCGTTTCCTAAATGAAATCGTTTCCCATCTCGGATGAAATCGTTTCCTAGATGAAATCGTTTCCCATCTCGGATGAAATCGTTTCACATTGTGACTGAAATCGTTCCCTAGATGAAATCGTTTCCAATTCCGACTGAAATCGTTTCCTAGATCAAATCGTTTCCAATTTTGACTGAAATCGTTTCCCATCCTGACTGCATTCGTATTTTCGTTAAGTAATGTGATTTAGAGCGATCCTACTTTCGTAAGTATATTGTCAAAACTCCGCTAGATTATATCGAATGGAGGTATTTCTGCGTCTCTGTAGGTTACCCGCTGTAATGTGTACCTTGTAAATGTTGTATGAATAAATCTGGATATTTTCTATTTACTACCGCTCTTTCTAATATGTTTTTATTTGTTCTATTTGTTCCTTTAACTGCAAAGGTCATATAGGCGACCGTTTTCCTTTGAAACATATCGAAGGCGTTAACTCGTATTCGTGGGGCTTTTAATCATTAGATCACTCACACATTCGAACTCATTCATACTTGCAGACTCTGGGGAAGACGAGGAATTATCTTGGTCGGTGAAAAATCCCCACCCAACCGCCGGGAATCGAACCCGGGACCCCTAACGTGGCAGGTAGTTTACTGACTGAGCTATGGGGCCAGCAAACATGTTGTTAAGTATGGCTTTATTTTGGTAATCAGTCCATCACAATATATAGGAAAGAAAATAATCACATTTTGTTGTATTACAATTTATAATAACTCTGACTTGGAGTTCATAGTTTATGCATTAATTTTCTTGCATCCCAGTAATGCTCGATTGGTTTTTTTGTTCTTTGTGCAAGCCAGGACACGTCAGCAGATGCTTGGAGTTCATAATCATAGCACTGTTACATATACGACAATCTTGGAAGCACTCCGATCTTTTGTAAATGTTCTGCCAGGCAATCATGGCCGGGGCTTACTCTGCGTTCTTCTTTCTTTTGTTGCTACAGGTATTCCCGGCATTCTGTATGTTTTGGCTTCTGCTTTCTTTGCTAATTCACTTGGTTTTGTATTTTTAATTTTTCTCTGTACGACCTTCTTGAGTATTTCTGTTGTGATTGGGTTTTGCTGTCATCGTATTTGGGTCCCTTTCCTTGCTAGTTTATCAGCCAACTATTTCCACATGTGAGGGAACCCACCGGAGCATCACGGGTTTGTTTACCTTTCCGGGTTGTTTAATGGTTTGTTTTATATTAACGATGGGTTTTTGGTGAAAGTTTTCTAAATATTGTTGCTTGTATCGCTGCTTTAGAATCAACTAGTATTATAGCCTTTGTAAAGAAATTCAGTCTGTTCTGACTGTTGTCTGTTAAGTGGATGGCACATATTTATGGACCAAATCTGGTTGTGTGCTTTTTCTACAGGGAAAACAGATAATAATGCACCACAGTGCTTTATCTTCAACTTGGGATCCATCTTTATGTATTCTAAGCCATTCTGGTTCTGAATAGTTTTCATTTATTAATTCTAGGGCCGTTGATCCTGTGACTGTCCGGAGTCTCTTATCGAACGGGATGGCTCAGGCGGTTTCGTCTGTGGCCTGCATTCGGGAGTCCCGGATTTGATTCCCGTGGCCGACCTACCTGTTCCATGGGTTTTTTCAGGGGTTTTCTCGGATCGCTAGGCGAATGCTGGGTAGGTTAGTTACATCCATCCATTTCATCTTCATTTTCATTTCATATCATCTCTCATCTCTCATATCATCATACCAAATCCCTCCATAATGAAATCCCAATCCCGGGGTCTCTTTCTTCTTCATGGAATTCAATGTAAGGTTATAGTCTAAGTTAGTATAGTCCTCTGAAATTTTCTAATTCGTCATATTTGATTGGCCTGCGCTTGAATGTTCCTTACTGCACGACTATTTTTTAGTATTTAGGGTGAGTGAACACGCGTCACTGTTAGAAAGAGCAACAGATTTACTTCTTCACTAGTTTTGTTCCATGCTATCCAAGAATCTTTTCCTTTTACACGAGCTACAACTTTGAAACACCGCAGTTTCATATCATACAAATATACACTATATTGCTGCTTCTTAGAATTTTTCATGATTGGTGAGTTATTATACTATTAAATTAAAACTACGTCTTCTTACCTTCATTGCCATGCTGATGAGTAACAATGCTCTCGTGAAGTGAGTAAACGGGAATATTTGTTGCTCTACAGACAGTTTAGCAAATTAATTTTTTTTTATATTCAATAGCTCATTATTAAAATTTTGAGAACTCTACTTGATATAATGGTCAAAACTCGTATATAAATATTAAATATAATATGGGTGTCCCATTACTTTGTAGTCATACCAAACAAAAGAAGCTAGTTGAGACATTGTTTGATAAAACCACGTTTAGAGCTTTGTACATCCAGCATTATGTTCTCCAAACTTTCAGTGCTACGTATTTACAATTAAGTAGAGAATATCTTGCATATTCGTAAGTGCTGGAGGATTATGCCTATAAATCTTTAAATAGCATAACTCAAAAGCGAACATTTGTTTCAATGCAAAACATCATGTATTCATGTTCAGCTTCTCTGAAGGATACTCTACCAAGATATTGAAGAAAATACCAAAGCCAATGTTACCCTTTACTGGACCAATTATTTTAAAACAATTTATTTTCTTTAAAACGTTCAAGGACTTTGATTGAGATACAAACTAAGGGTTTTTACAGTTATGATGAAGGGGCCGTCATGAAAGTTTTGATGTTTATATGAATAGTATATAATGTAACTTTGTTGTAGAATTAAAAAGTCCAGGTTACTGAAATACAAAATGCTCTTTATTTTTGTATAACTCTGATATCAGCAGAATGACGTAACACGCACGAAAGTAACCTTCACGTCCGTCTGCCCCACGTCCACACTACACTAGTACCAACTTTCGACTGCACCTCTGCCCGCTTGCACTGACCAGACCGAAATGCTGGCTGGCTGTATAAAGCCAGAAGGTTTTTGCAGTGTGCCCACCCGTTAAGGGTTTTACCGCAGGTAAGGTTTCTCATTTGGGATTTTGTAGGATGAGATATGGGTTTTGAGATTTGAGTTGTTTATGAAGCTACAATTTTGTACCTTCGGGTTGAGGGACAGGATGCAATACCTTGCACCCTGGTGTTTTATTTTGTTTAAGTTGGGAAACAAATTTTGATGCCAAACCGCTTGGAAAAATTATGTGGAGCTCAGCTTTAGCTGCTGTTAGAATTAGCTCCTGGGTTATTTCGGGTGCCCGCAAGCCATGCGGGGTAACCGGTGCAGTCCAGAACGGTGTCTAGTGGGGTCATAATCTCCCAGTGATCTGACGAGGGCGCTTCTATGTGTAGGTAAAGTAGCGTATAATTTTGATGCCCGACGCCTAATTTCATCCTTCACGTATGGAAGACCCGAGGCTTCGTGAAGCAATCTGGTAGGAAAATAACGTCCCACAGAATATATAGACCTAATTCCTCTCTTCTGTGCACGTTGAAGCCATGCTAGGCAGCTATTCTATACTTCGACCTCGGTAGCTGAAGCTGGGGCAGTCTGCTGGGGCGTGGCACTTTGTGAAAAGTATGGCATGGCTTTTGTCCGGATTAATGGACATCCGCCAACGCCAGTACCACTGTTGTGTTAAGCGGAGTTGTCTTTGAAAGGGGCTGGAAGCTCTGAGGATGTGTTTGTCCGGAGAGCGTGGCTTTTGTTCAGATTAACGGACATCCGCCAACGCCAATACCACTGTTGTGTTAAGCGGAGTTGTCTTTGAAAGGGGTTGGAGGCTCTGAGGATGTGTTTGTCCGGAGGGCGTGGATTTTGTTCGGATTAACGGACATCCGCCAACGCCAATACCAATGTTTTGTTAAACGGAGTTGTCTTTGAAAGGGGTTGAAGGCTCTGAGGATGTGTTTGCCTTTGCAGAACAGAAGCACGTCGTCAGTGTATTGTGCCATTTCGACTCGTGGCTCTGTTGGGAAATCTGCCATAAAGATGTAGAATATGGAGGGACTCCGCCTCTCACTGGTCTAAATGTTGATGTTTTCCCCGCGAATGTGACTTTGAAGAGACGGTGACGCAGGGAGCTGTGCATGATATTGATAATTTCTGTTGAGAGCCCCAGGTGGATCATTTTGTAAAGGAGTCCGGCATGCCATGTCGTAGAGAAGGCCTTCTCGACATCCAACGAAATCGCAGCCGTAAAGGTGCCCTCCTGGAAATCCAAGGTAGCAGTCTCTACCACGCGCAGCAACTGTTGGGCTGTTGAGCGCCCAGGACAAAAACCAAACTGATGGTTGGGAATGCCTTGAATGTCTCCCAATATTGGGGACCAGCGGGTATGAATCAACTTCTCGAGGGCTTTCGAGAGGGTGAAAGGAGGCTAAAGGATCGGTAGCTGGAAGGATGTATCGGATTCTTCCCTGGTTTCAATATGCAAATCACCCGGGCCTCCCTCCCCTCTTGTGGAAAGTACCCAAGGGAGAGACACATATTGAAAATCCTAGTGAGGAAGAGAACCGCGTTGAAGGGAAGATGGTGGGGCATTAGGGGTATCAATCCGTCCGGCTCCGCCGCCTGTTTTGGTTTGAGACGCTGGAGTGCGCCTTGGTCTTCACTGGGACGAATGGTTGGGGGTCGTTCCGCGTCCTCAGGAGGGCGGAGTTAGAAACGACGCACCTCCCGACTAACACGTTCTGAAAAGTTGTCGTCCTGAGGGTCATCTCTTGGACGCAAAATATGTTCAAGATAGACAGCGAAAGCGTTAGCTTTGGTGTGGGGTTCATACGCCAGGCCTTGGGTGCCATGAAATGGGGGAGGTGTATTGACCTCTGTGATTTCTGAGTGCTTTGGCTATCCTCCACACGTCGCAATCCTCGACGCGCAACCTGGCCATTTTGTCCTCCCACGCTTACACCTTGTGCTCGCGAAGTCGGGCACTGACCTATCGACGCAAACGTCTTAGGAGTCTCGATTATGTGGCGTCCTCTTGCACTGGCTGGCCAACTTCTTATTTATACACGAGGCGCTGCTCTCGAGATTTTTCGAAACCACACGAAGCTTCACGGACTGTCACGATCTTTCGTGATGGCAGGCGAAGGAGAGAAAATTATCCAGACGTCACTCCGTCTCCCCCTCTGCGCCACTCCTTTACCTAGCGCCAACCAGTCACCCATGTGTGGGCGTGGCTTAGACGCTATCTGTCTCTTTCTCCCTCTATTGCTCTCTCTCTCTCTCTCTCTCTGGGCGTTCGCTTACGCGCGGCCTAGTGACAATAATATAACTGTAAAAACTATGGGCACTGTGTATATTTTAATTTTTGCTGTAAAATGTTCTATTCATTCTGAATTGGTTTTGCATTGACCTCAAAAGTGCACTAAAATGTAATCTCCTTAAAATACCAAAGTATTTCAAACAACCCTTTGTGGCAGATATTGCATTGTAAAAAGTTGCATTAATCCCTTACAATTGGTTTAAAACTTACATTATTCTTGTCATGCTTTTAATGATCTGGCACTGTTCAGTAATTTCTTTTGAAATCATGGGAAGAGAAACAAATACAGGGAACAACGTCTAATATCCTGATTTCAATAATTTTGCTATCAGTTGTCTTTCCTGTTTCCTGTTGTACTTACAACAAAACGGGTACTGAGGATATTTCTGCAAAGGGTTACCTCCATTGATATGAAACGTATAAAAATGAAATTTTGTGGAAACGTTTTGCAGAAACTGTATGAAAAATAATTAACAGCGGAGAGCAAACTCATCTGAAGATACCACATCGTACATACAGTGCCTTATTGTTCACTTGTGGCCCGCCGACCGGCAGTGCTTCTCATCGCTCCTAGTACCTGTCTTTCTCCTCGTCAGTGTATGTTCGACCGTTGTTAGTGCGGGTTCTTGTTCTGTTCTTTTAGATCAAACTGTGGTAAAATCTATTATAGTGCAAATATCGAATTGCTAATATTCTTACTCTCACAAAGAGACAGTTCGTAAATTTGTAAAGTTATACAGAGAAACACGTTCTGTTCTTCATAAGAAACCCAAAGGAATTCGTCATCTGTTTACAGAGGAAAAACTCGATGAGATAGGACAAATGTTGGAACGTAGCCCAAGAAAATCTCTAAGTACCTTATCGCAGGAGCTCCAAGTTCCGGGAGTGTACCGCATCCCCTGTGACAATGGGACGCCGTATAAAAACAGAAGGACTATCGCGACCAGAATAAACGAACAAGAGCATAGCATTGGTTTAATGCAACCTGAGAAGTCTCGGCTACCAGAACATTGCTTTGATATAGAGCATAGAGCCAACTTCCGAATGACGATCATCGTGGCTAAATGCAGCAGATAAACTTGAAGGGGAGATATGAGGAGGCTTTGGCCATTTCTTTTGAGAGGAGCACGTTTAATCGGAAGCTGATTTTTACTTTAGTTATTCTTGGAAACCGGCCTTAAAATAGAAATAAATCGGCTCAAGGAGCACAGATTTATAAAGCTTTAATGCAAATTAAGTAGCCACGTTTCTATGTCCTCACTATTTTTCTACACTCACGCCACCTGGTACTAAATATGAAAATAGTCTTTTTTTTTTTTCAGTAATCGAGTATTAGTAGTGTTTTGACATTGTTGATTTTTAATTTAATTTGGTGCTTATAAAAATTTCTTATTCGTTCGTATCTTGATGGGAGAAATGTACGCTCCCGAAAAGCCGGTTTCTAATCGTCTTTTGACCTCCCTTGTTTCTTGAATATATTCGTCACCAGGAAAGTTTCAGGTCTTATTTTACTAAGAGTTCTTTATCTCTGAGGTAGGACCCATCAACATTTCGGGTCCCCTGTCGACAAGCGGCCGCCTTCGTGACTCGAACACAAAACGTCTCCAGGCGCTCAAAACATTTGCAATACGCAAGCATGCACGTCAACTGTCAGGCACTAACACGCACCATGAGCTTGAAAACACATCTGTAAGATGGCCGGAAAATGAAATGAGGAAATATGATGAAAAAAAACATCGTTGTAAAAAAGGAAGCATAGCAGTATGTAAGCACTACCTCACTTGGTTATCTAACAGTTGACACTTAATTTTTTTTTTATGCTCAACAAATGTATTAATCTTTAGTGGTGATTTAAGAATGTCTAACTTCATATTCAAAGCAAGATGCATTAACATGTTTCCGGAAAAGTACTTGTTAATTATTGTGATTTAAAGCCTGCTAAATTACCTAAAGAATAAACCTAAATAGACGATCGCTTTGAATTAATTGTCAGACTGTAAAATTCAATGCCCTGGCCGGGATTTGACCCACGGATCTCCCGGTTGCATTCACGACATAAAATTCTCCAACTGACTCTTACTTTTCTCTTTAAACCACTAGAAGTTCTCATGTATAAATGATATGCACCTTTGGACTGGGAAATAATTTAATGTCATGACGGCATGTTGGCCATGGTAGCTCAATGGTTAAGAACAACCGGACGGAGACGGGAGATAAGTGGTTCAAATTCCGGCCGTGACATTGAATTTTTCAATTTGACTCTATCTATCCAAAACTTTTCCTACACACGGCTAGTATAGAAGAACGATTAAATTGCATCAATTAACCTAATAGTGTAACTATTAAGCCTTAGCCTTAAGTACATACAGCATAGTAAATCGCCACAAAAGATAAGTGTCTCATTATTTATGAGAACTCCTAGTGGTTTACCCGGAAACGTAAGTTAGTTGGAGAATTTCATGTCCTGGCGGCGTGTTGGCCATAGTAAGTCAATGATTAAGAGCAACCGAACGGTAACCGGGAGATCAGTGGTTCAAATGCCGACCGTGGCATTGAATGTTTCAGTCAGACACTATCCATATCTTCCTACACACGGCTAGTGTGGAAGAAAGATTAAAGTTCATTAGATGGATACTGTTGATAGAATAAGTGTGTTGTTCACACCAACTCAATTCATGTAATATTGTTCAGAAAGCCATTGAAATACTATTTTATTTATCTCAGAATAAGAATAGTTATCAAGCTCACCTTGTTTTGACGCATTTGTGTGTTATTTAACAATTTATTTAGCCACAGTTGTGTGATATTGCATTCCAGCTTAAGGGCACTAGAAAGATAAAACTGAGAATCGTGGTTTCAGGATTAAGATATAGGTATTTTTGGGACGGAAGTAATGTACGGGTGGTTCTTTTGTCTTTTTATTCTCTTTTCTTTTTCTTTTTCTTTTCCTTTTTTTGTTTTGTAATTTAAGTCCTCCAAGTCATATCGAAGGATCAATGAAGTGGGAGAAATGATGCTCAATGCGTCCGGGGTACATGGAGCTTAGAGTTACCCGACATTCGTCTTTCAAGATATGGAAAACCCCCGGAAAAACCTTATCCAGGTAACTCACACTGACCGAGATTCGAACTCGGGACCTCTTGAACGTGAGGCAGACATGCTACCATGTACGCTACCGAGGTGGGCAAAATGTATCTTCTTCTTCTTGTTGTAGTTCACAAACTATTTCTATAGCTACCTTTTAAATAATTAGTTCTCTTTATACTTCACTGTTCTGTTTCTTGATCTGTTTTTCATTTGTATGACTTACAGTTAATGGAATCAATTCGTATGCTTTAAGACACTTTGAATATATAGAACGCATTCTGAAAAGAAAAGAAAAAGCGGGGTTTGTCCTTCTGTTTCTCGTTTCGCTATTTAGATTCATCTTACCCCCATTACTTTACTTTTGGTTCCTTTACTCTTTATATTCTTAAAATGTCCAACACTTTAGTTAAACTTACAATATTAAAATTTATATCATGCTTCATAGCATTTAAGGCCCTCTTTTCATTCACGATGAGGTTTCTACTTCTTTATACAGAGCGGTCGCTTTATGGTCCGGCCAGGATCGCGGCAAACGTACTCTGCGTACTACAACGCTAAATTTTCCTCAGTTAAATTTTTTCCTGTAGTCTTTGGAAAGCATTAATAAAAATTTATAATTTAGGCACCCGAATGTTAAGAATTAGTTACTTAGACATTTTAAATTGCTTTATCAAACAATTGGTTTATGCGAATTAAAATGGGCAAAAACGATTACTTATTTATACAGATATATAAGTGTTTATATTTAATTTTAAGGCCATAAGCATAAAATTTTATAGGTTTTGATAATTACTAGCAGCATCTCATTTAAAGGTATCTTTCAAATTTTCAAGACTGTGTAATTGCAACTGTTAAAATAATGTTGAATTCGATAGTTAATATTCCCTCAAGCATATAAAATTACAGGAGGAAACTTAAACCTCGTTATATTTTTACAGATTTTCCCCATCTTTCACCACCAGAACATTCACCACAACCAGAAATATCACGGATTCAGGGATGTTATGTTGTTTACACTCTACCCCGTGTGGTTTATTTCTTCCCCAGCATCACTAATATTCATTTCAGCTGCTTGCACCATTGACACATAACTCGGCAAAGGAGTTCCTTTGTATTCCACCTTTCTATTTCGTATTGCTTAGGACAAGAATGAAAATTTTCCCTTTATGAAATCAGCATCTCGCTTAATTTTGAATATTTCATTAGTTCCTATAAAGACAAAATAAAAACGGCAGGCTCAATAGGAAGCCTTTTTACCTCAGTAGCATTGTCATCCCTATATTCCTTATATCACAAACTCGCTGTCTAATCCAGCTGCCCCAGTTTGTTAAAACAGTTGACCTGGAAGCTTTTATTTATTCTTTTATTATTATATTCCCTAGAATAATGAAATTGTATGGAGCTTCGCAGAATTCCCCTTCGTATACGGTATCAGGAATTGATTTCTGAATATTGTTCCCTTGTATTTTATAGGATCAATGGTATAAATAATGACGTGCTCCAAGATACGTGGGTCATTCAGAAATTAGTCACAAAACTGCCTGCATTTGGCGCAATCAGTGGTAAATCATAGAAACTGATTACAATGAAAAATAAGAACATCTAATATTTGTTAGCTGTGACTTTGAAGACAATAGTTTTATTTATTAAGATATTTTAGTAAGTTTAAACTGTTATCCTAGGTGCTCTAAATATGTTTAGTAAATATTAACAAAGATGCTTTATTAAAATTCAGGTTGCAGGAGGTATCAAAGCTCCACAATGTTATAAGAATTTTTGGAATCTTGTGGTAGACAGACTTTACCAAATCCTATCATGGCTCGGTGGGCGAATGCTTTTCGTAGAGGAAGGAAAGATGTTCATCAAAAACAAGGAGCTGACAGACATCAGCAAGTGATGATGTGCATGTGAATGCCGTAAAAGCACTGCTGGAAAAGCATTGTTGTTGGACCATGAAGGGAATCGCACCGATTGCTCCTGCTATGATTCTTCACATACTTTAGAAAAAGTTAAAGATGAGGAAAATCTGCACTCAATGGGTTCCATAGAGCAAACAATGTGGCAGAGAATGGAAACAGTGAGATTACACTTAGAACGATATGAGCGTCAGGGCAAGCGTTTTCTTCGACGAATAATATTAGATGAAACCTGGTTTCGATGCTGCCAACCAAAATTGAAGAGATAATCAAATAAGTGGCGGCACATTCCTCAAGGAAATCGTGTAAATGGTGCAGTCTCAGTTACGACCAGCTGTGCGTTGTAAACGTCCAAATCTCCTGTGTTACATAATGGAGCTTCAATGGTTGTTATTGCGCTGCAGCAACATTCACCTCTATTAAACTTAAATATACTTTGGTGCGGTTTTTTGTTATTAATTTATTGTACTTTGATATATTTAAAATTAACTGCAGTGTTCTTTTCAGTATAAGTGCAAAAATTAAGCAACTGCAGTCCAATGATACCCTGTAAACATACCGGCATGCCATCACACCGATTATTTTACATGCCCCCCCCCCCGTCAATTACCACAGGCACATTTAACTGCAATTGCCGAGATTTGAACCCATGACGTTTGGCTTTGAATGGATGGCCGGTCCATTGTATAGCGCTCTAACGACCATGGCTAATCGAATGGATTGAGTTGAGGCACCTCAGAAAGTGGTAAGAGAACCGGTATAGGAATTATAGCAAGAGCGGAATAAGTAGCAAACTAGCTGGCACATTAAAGGGTTAACATTAACAACAATAACAGCAATGATAATGATAATCAAAATAACAACAACAATGATGACAACAATAACAACTACAACAACAATAACAACGACAATAAAAACAATACCAATAACAACAGTAATAACAACAATAGTAGTAACAACAGTAACAACAATCTTAATAGTAATAACAATTATAATAGTAATAACAATTATAATAGAAATAGTAATCATCAACATCAACATCATCATCATCATAATCATAGCCCGCCTCGGTAGCGTGATGGTAGCATGTGTGCCTCACGTTCAAGAGGTCCCGAGTTAGAATCTCGGTCAGGGTTTTTCCGGGGTTTTACCTTATTCTGAAAGACGAATGTCGGGTAACTCTAAGCTCCATGGACCCCGGGCTCATTTGAGCGTCATTTCTCCCATTCCATTCATCGTCCGATATGACTTAACGTTGGAGAACGTAAATAACAAACAAAAAATTAGTAATAATAATAATAATAATAATAATAATAATAATAATAATAATAATAATAATAATAATAATAATAATAATAATAATAATAATAATAATAATAATAATAATAATAATAATAATAATAATAATAATAATAATAATAATAATAATAATAATAATAATAATAATAATAATAATAATAATAATAATAATAATAATAATAATAATAATAATAATAATAATAATAATAATAATAATAATAATAATAATAATAATAATAATAATAATAATAATAATAATAATAATAATAATAATAATAATAATAATAATAATAATAATAATAATAATAATAATAATAATAATAATAATAATAATAATAATAATAATAATAATAATAATAATAATAATAATAATAATAATAATAATAATAATAATAATAATAATAATAATAATAATAATAATAATAATAATAATAATAATAATAATAATAATAATAATAATAATAATAATAATAATAATAATAATAATAATAATAATAATAATAATAATAATAATAATAATAATAATAATAATAATAATAATAATAATAATAATAATAATAATAATAATAATAATAATAATAATAATAATAATAATAATAATAATAATAATAATAATAATAATAATAATAATAATAATAATAATAATAATAATAATAATAATAATAATAATAATAATAATAATAATAATAATAATAATAATAATAATAATAATAATAATAATAATAATAATAATAATAATAATAATAATAATAATAATAATAATAATAATAATAATAATAATAATAATAATAATAATAATAATAATAATAATAATAATAATAATATTTGGCCAACTGTCCGACTTAAAGACGTTATTTTTGTTATTCCTTCTCTAGGAAAAGGAGTCACGGCGTTACATCCCAAAGAGTACGCCGAGACTTCAACGAAATAATACAATTTTTGGACAAGTGAGGGGCATAATTCAAGAAATGGGAAGTTCCGTTTAATTCCAAACATGGTTACTTAATTTCAGCGTCCGCTATCCATGTGGGACACATAGAAAAGTCAGAAAGGGAATTCACATCACCACCCTTCAAAATCAGTTGAATTTATATTCTCTCAAACGTGACTAATGATTTTCATAAAAGAACCATGTATTTAAGATGAGTCCATGATAAATAAAGGTTTATCTAATTTGTATGCTTTATATAGCACGAGCGTATTAGGAGGAGGAACTTCCTATTGAAGTCAAACAAAATATTTTATGTGCAAATTGAGTAGAAATATATACTTTGACGAACTTTAAACCACAAAAATTATAAGTTTATAAAATTACTATGTATGTATTTTTTCTTTGGAAAATAAAATTAAAAACAAAATCGTCTAAATACCACTATTGCTTCTTAGATTCAGCAGCTTTGATCGATAGAACCATTTCCAAAATAACTTGCATTCGGGATTCAAATCCTGTACTTCCCTCCCGCAATCTGTGAAGTCCTCATCATTGTGAATTAGGGTTTTGTGATTGGTACACTGTGACAGACAAAGCTTATTATTAAAATATTTATATCGGTGAACAGATGCCGATTATGTCAAAATGACACTTTTGTGACATCATTTTGGAGGTACAGTAAAACCTCGTTAATTCGGAGCAACTGGGGTATAATGTTGTCCGGAATATCAAAGGTTCGGATTAAATAAAATTAACGCCACAGAGTTAAATTGTGAATGAAATCAACAGTATACACTGTAAAGTTTTGTTAAAAGGTGGGCTACAATATGTCCACCTGATTTTAATTACACGTTTTTATTCGTTTGGTTTGAAGAAACTAACAATTTTCTTTAGTGGTTTATCACACATCTCTTTCACAGTGAGATCACGAAGCCTCTTCATACGGCGATGCAGTGCTGTTAGTTTAATAATTACAGAAGTTGGTACTCACTCTAATCACAATAGCTTTGGAAGTTCTGTTTATTTGGTTCTATACACAGGTCACACAGTCGTAAGGAACTTGCATTCACTTTCATCAGTTCCACTGCACCAAATTTACCTATTTCCTTATGAGTGTTTCTGTAAGTTCATCTAAAGTATATGGATTATTAGCATTAGCTTTACCTTTTACTTCTCCCTAGAAATAATAATCTAATGGTGTCAGATCAGGGGAACAGGCAGGCTGCTTATAATTTTATTGCCAATGATACGGCGGAGTTCTGTCATAAATTCCCCAGCAGTATGCGCTGTCGCATTATCCTGCTGAAAATACGCACTTAATATTTCAAAATATGTCAATGTATCATACAATGTATGCTAGATGAACTTAAAGAAAACCCTCGTAGGGAAATTAGTAAGATTTGTGCAGTGGAATTGAGGAAAGGAATGTACGTTTTTCTTACGACGGGGTGACTTGCGTATAGCACAAACTGGACAGCACTTCCAGCAGCTATTGTGATTAGTGTAAGTACTTATTTCTGTAATTATAGCACAGTATAGCTGTATAGCACAGTAAGTTACGTTGTTTTTAGTTCTGCGAGTTAAAACTCCCGAGTATCGGTGAGCGAGCGGGTGACCGTCGCAGTATGGCAACTTTCGCGGGAGCCGAGTCTTAAACTAACAGCACTGTAGTATGCGGAAATCAGTTTATTGCCAGTATTCTCAAGAAAGTCTATGACACAATTCAGTTGCTGTTTAACCTCACTTTATTTCACTTTCGAATTTCCGAAATTCACATCCTCAGTTTCAGGTTCGCTAACTGGTGTCCTTTGTACTTTTCACAATTTCTTTGTCACAACATTTTTTGTTCGCTATGTTATGACGCTTGCGGACTTTGTAAGACCAGTCCGAACTAACCAAAATGCATTGATACCAATTAGTTTTGCAAGAATTCGGCAGCAGCTTAATTTTCACACCTTTTACTGCATTCCATTTGTATCAAATTGTTCGTACCATTTCTATGTCACGTCTTCTTTTCAAACATTTCGATAATTGTCAGTTCTCGTGTATTGTAAACCATTTATGCTTACATTTTCCCAGTAATTGTTTAGGTTTACTAAAATATATTATGCCCTCGATTTTCTCTTTAACATAATGAATGAGGAAGGCAAGATTTAACTAACCCTTTTGACAAGAGTTGCAAAACTTATCGCAGGTATAGCAAGTGTGTGGGAAGGAGAACAGCCTAGTTTTCCATTGTCACTAATGTATTCCTTGTATTGCTAACATATTCCTAAGTACACTTTGCACAAAAATAAAATGGACAATTTTCTTAAGTTTTTCTTTGTGCGGTACTATAATTTAAGTCAGCAATTCGCAGAAACATTTTTAAGGATGCTTCTCCAGGTTAAGTGAAACGGTATAACGGAGCCCGGAATAAGGAGGTTTTACTGTACTATTTTGTTTTAACAGCGTAACTATAAAATACTTAGTCAATCCGAATATTTGTAGTTTTCGGGGGCAAGTAGTCTACTTTTGCTGTCACATATGAGTCCTGCTATGCTAAATAACTTTTCAGAGAGAACTGTTTCGCGTAGAATACACAAATATTTAGTGGCTAATTACTTTTATTTCTGAAAATGTTGAACTTATTTTCCAGTAATAATATGCACCAGAAAGACGAGGTGACAAATCGTTGTTGAGATACTCGTATGCAGTGATTTATTTATGGGGACTGGTAAGAGTTCAACAATGTATCTGTGCAGGTACCACATGCCTAGCAAATTCTCGGGCTTTGCACTGTTCTAATGGCGGAAATAATTTGTAATTTTAAAATAAAATAAAAATTGCAGAATCATCACCGAAGAATCGAAAAAGTACCAAGTGAATTTTCTGAAATATCGTTCAATGTCGACACGATCCACGTATCGTGAGAATTGAGATATCGAGGATCCATCCGTAATATATATCTAATTTCAAATTGAGACTATGTCCTTTTAATGTCTCTGGCACGTACCTTTTTTGGGAAGAAGAGGAAGCACAGTATTTCACCAAAATTTCTATGCAAAAGTTTACCTTCGTCTTCCTTTTTTCTTCTTCTGATGCTTTCTTTTCCGTTGCTTCACTGTTTGGGCCCGTTCCGGCTTCATTGTTGATACAATCGTTTCAATGGTTTCCTTCCACCTTGTGGTTCCTCGCATTTGTCGTCTTCCAAGAATCAGTCCGTCTTTCATATATTTGGAGCGTATGGGTAATTGCAGTTTTAATGGAGAGGTATAACCTTACACATAACCCTCAATCTTGAGGACCAAGATTTGTATTCAGAGTACCCTTCTCTTAGATGAGTTGCTTCACTACTGCTTCCGAGTCACAACTACCTGTTGGTTTTTATTGAGAGTAGTCTTCACTCAGACTTTCCAGTCGACTCGTTTTGGTCCAATCTTAGTTTGCCCTTGCCTATTGCCTTCTAGTTAGTGCGATTAGCTCCCATCATGCTATTAGGTTCTCTGTTCATCGGCTACTCCTCTCTGCCAGTACGATCATGTGAAGACCCAGGAAAAGCGAAATTTTGACCAAAATAATACATAAAGACCGATGAGATGTTCGTTCGCATGCCATAAAATTTAGCTGGACACAGGGTATGAAAGGCGTCAGATGTGCATCGCGACTCAAATGTGCGAACGTCGAAAACAACATAACGTAGTGCTCTGCGAACTAGTGAAGCTTTACCTTGCAGGTGTATACAGACGCGAGGTCAAGGTGTAGTATAACGAATTGTTTCCTCTGGCAGTGAGGCGGTTGTTATGGTCAGGCTATACCTCCCTGCAGCTGTTTACTTGCGCGACCGATAACAGTAGAGTGCGTATACATTATACGTATGGAAAACGCACACGCCTTAGGCCTTCAATAACCTGCAAGGTCCTTGGAAGTTTCTCCAAAAAGGGAGTAATACAGAAATGCTCCTTTGTTGTTGTTGTAATTTTACGTCCTCCAACGTTAAGTCATATCGGACGATGAATGGAATGGGCGAAATGATGCTCAAATGAGCCCAAGGTCCATAGAGCTTAGAGTTACCTGATATTCGTCTTTCAGGATAAGGGAAAACCGCGGAAAAAGCCTTATCCAGGTAGCTCACCCTGACCGAGATTCGAACTCGCGACCTCTTGAACGTGAGGCAGAAACGCTACCACCACGCCACCGAGGCGGGCGTGCTCCTTTGTAAATGTGGTGTCTTCGTTACTGGGTAGGTTACTGTAAACAGCATGGCAGCATGAAAAATTCGAGAAATATCTAAGTCAGTATTTAATTCAGCATTTTCCAAAACTGTGAGTTAAATTGTATTCTATACTTTCATTAAAATCTCCCTCAGCTGCCCTCTACAAGAAAAAAAGGGCAATATATTGAAATCTTCAAAATTGGCTGTATGATTTTGATCAAAGTGCGATATATTTAAAATATTTATATGAGAAATGGCGTTTATATCTTAAGTTTTGGCAACACCTGTAAATACATCTTTGTTTGGAAATAACTGTGCATGCGTTGGCAGTATTAGTAAACTGTACTGCACACTTTAACTCATAGTATCATTTTAAATAACCTTTTTGTGCCAACAGACATCTAGTAGATATCCGTCGTTATTGCCTAAATGCTCAGTACATCATATCCACACGCTCTGGTCACTTGTTGGCTATGGTTAAGGTGTAGCAAAAACCGCAATATCCAGAGTTTAATCGCGCGCCCCTGAATCCGCGTTTGTATGGATGTGCGAACATGCGTGTGCGTGCATGTGTGAACGGCGTAGCTCAGGAATCTAACGCCGGATAAGTAATTTGATATTAAGTTTAGCATCGAAGTTGTGTCTAATTAATTAGAATTTCTTATATCTTTGTTGTTTCTTTCTTTATTGTACAGTGCTATCATACTTAATATTCGTTCCCTCTATTGTTCTGCAGGAATAAAACTATAACTACAGGTAACAGAAAAATTAGATTTTGTAATAACCAACAGTATAAGATAAACGAAAGCGAGGAGAGTAATTCCCGTAAGTTGTGACTTCGCCACATCGATGTCCTGTTAGGTCCACTAACACTTTGATCTTGTTGAACTTTTTCTATCACTTCATTTCTTGTGACAGGTAGAGTAATATGTCGCCTCCTTTCATTTGGGCTAAGTAGCTACGTCACATTATACTCATTACGCTATTTATTTCTCTCACGTATACGTGGAAGCAACCATTATATATATTTGAATGTGAATCTGAGAACTGAGACACATTTTTCATTTACTCTCTTTCCATTTCGTTACAATAACCCGCTTACCTTACTTGCCAATGTATGCCTCTGCGATTACAAAACTACGTAAGGCTGTCAATATTTGTATATCAAGTTTATGTTAATACTTTCATAACAAGCGTAACATTAAAAGCCCTGCAAATCAACATTTTCGCTCCAATTAGAGGCACCAAAGAAATACTAATATTAAATATGATGACCATCTATCTGTGAGGAAGAGTTGCATTTAGGTTCTGTATATTCAACTCATGTTAGCAGGAAATATATTCGTGCAGGGGGAACAAAATTCACAATGAAAATATACGTGTGTCTTTGTATGCCGCATTTATATTTGCAATGTTTATAGGTAGTGCGCATCATAATTCTTGTGTAGCTGTATGTAGTACAGCACACACCGTGGTGATAGAATACCAACAACAAATAGCAAATGGAAAAAATACGTTTTATATGTTCTCCAGTACTCAACTGCAGAAGTAGAGGAAACATTGCTTTCATCCAAACACTTCTATATCGAAGCTTCACTGGAAATAAGCGTTTAAAACTACTTTGATTCAAGAAGAAGTAATCATCTAGGGCCCGGCTTAGATGCAACTGCACTATAAGTAACTAACCTCGTGGCAGAAGGATGATCAGATAAGGTGATGATTTGTGTATTGCTCTATGCGTATTTTATGTATTTGTAAACAACGAATAACGAAAGGATGGAGAAATACTTAACAAACTTGGTATTTAACTTCAGAGATATCGAAGAACGACACATACAGATCTTGAAGAAGGCTTCCACAGCACAAAACTATCGCTTATATGAAACGTATGCTGAACTGAGTGATAGTGTGGCAACGTGAAACGTTTAAAGTTAAATCTCCCCCAGAGTGTACTTCCTGGTTGAGGATTTCTTCAAACTGTTCCAATCCTCCGAACTGACAAATGCTGGGGAGGTATTCTAAACATAAGCTTGGAATATCTACTTCCCAAAGTTCCTTTTCCAAAAGATAATTACTTGGAATGTGTCATGAGCAGGGTAGGAACTTTGGACACCAAAATACTGGAACCAGGCAGCTGCAGGTTGCGAGACACTGACCCATGGAACCTCGCGACCCACTACTGTCCTGATTGAAATGTGTGCTGCTTTAAGGGCAGTGGAAAATTTACGAAGTGAGAATTTACGAATTTACATAGCTGTATATTGCAGTAAAATAAATGAATAAATTTAAACAATGTTATTTCAATAGCCTGTGTGTCTATTCACAAAAGAAAAAATGAATGAGCTTATGGACTTTCTCATATTATTCATATATACGCGCTTATTATGTGTTTCAAATGGGAAGGTGTTTGTCCTTGAGCGCTACTAGGTGAGCAACCAATGGGAGTCCTGCGATGTTGTCGTATTGCATTCCCACTAAGTGGTGTCAGAACGAGCGCCAAACTAATAAATCTGAATCGCGCTAGGACAAAAATTCAGATTTTGCCGGAACTGATTCATGTGGACGTTAGAGAGTAATGTATCTAACATAACCATGGAAACACCATACTCTTAGCTCAAATAGTTTTTCTAATACAAATAAATAAACCACTATTACCTGTATTATAACAATATATCGCGATGTAAGCACTGTATGAATATCATTATTGGTTGGCATGTATGCGTGTACGTATATTTGTAATCACTCAGAACTGAAATGTAAATGTTTGACATTACGTTATAAAAGAATTACTTTGAATAATCCAGTTCGAGCGAACGGAAACAGTAAATTTCCTGCTGCCCTGGCAGAACGTGTCTGGTCACATTATATCTTTGTTTATGAATGGTTCATAATCTCTGTTTACTCTAGGGAGTTCAAAATGGTTGGTGTGTATCTATGTACATATATTTTTAATTACTCGGAGCTGAAATTTAAACTGCTGACATGATGGATGAAGGAATAACTGTGAATAAGTCAAGTTGTTAAATTCGAGAAATAGCAAACACTTCATTTCCTGTTAGCCTGTGGAATGCTGTATACTTAAATGAATGAATTCTGGATAAGAATTGTTTATTTACTCTGGAGAGTTCATATCAATATCATTCACTTGTTCTTTACACAACAGTATGGTAAGAGTTAAATGTGCAATGACTTCTTGCGGTGAATTTAGTGGCCAGTCAGAAAGGCAGGTATTGCGAAGTCAGGCTCGAAGTATTTTTTTGAGGTTTACACTCTCTCTTAAAAAAAAAAAAAAAAAAAAAAAAAAAAAAAAAAAAAAAACACGGAACAAGTATATCAGCTGGATCAACTTGCGATTGAAACGGGATACGAGGTAATATGCCTCCCAGCTTACCACTGCCAATATAATCCAATGACTTGGTATGGGCTCAAATAAAAAGGGGGATTGCAAACAGAAATAATACTTTCAAACTGACGACTTGTTCACGAAGAAATTGACAAGGTAACACAACAGGACTGGGAAATCTGCGTGAGGCGTGCAGAAAACCGTCAAGAAGACGATTTTAAGAAAGAAATAGCACGTGACGAGAGTTTTGAACCTATAATCATAAATTTGCAAGACTCAGACGATGAAGACAGTGACAATGACGAATTTTCTCTTAACGGAAGTGACATTGATAGCCATATGAATGAGCCACTGGCAGTTCCATTGGATTAGAAAAACAGGTAATTCATAAACTATAACTATAGGTATACTTTTTAAAATATACATAATTTGCGAAAATGCTTTCTTCAATTTTTATTTTGGCAACTGCAACATTGTAAAAGTTTGTAAAATATAATCTACTTACCCTTACGTCTGCTCCAAGCAGACCTGCATGTTGTATGAGAGTGCGAGAGAGAGAGAGAGAGAGAGAGAGAGAGAGAGAGAGAGAGAGAGAGAGAGAGAGAGAGAGAGGGAAGTATAAAAGGAGTGGGGTAACAAGCTGGCAACGCTGAGTGTGATACGGCATCTGATTAGCTGGACTCCAGAACCCTTCGCATTTGAAGTACATAATACTCAAGAGCCTGTTGTCGGCTGACTGTGCGTACCCGGGATCTGAATCAGGTGTAGCGTGCTCTACAGACGTCCTTCTTTTACACTCATTTCTTTGCAAACAAACCTAATTCTATGGTTGCGGCGTAGCAAACGTTCGGTGTCTAAGGTTCTTACCCTGGTCATGAGTACCTACACCATTAACGTAAGAACGAGTTTTAATTGACTGGAAAAATTGACAATTGTTCCTTATTTGCTATTTCTGTAGCTGGTTCTAGCAACATGACTAATGAGTCTTATATTTCAGATGTTGTGGCGTATTTGAATAGTATAGTCAGTAACGTCACAGCTGCGTTAACGTGAGAAGTTGTTTGTTCGGTAACAATGTGTGTGTAACCGTTGAAGGAAATGGGCGTCTCACAATGGGTTCCAGACAGCAGTTTCATTGGTCCATGTTTATAATGAAGTATAATAAACCCTTCTTTTGATCTTGTTTTAACTTATCTGTGTGATCAAATTTTTAAGGAAAATACCTATATTCCTCACACCTCCCAAGTTTTTACCATCTAAGCTACAATTTCCACATCTCTACTGCTTATGACCATCAAAGGTAATAAGATTTAAATCCTTGGCCATCCCACAACAAAACATGACGATATTTACATAAGATTTAATGTTCATACGTATAATTATCTTGCGAAAGATTTTCTGGCCAATCCTAACAGTGATATATAATGTTCATCACCATGATCACTGCAAAGAGTACACAAATGCCCATTCCGCCTTAGTCCAACACTTCCTAATGCGTCCGTCTGTCGTCCTTACAAAATACGGCCCAGATTAATAAATTGAAAGGACGTCCAAGTTGCTGCCAAATGGCAATTCGTACCCATTAAACACAAGTACGACAGCAGCACATATCTGAAAATAGTTGTCCCTCTAATTGCTTTGAATAGTGTAATTATACAAGCATGTCAGTATATATAAACTAGAAATACCGTTTATATTTAGATATCTTTTTCACTTGTGCATTAGGATTACTATATAGGGGACTCGGAATTGCGGCCAGTCTTGATCTGTCACACCTATGCCTCCAAGTGGGACATCTCTGGAAGGAAGGATGAGGCAGATGATGGCCGTCCCAAGGAGAAGTCAGGGTCCCTACATTTTCCTTAGATAGAAACCTCCCCTGGTAAGCAGGACAACGGACATCCCCCCCCCCCTACTGTGGGTTGGAAGTGGTCCCAGCAGCCGGTTGGAGACCGGCAACCAACCTACCGGAGGAGGAAGAAGTGGTTCACTCAGAGCATATCGTGCTGCCATGCACCGCCGAGACTTCCGCCAACACTTCTACTCTGAAGGAGACCACCAGATGAGAGATCGTGTGAAATGATAATGGAGATGAAATGGAGGGACAGGAAATTCGGGGAATGTAATTAATCCACCCAGTATTCCCCTGCTATTCCGGGAAAACCTTCAAAAAGACCCACTGGTCAGGTAGGTCGGCCCCGGAAATGAACCCAGGCCTCCTGTAAGCAGGCCACGGACTACACCATCCCGCTCGGTACTTGTTGCACATATACTGTACTGTTTCATAGCATACAAATCTCAGCTTGAGAGCATAATTCATTTTCAGCTTTTAAGACGACATTTTTCCTAAGTCAGAACTAAAATGCACCACCATATCTGCATTTCACGTGTTTGGTGTAAAAATAATAAATGAACTATTACGGTAGCTGCAACAATAAAAGGTAAAACAAAATGAAAAGTGAAGAAACGATTTAAAGTTGCATTATCAACTGCAAATCCTCCTCAAACTCATTGTACTAATTCAATTCCTAAATATGGGATTGCTGAAAGTAGATTGATTTTTTTCTTTAATATTTTTTTCTTTAATAAGTTTTATATTAAGTATATATTTTATTTTAAATGATTTAGTATATTTTATTGAATGAGAAATTGTTAGATTAAATTCTTCTTCTATTGTTATAACTTTATTATTTGATTGAATATCTTTATTATTTATAAGTTTTGTAATAGTAAAATTAATTAAATCCATAAATTATACAATAACTTAAAATTTGCTTAATTTAAATTTATTATTATCTTAATAACATAAAACAATTTTATTAATTTCAGATTAAATCGAATCGCACGATAATAAATTTCAGTGTAAATGAAAACCTTAACTGTAAGTTTAACCTGATAATAACTTTCTAGGTACACCTTCCGATACACCTACTTTGTTACGACTTATCTCATAAAATCATCAAAGAGCTATTCTAGGTATTAAGTTTAATAACCCTTTATTAATTAATAAACTCCGACGAGTTTGTCAGAATTTGAACTACAGAAGGGAAGTTTTATTCATATATCCAGAGTTCCTGAATGGTGTGTAACCCAACCATTCAGTTGGAATTTCAAATGTCAATACTGAAGATATTACACACATTATCCGATTATATGATTATCAACTGGTCACAGTGCGCTTAGCTGATCTCTAAATGCTTCATGGCCGCTTTATTGGTGAACGTATTCTGATTGAACCTCATTAAGCAATAAAAACAACGCTAGAGCAGGGATTAAGTGTCAAAATTGAATTGTAATTTACTTAAACATCAATTGTGAACGGTAACTGTTTTGTAGCTGCACTGATATAATTATAAATATTAAGAGAGAAACTTACGTACATATGTGTATGTGAATATGCGTGTGTCTGTGAGTTCAAATATCGGAAACCATTCTAATGATTTTATATATTTTTCACCATTAATGATTATCGTTATTCAGATTGGATAGAAAATATTATACATTATCAAAATATTTTATCCTTATTTAAATATGAAAATGCTTAATGTCTTTACTCAGTGAGTTTTACGTATAGGCTACACAACAAGGAGGGCCAGTTCACGCACTGTGACTTTCATAACTGTGTTGTGGTTGAGAGGAAGGAGTTGAATTACTATTGCATATAAACCGGGGAAAATATCAGGAGAAACACAAAATACTACCTCGCGAATGCGAGTCTCATATCTTACCCTGGAGATATCTTGTATATGGGCACCATAAAATATTTTAAATCTGAATTACCGGAGATTCAAAGTGGGTTCTACGTCGTATTCATAACACCAAATACAGCCTGATTTATCTTAAGTTTATTAACATACGTTTCAGGTATAATTTTCATGTTACATGGAACAATTATGTTTTATATACTGACAAATATTATAAGCTAAGTTATTGAGTATATTATAAGTTGTCATTATTATTTATTCTAAATGCTAGATTGATGGAAATCAGTTTGTTTCAGTCTGGCTCTACTGATCCAACCTTAGTTTACTGTAGTAAGTGTGAATGAAATAATTATTTCTAACAATTTACTTGAAATAAAAAATAAATAGTGGTTTAACTATGAAACCTGGGTCTTAGTACCTACAGCATAGTAAGTCACCACAAAAGGCGTGTGTCTCCATGGCATATGAGAACCCCTAGCGGTCTACTGGGAAACATGCTAGTCAGTTGGAGGATTTAATTTCATGTCGGCACGTTGGCTATAGTAGCTGAGAGGATTTAGATCAACCGAACGGAGAGCGGGAGATCCGCGGCTGAAATTCTGGATATGGCATTGATTGTTTTTTCAGTCTGGCTCTACTCATCTAACTACTAATTGATTCTAAAATCCTACATTCAAGCAATAAGATAGAAATCAAGAATTTTTCGCCTATCTAGCTATAGTTATGTTTAGTATACGATAAGCATTCTATATATAAATAATACCTATCTCAAATATATTTTAAAGCTTTATGTATAAACATGCAAGATAATCTATGTATTTGGTAAAAACATTTTACACCTTGTTTACATTTAATACATAGATATATGTATATATTATATTCATAATATTGTATTTTATAGTTTTAGAACAGGTAAATACCATAACTTACTTGCATAAATTTAACCAACACTTTTTTCTACCATATAGCACATCGAATATTTTAAAACTAACTCATTGTTTCCAATTCCTTACAGATAGTCATTGTGTTTCAACATTAATGATACAAGCTTGGGGATTTGAGCTGTACCAACACAAACCCTCATATTTTCAACTCCTAATGTATGGATGTATACCATATGGACAAAACATGAAAAATCTACGTTTGGTACAAGCGAAAAATGTAAACTGTTCATGACTTTTCAAAATCCACGTCAACAAGTTTGGTCATTTAACCATGTAGTATTTATTGCTGGTTCTTTATAACTGCAATAGTTGGACTGCCTAACACAAATATTAAAAAGTTTCAATATGTACTGAACCAGAAAGCTTAGCATTGTTTAAAAATAAATTATATATAGATATATTCTCTAAATTTAGGAATAGTTCGATGTGTTAAAACTGCGTTAGAAGATATTTAGTCTCAAACTTAAGCTAAAATCAGAATACATTATGAAAACGTTTTTTCGGAAACACACTTTATTTGTAAACTGAGACGACATGAATGTGCATTGATTAAAACATAATTCTCTAAATCATAAGCTATAGCAATCTGATATTTTTCAGCAAGAACCATCTTCATTATGCTTCAAATTTCCCAAAACACATACTACAAAACTTATAGCTTCCATTTTTGTTTCTGTTTTCAATTTAGTACAGTCAACGAGATGGTTGACGTAGCTTATAAATCACTGCTTGATGCTACACCTACGGTTCAATGCCGAGATGACGTTTAATCAGATTAAATAGCATTTCTACAGGCATATTGTAAGATGTCATTGAAGAGTATACGAGGCACTGATGAACTTTATTGGCCAATATCAAATAGGGGGTGTCTGAATAAAATACGTTATAGATACGACTGGATAGAAAGACCAATATAAGTGGTCGTGAAGCTACGCTTGGCTATAATGCGAAATAAAATACACCAGAGTGCTTTTAAATTATAAACTGCGAGGTAAACGAATAATAGATAGTGTAAATAAATGGTATCAACATTGAAGGCCAAATCATTAAGCGGAATACGTTATGCCCTTTAGTTATTACAAATCTTGATCAATTAAACAGACCTGGGTAAACTGCTGGAAGCCCATTGGTCTTTATTTGAATTCGAATTCAACCAATGCGATTCGTGAATATACACTATAAGAACAGAGAGTAATGCAATCAGCACTTAGGATATTGAGAAAGGTTCCTATTGGGTTATATCCTTTCTGCTTCTTGATAGAGACTATATGAATTTCTCTGTTCCAGAATATATTTAAAAATAAAAAAATATATATAACCACATTATTGTGTGTTAATGAAAGCCAGAGGTAACAATAAAAACCATGAAAATGGAAATTACATTGAAAATTAATGTGTCAGAAAATGGCTCACAAACGCTGGTTAGTTTTGTCTCTAGATTTATAAAAGTGCCTACTACTTATCAGTCCACGTTGTTTGATTGACAAAAATGTTAATAATTATATATTCTTATCTTATTATAGGTGTGAGACCGTTACTTATATTTATCATCTTCGACTTTACTTACAATATTCCACTCTTATTAAATAAAGTTGTTTCATGGTGCGGGGATCAAAACGTACGCATGGTCGCTATATCATTTGCTTCCCTTAACATAGGACATAATGAATAGAATTCAGTATGAGTATGGTATATCGTTACAGTTAGCATGCTGGCCCCTAATCCTTGTTTCACGTAAGCTTGCCCCGTATATCTTAACGGTCACGTGATCTTATCACATCTCATTGGCTGCTGTTGTGGTGCAGACTGTTGCGCGGTAAAAATTAGTTCGCTATTTAACATGGTGATATGTATTTATATGTTGGAAGAGAATTGTCAAATTTAAATTTTCGTAACGGTTTCAATGAAATATATTACGCATCAGAGTTGATTTATCTGAAATGCATGTTAATTCTTAAACGAAGTAAAGAGGAGGTTGCTTTGCTCTCAAGCACATGGCACGATAGCACGTGATCTAGCGGTAGTGATGACAAATTTGTTTATATGACTTTTATCACTGACCTTGTTTTGAACTGGATTACTCATGTATCGCCATTCAACGGTGTGCTGTGCCGAATGCGAGAGCTAAATTATTTTATTGATCGTTTATTGCGCGGTACTTATTATATGTATAATGGTTGAGTCTATCGACAGTTTTTCGCTGAAGCATCGCAAGAGAAACCCTTTAGAAAGGGGCGAAAAAAATTGTGTTGCATGTGTTTAATGCACTCACAGAGAAGAATCCGTCTTTGTCAGTGAGAGAAGTTGAACAGCTGTGCTCTGAACTTACAGGTGTCTTAGATGCGTAGGAACATCGCGACATGAAATTGAGACAACAGGAAAACTTACCACTCCAGGGGCGATATTGCTGTGTGGCGAAGACGTTATTTAAGGACAATCAAATTGTCCAAATTGCCAAATATACTTCCTTGACAAAACTTGGGTGAATGAAGGAAACACGACAAGTATGACGTGACACGATTTGTAAGAGTGAAAGACAAGCATTTTTGCAAGGTATGTGTGCTGGTTTAAAAAAATCCCAGTGGAAAAGGCCGAAGGCCTTTCATTATAAACTTGTTCCAGTTTCATTGCTCTTTCATAGTTTCAACTTGCTCAGTTTGATTATAAACTTCATTATTTTTGCATGCCTTCATATTCTTATTTCTATCTTCCTCGCAATTATTATGACGTTTACTGCAGGTTTCAATGTGACGGGAAGGCACCGCCTATGGCCTATGGAGCGAAAGCAGTAGCCAATTAGGATGAGGGGAACGTTAGCTGCATGCGGAGTGATAAATGTCAGCGGGGCGAGGTTATATGAAACAGAGATTAGGATGTAGATTCGGTTAGCGAGATCGGGCAGCTAACACTACCTCAAAGTGGGATAATATTAAACCAGAATTGCATTGGAATATATAAGCCATTCCATATGTTGATCAATGTTGATGAGCAGCACACATTACATGTAGGTGAACCTGCAAGGTGAAGACTACAATGAAAGGTGGAAAAGCTTATGTCCCGCTATGAACTGCCAAGTATGAACCATCAGAATTCTGAGTAAAAGAGAACTTGCAGAAAAAGGAACTGCTGACGAGTAAGTAAATAACTGCATTTCTGAGTATAGCAGCTGTGGTTGTGAGATGCCTCTCTTTGTTTTTATATTGATTATATCTTTGAAGTGACTCTTTAAGTGATCCCCAACCTCAACGTGTCCTGGGCCTCTCTCTACTTCTCATCCGGATACCTGCAATGGAACCTGGGTACTTATAGCCTTTCATCACGGATGGCGCTTAAGGAGGGCCTCTGAAAATGCATTTAGATAAATTCTTAGTGCTTAATTTTCTTTCGCTCACCCTTATTGTTGATATGGCTATAAAGAAAAGTCGATGAAAAATGCCACTGGATATCTGATTTGTTTCCTATAAATTAATGATCATTTAGTATTCATGGAGGAACATATTTTGAACAATTGACAATTTAGGAATTGTTGTTGTTGCAATTAAAAACATTTAGAACTTTTATGCTAGTTTATACAATTTAGTTTACCATAAACCTATTAGTACTTTTTATTTAACCGAGACTACTTCGGGCTCATTGATTTCTTTGCAGGCAAATGTGTTGGACGCACCAGAAGCTAAACTACTCCATACAAGCTGCAAAGGTAGTTTTAGAGTCTATGTCAATTAGGTTAATGTAATTTATCCTCCCGTTCTTTATTAAATCATTCTAAAATGATATGTCTGTTTATGACTCCCATTTACTACTTCGTAATTTATCATGTTCTGGCTTGCTTCCTTGATAGCCTGAGATGTTGGAGCTATCTCACTCGGTTATAAACAATATGCACAACCTGAATAAGTTTATATCAATATCCTAATTATTTAACGATATTAAACAGCCTCGGGGGGTCTCGGAGTGATGACGACCATTCCCGACCATGATCTTTTCTGAATTCCCTGGATCGATCAGTAAGAGAAATTTTGGGTGGTTTCTGTTCTAGAAGGACTTTCCTGTACCATATAGTTTGTACATCCAGTACATCATGTGCTACACTGTGGGCTTTTGGTGAGTTGGTGTAGAGGGGTTGAGTTTGCGCAGTTGAAAATTCCAACCCTAGGCTTCGCAGGATTTCTGACTCTTCGTTTCTTTCTGGAAGTGTCTTGCCTACACGCGGAACCACCTGGTTGCGGGAGGCCAGCTAGGGCTGTGTTATCCTGGAATCGTTAGTAACCACATTCTTCCTAGCGGACAGTGTCGTCTTTATCTGATCGCTCTTTGGTTCCCCTCTTTATTCAATACTTCCAGGAGTCAGATTGAAAACAAAACCTCCGCTATATGCTCTGTGCTTCAGATACCGGATGTTCCATAATCTGATTACTCCTATCCCCTGTTGAAACTACGGATTAAAAATAAGGCATCGTTTCGGCACATTGATGTTTTTACAAGTAATCAGTTCTGGGGAAAAGGAAGGGGAGACGCAGGAAGAATATAGACCGTCAAGAGCGGGGAATGAGCAGATCCACAGAGACTTTTAAAAGTCCCTGACAGTTTTACAAATAGCCGTCTGGCGCATCATTGAAGCTCCATGCTGCCAACCAGAGGTCACAACCACCACCACCGCCATCACCAACGCCTAGATTTGTGGACAAAACCTTTGCTCATTTCCATGTAGTTTAGATAATTTCTAAACAGATAAAAGTCCTTAGGTTTATAATCAAATAACAATTTCTAGAAATACTTATATGTCTGTCTTATAATTTTGTCTCCAACGTGTACATGAATACCCCAAGATGGTATAATATAATTTGTGTCATTCCTTAAAAATACAGAAATTCTTTTTTTGGCAACTGAACAGTTCAGAAAATTCATTTATGAGAACTAAGCATTAAAACTTCCTATTTGAAAGTATTAGAATTTCTAGACCAACCTCAAAAGGCTCAGCTGCAGTCATTTTATAATAGGATACTTACTGGTCTGTAAAATTCGGCTCCTTAATTTGTCTTTAAAACACTTCGGAATAAAAGCTGAATGTTCGGTTATTTAAATTTTATTTACAATTAGCACTTAATAATGGCCACTCAGCCATCGTTACATCATCATTGTAATGACGTTCATAACTATACTGAGTGCGATATGTGATCCATTACCAAACTCATTACGCTAATGAATTAATTAATTAACATGCCACGGTTTACATTCAAAACGTCATTTGAAAGATGGCAAAACTATTTATTAGTCGTTATTATATCACTGCATTATTATGATTTATAGACGTTATTATATTTATAATTAACTTCTAAAGTGGATACGAGATATGAAAACCAGAATTACATAATTAATTACCTATGTTAATATTGTGCTGAATAATTGAACATCAGATGTCTGTTAAGTCAAGTATTTCCAGAATTCTGTTTCTGAATGCTAAAAAAGCGTACCTACTGTCCTCTGGTTTATACATAATTCGGTATGAATTAGTATATTTTCTTGATAGCAGATGGACTACAACACTGATTTATTATCGTTAGCAAATTAACCGCCCTCACGGATTTGCGATACTCCGTTTACACCTCTTTCTTCCAAAATATATTGAATAGTGCTCATATCCCACAACTTATTTAAGCAATACCTACTACCAATACTAATACTACCATATTAGAATGCAACACTGGATTTTAATTAAGATGTATTAAGTTATCCTGTTATAATATCACTTTATATAATATCGCAATTTTGGCTAAATCACATAGCTCCTTGTCATCATGAATAAAATTTTTATCATCGGCGTTTAGATTTATCCTGAATGATAATAATTGAGTCGGTCGAACATAAACAGAGAAGTAACATGCAGTAGGTAGAGAAGTGGAGTTAATGTTTGTCCTGAACTACACAAATAATTAACAATTCTTCTATTAACAATAAATTCCCATGTGCGCTCGCACTCTATATCTTCCGCAAATATTTGCTCGATATTTGTATTTATCATTTAGTTTTAATACAACCACCAATTGAAAACGCGTTTCCTATTTAATAGCATTTTCCTTTTAATGTTGTTAAACAAAGCTAAATACATATCAATTCGATGGATTTTCTTCAAATTTATTGTCTTTGCCTTAAAGTATCTCTGTCGCTATTGGCACATTCTGGATATATCGCTTGAGATGTTCCTTATTTCTTTTTCTAATAAAATAATTTCAGAAACAATACAAAATATTGTACTTACAAGTTTAGGTTACCTTTTGAGCTTAAATTGAAATGGAGATAAAGGTTTGCATTACCGACATATCTTAATATACACAATTAATTCTTTTATTAAACTGATTTCGTCGAAAAAAGCACAACAGTAATTTATTAAATAAGTTGATAATCTTGATGCTAGTGGAGAGAGTGAATGTTTTCACCAATATCGCTGGGTTGGAAGTAACATATTTAAGTTTGATTTATGAGTCACTATGTTTACACTCAAACTTCACTTACTTGTTGTTGTATAATTGAAACGTTTTCAAGATCATTCGATCTCATCCTCAGCTGTTTGGTGACTAAATGGACCTTCCTCTTCATCCACTACTACGGAGCTCCGATCACTCTGCCATCTGGTGTTAGGGACACTAAGTTTTAATACTTCATTTAATATTTATGGAAGTAACATAAATTGAAGGAGATTAATATTCAATTAATTTGGCTTCCATAGCTAACACGAGCGTTTATTGTCATGCGCTTTTATCGACGGAGACGCTAGTTTCTCTCCTTGCATTTAATTTATTACCTTTTTATTATTAATTTACATTGAATCAATAAGTAAGACAGCCAATTGCATCTATTCCTTACCTGAGAGAGAGGTGAGCGGGTATAGAAGCATGTGTTGTAACCTTATTATCGTCTAAATTGACGCAGGCTTTCAAATACATATTATAATTGTTATGTGCTTAATTATGTAGAAAGGTTTTGCATATTTATTGCCCAGGGAAAACAATATTACAGAATATAAATTTGGAGTACCTGTAGTACGTGATTGCTAAAGAATCAGGGATTGATAATATTGGTGCACGTGCCATAATGCACAAAACTAATTACAGTAACAACCAGGCACGTATTGAAGGCCGCGCTGTGGCTCAGTGGTTAGACCGCTTGGCTCTCACCAATGCGGGCCGTTCGATCCCAGGCTACCGCAAAGTGAGATTTGTAGTGGACAACACAGCGTTGGGGCGGGTTTTCTCCGGGACCTCCGGTTTCCCCCGCCATCTCATTCCGCCGGTGCTCCATCTTCATCTCATGTATCATCAGTGTCACCGCCTGCGGTGCCGTATGTAGTAAAAGCGGGCGTTAAACACTACACATTCATTCACGTATTTAGAAGTCAGTTTCCAGGGGGCCCAAAATTTCTCGTTGAATTACTTGATTTTAGTAAATAATTAATGAGGGATGTGCTTTTATCATCTTAGTAAATCATAAAAACACATGTACTATATTATATTCACCTGACTTTCTCCTCCCTTGTTTCTTTGAATAAAGTCTGTAGAGAGGTCTTGCACATTGCACACTTTTTATTCTTATACCTGGGATAAAGTGATATAAGCAGTACTCATACATTTAAAAAGCGAACAACTGATTGATGCATTTGAAGTGTTAGTTCTCCTTGAATGAATAAGCGATTAGGAACTTAGAAGTTAAAAATTACATACCTTTAAGTATGTGGGAATTGTAATCAACAAATTATCAAATACTGGAATTGGTTAACTTTGTAATTGACATTATTTGTTTATTTTGACGAGTTCTGCAGGTGCTGTGCAGTAAATTTTCGTTTATCTCTTAAATAGCTTCATGTCTCTCTGACAGTGAATAGAGATTTAAGATGAGAAGCTTGAATAAAGTTTTCCGATTTATTTTAAACTAAGTTTTATTTCAAATATGTATTAAAAGTTTGAAATGATAATTCATTTGGGGGGCCCAGACCCCCTAGACCCCCCTTAAATACGTTTTTGGTAACAACAATGGTGATAGGATTGGAAACAGTCTGAAACGTTGTACTCAAATAACTTTCTCTACTCTTGTACAAAATATTCGTAGCAATGTTTATTCATTTACTTTATGTTAATCGAGATAAACAATTCAGAAATCACCATATGGCTAATGTTCTTGTAAGGCAAGAGGAGGATGGCTCGGGCTATTTCGTCTGTGGTCCACATTCGGGAGACCCAGGTTCGATTCCCTTGGACGACCTACTTGACCCATGGGTTTTTCAGGGGTTTTCCCGGGTCGCCAGGCGGAGGTCTATATTAGTACCCCTCTGCACTACCTTGGCCCCTTGGGACGGTCGGCTTCTGTCTCCTCTCCTCTACTCCTTCCTTCCGGGGTTGCCCCACTTTGTGCATAGACACAATAGAACACGATTGGTCTAAGTGCCGAATCTCCTCCGTATTTAATCCTAATCCTGAAGGCAAGAGGAATTGGAAATAGTGTCTTTAATAGAAGGTCAACTCTTAAGGAACTGGACCCTTTGTGCTGGTCTTTAAGTCATTCTCTTCTTGCATGGCCAGGAGATAAATAAACATTAATAACTATTTCAATTTGTAAAACGTATATACAGTGAAAAATTATTAACAAGCAATATTTCAGAAATGGTTCACTCCACAAAAAGAAATATGTTTGACATTAGTTTTGTGCTTTAGGAATAGGATTTGACTAGGAGGGGTTTAGGTACGTAGGTCACCATTCTAGGCCCATTGTGTCTATGCCCCCAAGTGTGGCAAGCCCAGGAGGAAGGATGAGGCGAAAGGAGATAGAGGGCAAGCGTTCCAAATACCACGGCAGTGAAGAGGGCAGGGACCCTACAATATACTTATAGACTTTACTCGACAGTCCAGAACAATGGACACGCTCCCTTACTGCGGGACGGCAAAGAGACCAGCAGCCGAGCCGCAAAGGAGCCGGAGACTGGCAACCGACCAACCGGAAGAGGAAGTAGTTTACCTCAGAGCATATCGTCCTGCCAAGTACCGCCGAGACTCCCGCCGACACTTCTACCCTGAAAGAGACCACCAGATGACAGGTGAGGTGAAATGTTAATGCAGATGAATTGGAAGGACCGAGAATTCGGGGAGCGTAATTAACCTACCCAGCATTCGCCTAGTGAACTGGGATAACCTCTGGAGGTCAGCTACGGGAATCTAGCCCAGGCCTCCCGAATGCACAGACTAAGCCACCTCAGCCAAGTTTTGTGTTTAATGAGATCTACCTTTTCGTGCAGTAACAGTTTGTCTATCTCTTTAGGAATGTTAGTTATGCAGAAGTTGTCCAAAACGAACAGGACATTCCAAGAAATTTCGATATATACATTTCAATTGTCATAAATATACATTCAGCATACATGATTTTTTTCAAAACCATTCGAAGTATCTTTAAAAACCAAAGAATTAGAAAAATGTTTCGTTAAATGAGAACATGATATGAGGGGATTTTCTAAATTGTCCTTAGAATATCACTAACATCGTCATCATCATTACACAGTATTTGGTTTTCCGAAACCAAGCAATTCATAGATGATCCTTCCATCTTTTTCTAAGTCCTCCAATATTTATTCTCCCTTGGGGTTTTTAATCATAAAGCTCCTTAGGGATACGGCCTTTCTTCATCCGTATCATATGCTCATGCCATTTATTCCTGTACTATCTATTTTCTACAGAATTCCGTCAATACCCAACTATTCTCGGATTTGCTGGTTTCTTTTGTTATCTTGCAGTCGGAAACCTGCCAATGGTCTTAATCTCATTTCTGCTGCTTTAATTCTTTCTGCCAAACACGTTGTTAATACCCAGATTTTTGGGCCATAAAGTAGCATAGTCACAATCAGCATTTTATGCAATTTAAGTATCGTCTCTTGCATTACATTTTCAATCAGCGTTCTTTTTATTGTACCTACAATTTATTGGAAATTATATAAATTTTTCTCAAGCTCCTTAGAGTACAAGGCAGCAATACCTGATGGTGGTATTTTACTTCCCGCAGTTTAAGCTGGCTAGGGCTTTCCCCTATCCGTCACCCGGGGACAAGCCCTCTAGAGGTTACAGTTGCTTCTGAGGGAATATGATAAATTTAAATATGCGAATTGCATTTTTGGGTTATGCTGTAAACACAGCATGTTTATCTGTGTGAGTGGGTGACGTGTTTGTCCGTTCAAGAGGTCCCGCGTTTGAAAAACCTGATCAGGAACATCTGGATGATGTTCCCCCAGGGATTTACCTTATCCAGAAATATGCATGTCGGGTAACTCTGAGCTTTATTGGCCCTGTTCTTACTTGAGCATTATTTTACCCAGTTCATTCATCGTTAGATGTGACCGAACATTAAAGGACAAGATTTTTTTTTTTTTTGTAAAAGAGAAGTTAATAATTAAAAAAGGGACACAGGAACACGAACACACACATACACACACACACACACACACACACACACACACACACACACACACATGGAACTTTTCTACGATACTCTTTTGTTAATTCAGTGGTCCCAAAGCATGTATTCCAGGTAGTATTTAAATATAAATTTTTTTTGGATGGAATGTAATACTTTATCTATTATTTACAGTAAAAGGGGAAGTAATGAATGAATTCTTGGTTTTTGATAGGATTATAATTTAGAGGTGAATGTGAAAGAGTGTGTTTTAGTTTATGTTACTGAAAACTTATAATTGAGTTTTAAACAATTATGTGACCTGTTTCGCAGAGTTTTTTAGCTTTAACCACTACATCAAACAACTTTATTGAACGCTCCAGGGTAAAAAACGAAATACAAACCACCACATTGTTACGCAGAAGTGGGAGAACCACTAAAGGGTTCTGGTCTCGCCTCAGGAAATGCATAGCACGGGTTTCCGCCATTATTTTACCGTTATGTGTTTCAAAAGAGAAACGTATCCCAGGAGTAAAGTATCATGACCATATAGTGGCAAATAAGAGCCTATGACTAAGGGACCAGCTCGGTGTATAGGGAACGATAAGCCAGCGTGCTCTGCAAGGGTAATGTCCTAGTTAGTCCCAGATGTAGGTCATGACGTGTTTCTATTACAAACTGTGCTCACCCATATGTAGCACGTTTTGTTTCTTTACACTCATATGATTCATGACAAACAGAAAGGCTTCTTATGAACCCAACAAAGAATTGAAGTTAAGCCTACTTCTCATATCTCTTAACACATACACGAAGTATATGACATAGAATTGGATAAGATGTACATTACACGTATTTCTCTAATCATTCGTGTATTAACTACTTCTTGTTAAATGATATGAACATTCATTACACTTGTCTTTGTAAGTTTAAAAGGTATATAACAGACTAATGTGATAAGTATTAACATTTTAATGGTTATTTAATGGTTATTTAATGGTTTTGAAAGCCATAACAACAAAAGGAAAGGAATGCCTTACCGCTTTAAAAATAACAATTAGTATCTGAAAATTCTTCTCTATCTCTTACGGTTTACCAATCATTATAAAATAATCAGAGGCTAAACATTTGATTTGTAGGGCATATATATTCAGCATATAATAGTAAAAGAGTAACGTAAACCCATGGCGTAACAAACCAAAATAAACCTAAGCCTGCCAACCCGACTGCCAGCTTCATGCCCTCGAAACAAGGCCGAGGTGGCCGATGGGAGGAGATGTGTTGAGCATCGCGGCACCCTTAGCTGGAAATTTCGCTTTCTAGACCAGAGTTCACTAGCTACCGTAGCTCCTGAATTTACTCACGATGCTAATTAGGCACCGGCTCTGTACCCGTAGCTTAAATTCTGCACCTTCCAGGGGTGGATCGAACCCAGGTACATTCACTGGCGGTGAACTAAAGCAAAACGCTCTAGTTACTTTGAGAAATTATAATTTTTCTACATGTAAATGAAACTTCCGAATAGGGATCTTTCTTAAAAACATTCGTCTCGCATACATGCAAGACGCATGACCTACATACATAAAAAGATTTGCGTTTATATTACTTTTCACAATGCTTTACTCACACAGGCGTCCACGTACAAGAAGCTTTTACTAGCATTATCTGACCATCCCTCCCTCCCTCCCTCCACTCACCTACCCACACACCCATCCACCCTCCTTCTATCCCTCCCTCCACCCACCCACCCATCCCTCCCTCCCACCCTCCATCCATCCATCTCTCCTTCCCACCCTCCCTTCCTCCATCCACCCATCCCTCTCACCCTCCCTCCCTCCATCCATCCATCCCTCCATCCATCCATTTATCCCTCCCTCCATCCATCCCTCCATCCCTCCCTTCGTCCGTCCATCCGTCCATTCATCCATCCATCCATCTTTTACTTATTTATGTATTTATGTATGTATTTATTTGTTTATTCATTCAGAACTTGTGTTTCTAACAGAACCTTTGTATCCAACTGGATGTAGTGTAAACCTTCTTCTATTTATTTATAATTGGTAAGTTAAACATGTATAGTACACGAGCAATATACAGGATGTTATGGGTACGAATGCGCAGATTTCGCGAACTGGGAGATCCGAATACGACAAATAATAAAATCCCATAACATTCTAATCTATCTTGAAAAATAAAGTATATAATTGCACGTTACTGGATGCATTATGTACAGCCTGGCAACAAAGTAAGACATCAGAGTTTAATGTTTTAGTTTTTGCTTGAGGTCAGGTATGCGTTCCCACCTTTAACGGGTGAATGTTTAAACTAGGGCAGCACTTGATAGCCGGTTGCCACGCGCCTGTGTGCTCATCATCTAACGCCGTTAGCAGTGAGGGGTACGATACTTTCTTTTTACGCAATTCAATCGTATTAAATCGCAACCAAATTAAAAGCTGTGTAAAAGCTACGCATAGGTTGGTTAAAGATAACATATTCAACAATTAATTACGGAAACACCTCATTCGTTGCATCTTGTAAAATTAAATCACAGCCACATATTTGCTAAACAAAAATGTATTAATGGTCAGTAACTATAACATGATGCACAACTTAACACTTTCAAGGCGAGCACCATTATTCGTAGCTTGACATTTTAAACATTTTTAACATGCTTGACACGGTTGATTACCTGTGAAACTATTATGTTTTTCAAATGGGAAGAGTTCTGGAGTCCAGCTAATCAGATGCCGTATCACACTCAGCGTTGCCAGCTTGTTACCCCACTCCTTTTATATTTCTTTCTCTCTCGCACACTCATACAACATGCAGGTCTGCTTGGCGCTAGACGTAAGGGTAAGCAAATTATATTTTACACACTTTTACAATGATGCAGTTGCCAAAATCAAAATTGGAAAAAGCATTTTCTCAAATTATCTATATTTTTATATTCTATAACTATATTTACAGTTTATGAATTACCCGCTTTTCCAATACAAATGCGGGACACACTTGTTTTACGTACACTGCCCAATTTTTAGATGAACGTATACACCTTAAAAACAATACTTCGAGCATGACTTCACAATAGTTGCCTTTTTGACTCGCCACTAAATTTACCGCAAGAAGCCACTGCGATATTTAACACTCACTCTACTGTTGTGTAAAGAACAACTGAATGGTATCGATCTGAACTCTCCAGAGTAAATAAACACTTCTTATTCAGCATTCATTCCTAAACATAAGCATACAGCATTCCACAGGCTAACAGGAAATTAAATGTATGCTCTTTATCGAATTTAACACCTTGACTTATTCACAGTAATTCTTTTATCACGTCATGTCAGTAGTTTAAATTTCAGTTCTGAGTAATTAAAAGTATATGTGCATACATACACACCAACCACTTTGAACTCTCTAGAGTAAATAGAGATTACGAATCATTAAAAAAAACTAAAGCATATAATGTGACCAGACACGTTCTGCCAGGGCGGCCGGAAATTTATTTTTTCCTCTCGCTCGAAATGGATTATTCAAAGTAATTCTTTTATCACGTCATGTCAAACATTTACGTTTCAGTTCTGAGTAATTACAAATATACGCACACGCATACGTGCCAACCAATGATGATATTCATACAGTGCTTAGGTCGCGATTTATTGTTATAATACAGGTTATAGTGGTTTATTTATTTGTATTAGAAAAACTATTTGAGCTAAAACTATGGGGTTTTCATGGTTATGTTAGATACATTACTCTCTACCTTACACGTGGATCAGTTTCGGCAAAATCTGAATGTTTGTCTTAGCGCGAAGTTCATACAGATTGATTAGGTTGACGCTCGTCACACATCACTTAGCGGGAATGCAATACGACAACACCGCAGGACTCCCATTGGTTGCTCGCTTAGCAGCAGTAGAGGACAAACACCTTCCCATTTGAAACACATAATAGATTATTATCAACATGATATCTATTTACAGTAGATACTCCAAACGTGCCCCGGTAGACTCCTGTGTTTAGAATTGTGCTATCGGGAAACTTATGTTAAGTGTGCGCTTCAGGATGTTCCAGTCGGCTTTGCCATAAGCAAGAACCATACTCTTGATTTGTAAAGACTGCCATACATATTTCTAAACTCATTAAGCGCATCTGAAACACTGACAGAACTCGTTGTTGTACCAAGTGTTTCGGCAGTTAGCTTTACTGTTTACATTCCTGACCTTTCGTTCTACTCACACGCCTATGCTGTGGCGTTGCCAAGCGAATAATTTTAGCGACATATGATAGAGACACAAATCTCATCTTTTGTATCTCTACCTCGTCATCCTAATTGCTAGCGTAAACTACAAACTCTTAGGCTTTCGCGTAACGTCAGGAAGGTGCTGTTGAAGTCAGCGCACTCATATTCCTAACACCACCTATAGCTGACGTTTAGACATTATTTTACTTACAATTATGTTTTTGGATAAAGATCCTACTGCAAATTGCTGATTATATTTATTTCATTTAATAAAAATCGTCAGTACATGGTGCATGTAGATACTATTTTACTGATTGTGTTCCATGCAGTCAACCTGTCCCTAAGTTAATTCTTCGTAAAATATCAAATAACAGTCTGCGTAATTGGTTTTTAATACACATCACACATCAGTAATACTTTCATCCGAGAGGTGTGGTAAGAATGAACCAAAAGTCACAGTGGACTTACAGGAAAATACAGATCACAACGAAATGCATGCTCAGGAATCTTTGGATATCTAGCTTAATTGAACGTCTTGTTAAAGGCGATCTGATAAAGCTCTAGCTGAAATAATGGAAGACAATGTTTTAAAGTTCACAAACGTTAGTTACATAAAGTTTACTATCACGAGTAAATTCACCAGTAATTTCCCTTTCTCTACCAGGCCTTTATGGGTAGAGAAGATTGTACTCCACCCATAAATTGGGTACTTATATCTCAGCGGAAATATTTCCCTTAAGGCTGCTTAATAGAATAGGTTCTCGTGTGGGCACCCATGTGTATGTGTATGATTGTGTGTATGCGTGTGTGTGTGTGTGTGTGTGTGTGTGTGTGTGTGTGTGTGTGTGTGTGTGTGTGTGTGTGTGTGCGCGCGCGCGCGCGCGCGAACGGCATAATTAAATGTTTAAAATTCAGAGGAATACCAAAATGGTATTTAAAACTCTCCATTTTTACATCAAAACAAAGAAAAAAGAAAGGTTACAGAATATTTTTTGAAAGCTAAGTATAAACAAACGGTCGCTGTTAAACAAAGATGTATATCATGCAGCATTAGACCTTTTTCACCACAGAGTGCTGATTTTAATCAAATATACGTAGATTATTCAAAATTGTCATTTCCATCAAAACTGTTAGCTTAAGTCGGTGAAACTTCTCAGAGACCTATGATGTTTTATTTTCCAAAAATACATAACCTCCTGCAACTGTCGCATCAGTGAGGTCAGGACCCTAAAGTCATAGGCAAATTTGTTGCTGTAAAATTTCCACTTCCCATAAATTTCCAAATTAATTCTGCCAAAATAGTTCAATTATTAGTATTAATTACTATAAGAATTATATCTAATATCTAGTCCTCTCATACTAAGATATTTAATAAAATTAAAGATAGAAACCAACCTGGCTCACGCCGGTTTTTAAACTCAGATCATTTAAGATTTTCAAGGTCGAACATTCCTAATTATACATCATCTGAACCAAAAACTAGTAATAATCCAACATCTATGTCATAGTCTCTTTTAAATTATACATTGAAACATTGAGCTGAGGGATTCAGGCAGTAGCGCTTGGGACTGGCAGTCGTGTGATCGCGGTTTCGATACCCGGTCAACGACCAACCTGGTAAAAGTTTTTTGTGTCTGTTTTTTCTTAGTCACCAGGCGAATGCTAGTTGGGATACTTTCCTCTCGCCTCCATTTGACTTTGTCGCTTCAGTCCAGTAAATGCGGATGGGAACTGTCAACGAAGCAGTAAGTATAGGGATCTCACGAGTTGACTTCTGGAGGCATCAGATGTGTTTAGAATGGAAATGTTAGGGACGCCGTTTATATTTATATCCTGTTCCTGCGTGGTAGACTTGCGCTCTGTAGCCGCTGTCTGTTAGTAATGTGTAGGCATCAGATTTGTTCAGACTGAAAATTTTAGGGACGCCGTTCACATTTATATCCTACTCCTGCGTGGTAGTCTTGCGCACTGTAGCCGCTGTATGCGAGTAGTGGCGGCCCTCTGGGAATCAGTGTCGTAACAGTTAAGACTGGCCGCTATAGGAAGACTTTGATGTCAAGATGTACAAATATTAGCCCACGTAATCACCACGCTGCCTCGTGCCCCTTGCTGCAAATTTTGGCACAGCTGCTAAGCACTGCCATGTATTCCCTAGGTTCCGAGGTCTGACGGACTACAGACTCGGTGTGGGATCTCTTCTGTTTGGACCTCTTTCATCTATCTTCATTTCTGCATATTGGGCTTAACAGAAAAAGTTTCCATATGTCTGATGGACACCAAACATGGAAAGGTATATTGCGGTCGTGGCGTTGAAAGTTTTGTATAAATCATCTTGTTTGCCCAGGTTAAATGATCTCATGTGCTTGGCACTTTCATTTCTTTATGCTGCTACAATTATTAATTCCTGAATCCAATGAAACAAAGTGTTAAGTTGTACTGCTATAAGAGTCTAGAACAAGATACATATAATTGCATCTCCCAAACATCCCCCTGCCTACTGCGGATGTTACCTTCAAGCAATGAAAGTGCCAGTCAAGCGGTTAGAGTTCTACATGTTGATTGCGGAACAATGTTGAATCATTGCATAAGGTATAGTCGCGCTGCTGGAACGGTTACCATGGATTTATCTTTGTTAACAGAAACCTCTCAGATAACGCACTGATTATTTTTGTAAGACAGAGAGGAATACTGACGGAGCTCCAGGTCATGTGCTAAGCAACAGTGAACGCATAACTTCAGCCAATGGAATTCGTAGGAATCACAAATGACAGATATATGTTCACTACACGTGGAGTAATCAGCACGATATCTGAGAGGTATGTATTACCAAAGATAAGTCCATGGTAACCGTTTGAATAGCGCCACTATACTTGAGCAACGTGTTTTCATTTCAATTCGCTCCGCCTCAGTGTCTGTTAGTTTCTCTCATACCAGAAGTAGATTATTGTTTATTTATTTTGTGCAATATTAGTGGTTCAAACTTTATAAATTTACCCGCCTTAATTATTCCTTTCCTCTAACTACATGTTGCCATATCTATTTATAGGTCTTGACTAATTCTCAGCGATGTAATCTCGAGAAATGATATTTCAACTTTACTTCTCCATTTAGTTACGGAAATGGCTACCAACATCGGTCTCACTAATTAGTTACTTCACTCATTCCCACTTTTTCGGTACTATTGCTTTACATAAACAATTACAGGATGTATGGAATAATATTTATTTTAAAATATTCAAATTACTGTAATTAAATCACGCATTCCTAAAATAATTAAATATTGCCTATCCTATTATCATAACTACTGCACTTTGAACGAGCGGGATGGCTCAGACGGCTACGTCGGTGGCCCGCGTTCGGGTGGCCCGTTTCGATTCCTGTGGCCGACCTACATGACACATGGGTTTTTTTCGGGGGTTTTCCTGGGTCGCTAGGTGAATGCTGTGTAGGTTAATTACATCCCCCGAATTTCCTGTCCCTCCACCTCTTCTCCATTATCATTTCATGTCATCTCTCATCTGGTGGTCTCTTTCAGAGTAGAAGAGTCGGCGGGTGTCTCGACGGTGCATTGCAGGATGATACGCTCTGAGGAAAACTACTTCCTCCTCCGGTAGGTCTGTTGCCACTAGCCAGGGACCTTTGGGGCTCGGATCGCCTACCTTGGGACCATTAGAGCTCGGCTGCTGGGCTCGTTGCCGTCCCGCTCTAGTGGAGCGTGTTCCCTGTCCTGGATTGTCGGGGGAAGTCTCTGTCCAAGTAAACTATAGGGACCCTGCCCTCTGTACTGCCGTTGCTCCTTGGGTCGGCCGCCCTCTGTCTCCTTCACCTCACCCTTCTTCCTAGGGGTGCCCCCATTTGGGGCCCAGGATGGTGGCATATGTACCAAATCCCTTCCATCATGAAATCCCAATCCACTGCACTTCGCTATTACGATTTACTAGCATGTACCTTATTTATATTTTACATATATTAATTACTAAGGAACTGTGTTACTATTTTCTGTAATAAGCTGTTATTAAACCTTTGAAGCAGGTGCTTAAGACAAGTTCGTGTGCATGCTTTTATTATTTTCCTTAATAAATAACCCTACATTTAATATTTAGTGACACGATAATTATAATTATTGATCTGATAATTATACATGATTGCTTAAAGAAAATTCTATTCAACTGAATCATAAATATTACCACTGTAATAATGAATAAAACAAAATTATAATACAGTAATAAAATAGTTAATCGAATAAAATACTTCTGCTATTTCTACTCCCACTACCAATAATAGCATAAAGAATGAAAAGAATAATTTTTGAGCTTTATACTCCTACCTTGACATTATTCAATCTAGCTTAAATAAGTTTCACTACTCAAACTTTATGTTTTATCTCTCGACGCGCTTTGTGCTTGAATATACAAATCAAATTCCAAATTTAGCTGGAAAATTTGTTGAGCGCAGCGCTGAACAAAACTGGAGTAAGCAGATTAAAAGTGGATGAAAGTTGGAATTGGGGACCAAAAAGTAAACGTTCGATGTTTTTAAAGCAAATAAATTTGCGAAAAAAGAACACTAGAAGGCGGCGTGTTTTAAAACGGCTGTTCCAACAAAATCCGTGAGGATGATTTACTATCCACTGTTTCTGTATAACAATCGACATCGTTTTAAAGCTCAGTTATGCAGCAGCTTTGAATGTTTGTCTTTCTAAGAATTAAGGTGAGGTCTTGAAGGTAACCATAAAAGTCGTTAATACGATTAGTGTTTAATATCTGCTTTAAACAGCGCAGACCATTAAGGAACCCTAAGTTCACTTCATTGAACAAATTAGGCATATGATACGGTCTGTCTGTCCTATTCTATTACTCTATCACTACTTCTCACTTACACTATTTCCTTTTCCTCTTCTTTTTAAATCTGCTCTTAACACTCGTGTTCTATTTCCTCTTCCTCTTTCTCTCTCCCCCTCTCTCGTCTTTGTCCACCTTCTCCTACAGTCGCATTCTCAGCTTTGTTATCTTAATCCAGTTACTTTAATCGTATTTCTTATCATTTCAAACACATGGTAATCCAACCAACGCAAGTTGGTCTATGTGGCTCAATTGGTTATGTGTTACTCTATGGTCAACAAAGCCAAGGTTTGAAACTCGACTCAAACCGAAAGTTTTTTCGAATAGGTAACAGTGGGTTTAAAACTGATAGATAGGCCCAGGTCTTTGGATTTATTGACATGTACAAGAAATACTGAGAGACGAAATTACAGCGTTCTGGCTCCGCTCATATAAATCTTATAATTGACGTCTTTAACAAACAAAATACTTTTTATTTTGATAGTGTAAAATATAAGCTATATGAAAAGTATGTGCAGAAATGTCCAATTCACCATACCATCCAGCACATTGTTCCTATCAAAGTAAGGTACTTAAATTTGAAATGGATTTACGCTAAAGCCTTGCGAAGATATGTGAATGTGTGATGATTGAGTGAGCGATTGGAGGACCCTTTTGTCAATGGCTTGAATCTCTCGAGTGATGTTCAGCTCGTCCAATGTCTGGTGACGTGTGTCGTAAAGCCGATCTTTCAAGTAACCCCATAGAAAGAAGTCCGGCGATGTCAAATCTGGAAATCTTGGTGGCCACAGTTTCCTGGAAATTATCCGATTGTCAAAGAAACTTGCAATTAGGTCCATGGATTCATTTGATGTATGGCATGTAGCGCCATCTTGCCGAAAACGCCCTTGCCTAAGCTCTACGTGGTCCACTGCATGAAAATCAAGTGTTCACAGTGTTCCCAGTCTGGTGTTAGGCCCACTATTATCTGTGTGGATATTGCGCACCCAACTCCGATTTTAACTGGGTGCATAGGTGCTTCAGGGATGACATGAGGATTTTCCATGGGCCAATGGTGTGAGTTCTTTGAGTTCATATATCCGGATAAATGGAACCATGCTTCACCTGTGAACCATGTGATGGGCAATATGACAGTATGTTGCACAATTAAGTCTGAAACCAATGACAATAATTCAATCCTTTATCCTTATCTGGTTCCTATTGCTGATGAACAACCGTAACCCTTAGGCCTGCACTTTACGCAGCTCTCTGACACACTGCGTAGGTGTACCCTGTCTACTGCGACAAACGTCTTAATGATTTTTTGGGATGACTGCTACAGTCGCGCTCTTACGTCAGCAACCGTTAGAAGCCTAGATGAACGATGCTTGCCTTTTTCACTCACCAGAAATCCAGTTGTTTCCAATTTGTTTACCAGTCCTAGTATTGTGGCCTAGTATTTAAAATCAATAATGTAAACATAAAAAGACACAAAACTTTTAAGTATTTAGGCATAGAATTATATGGAAAGTTACTTTAAAATAGTCATATGAAGTACGTAAGACAAAAGGCAGTAAATGTCATTATGAAATTAGCGTCAATTGTACAAAAGAGCTATAGAATACCTTTTAGAGCAACAAGGATGTATCATATGAGTTTTATAATAGGTATAATAGGATAGGGCGCAAGTACATGGGCACATAGGTTAAGGGTCAAATCCTGCGCAAATTTAATCCGAAAAACTCAGAGACAAATACTACTTCGCAGCAGCGGAGCCACAGAAACATCTACTTTGGCCCTATTAATACTAGCGGGAATTTGGCCTATTGACTATATCATTAGATTAAAGCCTTCTTATTGGCTAAAGAAGGAAGAATATGGGAATCTTTTTAAAATTATGGGAAAAAGATGCAATACTATATATATGGAGAGTATCAGAGCGGACAGATGCAACTGATTATACAGAAGCGGAGAGATGACTACCCGGATGTCTGGAACTGACGAACCAACTCCATCTACTGATGCCAGTCCCTTTAGGAGATGGATACCAGTAGGAGGAAGCTTTGGATACCAGTTGCAGAAGAGGACATTTTAAAACTGTAGGAAACAGTCTTTCGTACCTTGTTATAAGGATTAAAGCTGTAGTATAAATGTAGATTTGATTTATATTGTTGAAGTAGAAATAAAGTAGAAGAGAGACAGTTTTAGATAGATTATATTTGTAAGGTTACTGGAATCCAATAATCTTTAGGTTTAGTTAGTTCGTTAAGGCAGAAAGTAGATTATGTCTGCAACATTTGTAAATTGTTTTGTGAAATCTAATTCAGAAGTTAATAAAGTTAAAAATGAAGTTTGCATAATAAGGCCTGGAATAGATTACAGAAACCGGGCTATTAGATATGCAGATTTTATTTTATTTTTTATTGTTTCTTTTGGGAGGATTACGGACACCAAATTCTCTCTGGTATGCCCTTTGAGTAGCTGTAATTGAATTCTTAATCCAATCCCTTGCTTCACAAGGGAGAGTCATTGATTTAATGTGTACTGCATTTTCACGTTTATTAAACCAAATGTTGAAAACAGCTGAAAACAATACCAATTAGGAATAAAACATAAACATCTGCACACCTAGTGATAACAAATCGAAACTACAGAACATTCTGCTAAATTTGATGCTAAAATTCGGTCATTGAATTAATTTCAGACAGAATAATTAGAGAAATAAATGTTCTATATAAATCACTCTTTGTAAGACCTAATCGCTGCTTCAATATCATAATCAGTAATTTATTCCAATTATTATGAAATTAATATAAACCTACTATTTCACTCTGAATAAAAAACTGTAGCTCTATCAATCGTAATTATTCTAAGGTGGATAAAATACGAGATGTAATAAAAATAAATAACGCAGGTTGTTTTTGTACATATCTTCCTGATGTTTGCATTTACAGATCTTTCGAACATGTGGTTTACTGTTGACATTCGAGAAGGTCTTACCGATTTTCGAGTAGCCGGCGAATTAACTAATTAATTTGCATTTAACTTTGGTTACAACATGAAACAAAGCGCAGCATTGCGTCTTAGATGACTGGGGCTTTAGACGTGGAAATTGTATCACACTGTCACAGCTTAATGATTATTCGTGTTTTTTCTTAAAATAATAAAACCGTTATGTTATCTCAGTCACCATATTTGCCGGAAATGGTTACTTGAAGATTACCTTTTACTGCAGAGAGTGAAGCGAATCATTAAAGGATGTCATTTTGCCAACTTTGGTGACAAAACAGATTCGCTGAACGAGCTGAGCGCTATACGAGGGGCACCCAAAATACACCAGATTGTTGTCATAAAAACTTCATTTAGGAACCTTTTTACAAAATTACTTCAGTCACCTTCAAAATACTCTCCGTTACACGCCATGCACTTGTCAAGTCTCTTTTCACAATGTTGTAAGCATGTTTGGTACTCTTCAAGTTTGATATTGTCCAGTGCCATTTGCGAAGCTGGTTTTATCGCCTCCACATCGTCATAACGCTCCCCTTTTAGCGTTTTTTTCTATTGTGGAAATAGGAAAAAGTCGCACGGGGCTAGCTGCGGCGAATACGGAGCATGGGGAACGACAGACCCCTCTGAGATGCCAAATAGTGGGTCACTCGTTAGGCCGTGTGTGCTGGAGCGTTGTCGTGATGCAGAAACCAGTCACCTGATCGCCAAAGTTCCGGGCCTTTCCTCCTTACATCCTCTCACAGACGCCTTAAAACATCCAAGCAAAAGTGCTGGTTAACAGTCTGGCCAGGGAGTACGAATTCCCGATGCACAATTCCACGAACATCAAAACAGACAATAATTATCATCTTCACATTTGACATCATTCGCCTTGCTTTTTGTGGTCTGGGAGAAATGGGAGTCCTCAACTGGCTAGACGCTTGCTTGATTTCTGGGTCATACCCGTAACACCAACTCTCATCCCCTGTAATGACTTTGTTCAAGAAGTTTAGATCACGTGCAATCTCTGTTTTCAAGTCCTGACACAAATTCATGCGGATGGTTTTGTGCTCCTGTGTGAGAAGGCGCGGTACAAAGTTAGTAGCAACACGTCTCATGTGCAAATCCTCCCTCAAAATCCGCTGACACGAGCTCCAACTGATATCTGTCGCTGCTGAAATTTGGTCAATCGTTTGGCGACGATCCTCATTGATCTTTTGGCGTATCTTTTCAATGTTCTGCTCATTTCGCGATGTTGAAGGACGTCCAGAACGAGCTTGGTCTTCAACACACATCTCACCACATTTAAAGCGCCCAAAGCACTTGAAAACCTCTGTGAGGCTCATAGCTGGAAAACTCCTGAAGCATTTGGCGTGTCGCCGTTGCACCTTTTTAAGCAGAAAACAAAATTTCACACCCACACTCTTTATTCTTTTTAAGTTGTCATAACGACTCCGCAGAGGAAACCCGCCAACAGTCAGAGAAACACAATACCACACTTGCACGTTCGGCTCTACACTGACGCCGACTGCACAGCTGTTTCATGAAGGTGTGTACTAACACTATCTAGCGTGAGAACCCTGCACTACGTCTACGAGTGGCAGCGCCCTCGGAGTCCGGTTTCTTTTTGGTCCCCCCTCGTAAAGCCGTCAGTTTCTGAAGTGCTTCCAAGATTACCTAAAGCCCGGTCAGAAGTTGGTTATATCCAAGAAGGATTACTTTGAAGGGTAGAAAATTAATATTGATAATGAATATTCTTTGAGAAGGAAAATACCTGTTATATTTTTATCACATCTCGTATATCGTAATTAAAACAAATTCTGGAACTCGTATACGACCAATCAGGAAACAATTGCACCTTGTTGTGAAACTGCTCATAATGTTATTCTTCACAGCAGAGAAATTCGACAAGTGAATGTTAGTAAATATTTCATAGCAACTAGCTTCACAATTTGCATGATCCGTTAGTACAAAGGGTATGGTGTCGGAAATGAGTGGAGTAAAACAAATTTATGCTATAGTACTTATTCCTGATCATTCTTTGAATGTACTGTTGCTTAACTGTTTTTCCTTGTCACAACACTTTCTAGTAACTATTTTGTCAATCCACTTTCTGAAAAGTATTTTACTAATACGAACCATTATATATTCTTTGTTTCTTTAATGAAAAGATGGAGAAACATTAATAATGGAGAATGTGTTTACAAACATTTCTCGCCCCAAAAATATTTGTAAAAATAATGTGAAAGTCTTGGAAACGTCGGAATGGGCTTTGTTGGTTAGAGGAACATGAGTTGTGATATGTAATTACTAGGGCCCGGATTTTTATGAAAAGTCATTTTTTCTGAGTAGTCACTTACGATGCTAATTGGAAATTAAGTGCATTTTGGAACAAATACTATATATGGTTTTAATAGGTCATCAACATGCATATTTACCACATTTTTGTAATAAAGTCATTTTTAACATCTAAATGCATTTTCCGGTCATTTTCTTTCTTTTCACGAATTTATAGGGAATTTTCATCTATAGCCCACATTCGGCAGGCCCGGGTTCGATTCCCGTGGCGGACCTGACCCTGACCCATGGGCTTTTTGGGGGATTTTAAAATAATCTGTGATTAAAAGTTCATTTATATATTTTATATGAAATAGTAAGTTTGTAAGTGTGGTAAACATATAATTAACACAGGTCAGCGTCCTAACGGAGCTGGTAAATTTATGACGAATCAATTCGAGGAATTGCAGATTACATCATGCAATACGTGTGGATTGCATCCGCAGAAATACATATGCGAGCTCTTATAAATGTGAAGGAAAAAAAAAAGACACGCGTCTCAGTTACTGTTAAAAGAAACGTTTCGACGTCAAGTAACAAGTCATCTTCCTTTTATAAAGAATTACAGGAAGTGTTTGTTAGTGGAATTAATTGCGAATTACGAGATTTTCTTGAACGCCACACTGGCCATACAATTCCAAATGAATCTACTTTGCGTAAAGGTTACCTACAAAAATGTTGTGAAGACACGTTAAACCGAATACGTGAATGTGTGAACGGAAAAAGATGTATCAATTGATGAGACAACCGATTCAGAGGGGCGTTATGTGGCCAATGGTACTCTAGAAGCTACTAGTGCCGGACAAATGTTTCTTCTAACCTTAGAAGTTATGGAAGCTGTTAACCACTGTCATATATGCAAACTGTTCGATAAATCCACGTGTTTTTTGTGGCATAGTAGAATACAGCATGACAACGTGCTCCTCTTCCTAACAGACGCGGCGCCTTATATGGTAAATGCGGCAAAATCGATCCAATTATTTTACAGTAAGATGGTGCATTTTACGTGTTTGGTCCATGCTTTTCATCGAATTCCTCATGGCGGAATAGGTTACATAAACATTTCCAGAAGTAGATACACTAATTTCCACAGTAAAGAAAATATTTTCGAAAGCGCCAACCCGAACTATGTATTTCAAAGATGAAGCCTCTAATATAGCTTTGCCCCCGGCACCAATTTTAATACGTTGGGGTACATGGTTAGCTGCAGTGTGACAATTTTAAAATAGTGAGAGAAGTGGTTGCCATATAAAGTGGTTGCCAACAGATTGCCAATATCTATCAGGAGAAAACATCAGAACTGATATTTTTGAACAGGATTTAAAAAGCAGTGATATAGTGTTTTTTAAATATACAGCTATAACATCTGTGGAAGTGGAGAGAAGTTTCTCAAAGTATAAAACAGTTTTCAGCTGACAACCGTCGTTGCTCTACTTTTGATAACTTGAAGATGACCAACGCTAAGTAAGGTATATTTTGGCTAACTTATTGTTTCATATTTTAGAAAATGGAAAATGACGTGATGAATTTTGAATTTATTTATTATTTTGTAGCAATAATTGCATTGTTTATTAAGAAAGTTAATTTTAAAATGTGGTTATTCGAACCATATATTCATTATTTGTCTGTGACAGTCATTAATTTGTTATTATGAAAGACATTGATAATATTTTTAATCCATTTTTTATATTTTAATGGCATTTTATAGCTCATTTTTAGAGAATTTTTAGGTCAACAACTTCCGGGCCCTAGTAATTACTTAGCTCGTACTGCAATGACTTATTGATCATGATATTTACACTAATGGTCTGTTAGCGTACTGCTGGATATACACCCCGTAAGCAACTGAGCTGCCGCACACTATAACATTCAATGTAACTGTGGAATATGTTTATCCGGGACATACCGGCATTTCCACAATCAGTGTCCGTGTGCTAATCTCTACAAGGCGTTCTCGCCTGTATGTGCAGGGAGGAGACATTTTATGACGGCTTAAAAACACATTATAAAATCCGATTAATCGCCGTAAAAAGCTGCGTGGATATAAAATGAAGATTTGTGGTCCAGAACCGTTGGATGCGAAAGAGGGCATGAAGAAATAAAAAGACTTCGCCCTCACATCCTTCGGTACAAGCGCCAGGCGGGTTTATTATGGACTGCTTGTAATGAGATAACGAGCTTAGTTCTGTTTCGCTCCGTCAGCCCGCAGCTCTGAATGAAATACTACCTGGAAGTGGCCAATCTACGAAAAACCAACATTAGCAAGTTCTGTGCTAGGCTAGGGTACGAATCATCAAGATATATTGTTTACCCATTAAATAAAATGTGACTCATCATTTTATACTTTGATTAACGCATACATAAACTGTGGAATCAGCGTATTGGATCCAAAATCTGATAGACTATACATATGGAATCACACACTTTAGGGCCTCTTAAAGGGAGAAGAGATAAATGAGTTTGCTTTGAAAATACGTTGCTGGTTTTTTATTATCTTCTACCTGCATAAAAAGTATTTAATTCTCTCAAAAATTCAATGACAAGATGTCACCGAAAGTACGTTTTGAGCCTCCATGAATAAAAAAAATCATCATGCGATTTGTGTTTCTGTGTATATGTGTACGCCTTTGAAGAGTAAAAGCTAAAAGGATATAGTCCAATAACTAGATATTTAGGTACAGATCTTCCAGAGTTGCGACACGATTTTAAAAAATGTCCTCCTAAACTATTCATTTTATTACAGAAATTATGCATAAGTCAAATAAATTAATGATTATAATAAAATAAAAGAAAAAATGAATCCTTTGTATTATTTTCTACATCCGTTAAATTTAACGGGATTTTAGGTTGACTCGGGGTAAGATGTCATTAAGTAAGGTAATTTAGCGAGGGCTGGTTGTCGGCCAGTTCGGAGAGTTAGATAGGTTAGGCGACGAGAAGGCATAGTTACTATCCAAAGTTGCCAGATTAGGTATGACCGACTAGTTTGACATTCGCGGAATATGCCAAAGCATATCTTATATATTGATAGACTTTAGAAAGGAAATCAGAAATTTTGAGTAGTGTAGAATGTAGTGGCAACATTGTATTAGAAGCTGTAGTGGGGATCTTAGAGTCATTAGCAAAATGGGAGGTTATTAGGAGAACTCTAGTTTCAACAACTAGAGTGAGGGAGGGAGGGAGGAAGGGTGGAAGGGAGGAAGGGTGGTAGGGAGGAAGGGAGGGAGGAGGGAAGGAAGGAAGGAAAGAAAGAAAGAAAGGGAGGAGGGAAGGAGGGAAGGAGGGAAGAAAGAAAGAAAGGGAGGAGGGAGGGAGGGAACGAGGGAGGGAAGGCGGGGGGAGGGTGGGAAGGAGGGAGGGAAGGAAGGAAGGGGGGAGGGATGGAAGGAGGGAGGGAAGGAAGGAGGGAGGGAAGGAAGGAGGGAGGAAGGGAAGGTGGGAAGGAAGGAGGGAAGGAAGGAAGGAGGGAAGGAAGGAAGGAGGGAAGGAAGGAGGGAAGGAAGGAAGGAGGGAAGGAAGGAGGGAAGGAAGGAAGGAGGGAGGGAAGGAAGGAGGGAAGGAAGGAAGGAGGGAAGGTAGGAGGGAGGGAGGGAAGGAGGGAGAGAGGGAGGGAAGGAGGGAGGGAGGGTAGGAGGGAGGGAGGGAGGGAGGGAGGGAGGGAGGGAAGGAGGGAGGGAAGGAGGGAAGGAGGGAGGGAGGGAGAGAGGGAGGGAGGGAGGAAGGGAGGAAGGGAGGAAGGGAGGAAGGGAGGAAGGGAGGAAGGGAGGAAGGGAGGAAGGGAGAAAGGGAGGAAGGAAGGAAGGAAGGAAGGAAGGAAGGAAGGAAGGAAGGAAGGAAGGAAGGAAGGAAGGAAGGAAGGAAGGAAGGAAGGAAGGAAGGAAGGAAGGAAGGAAGGAAGGAAGGAAGGAAGGAAGGAAGGAAGGAAGGAAGGAAGAAAGGAAGGAAGAAAGTCATTAGTAGTCTGGGGATGGCGTGCGAAATTTCAGAACAAACTATTTAGAGTTTTGTATACCTAAGGGCTAAAACATAAATAATTTCCAAGATACTGGTTGCAATTATTTCCACTTTTCAAAATTGCTTTTTTTTTCTTTTTTTTTTTCGTTGTATTAAGTGATCTGACCATTTTGTTACTTCTTGCAATCTCGTGATTGTATGACGTGGAATTTTATAGACGGGATAGACACACCTGACTATCGTTCTGGTTCCCTCTCTACGGAACGTGTAATGAATGTATTTCTGATAAGATTCATATCGATTAATACAAAGTAGGTATAAAATACGTTTTTTTAATATTAGCTCCCTATTTACGCATGATGATAGTGTGTAGACAAATCCAAATGAACTTCAAACATCTTATTTGATATTACAAAACTTTTCAAAAGTTTATTTTGTAACATGGTATTGTACCTATATACTGACACAGTCAACACAACGTACCTTGGCTGGGAAGAATAAGCTCCTTCTAGACAAACAGGTAGTAAGTCCCGAGTTCAATCACACCTGTCAGGTCTGGGGCGCAGTTTGAAAACGTCACCTCTACAGACTTCAAATCCTTCTGAACCAATACCTCCGTATAGCAACAGCTTCCTATTGGTACATTCCTAATGAAAATATCCATTCACCTATCCTTTCACAAATTAAATGACTACATCCTCAACCTCTCTCAAAAATTCTATTCCTGTCTTCTTATAGCTTCAATCAACTAATTCGAGCTGTCGGGGAATATGACATTGATCCCCGGGAAACCTATAAGCGTCCAGACTCACCTTGGGTCCATCATAACCTTAATGGTCTCCTATAATTAACAACATATCCTTTCACTCATCCTACAACTTGTAATGGTGCATTAAAAAATCCTCACCATCTACTCACTGTCTGTTGTTATAAATCATCATAACGCCAGTGAAGGACAGAGTCCCGAATGGCAAAAGGTCGAAGGCTCCTTAACAATATACCTTTCATTAACTCTATCAATAGTTTCACCGGTTTTATGTAGCTGTCGTCATTTGTTTCATACTGATATATTTTAATAACTGAGGAAACAAGCAATGGAGAACACATAGCAACATAAAAGGCCCTGATGAATACATGCTTGTATTTAATAGCATGTTATTTTCTTATGAAACAGGTAGTCTAAATAATTCACAGATTTTGAAATAAACTATTCTAACATAAGTGTCATGAGAGTGAAAGAGAGATAACAGCATATTAACATTGCATATTAGACTAACGCCTTTAATGTCAATGATCATAGCGTGGGTTGTTAGGGCATTCTTATATCCCACCCAAATCGGATTATCAACAATATTTATTTTCAATATATTGAAACCATAAAAAGTGGTAAAGTGATAAAAGTGTTTTTATTTGCATTCTAACTTCATACAGTTATAAAATATAGTACAAATATATAAATATTATTACTTATATACAATAGAAGGACAGAAGTCCGCCCAGATAAATAATTGCTTAACTCATTAAAATACAAATTTATGTCCAATAATGTTTCATGGTAATCTCCAGTCATAGGAATTCTTAAGCAGTTCGTTTGAAGATATTTACACTCAAACCAAAGATTGCAAAATATTTAAAAGCAAAGTTCACTGAAAGTAGGTATAAACCTACAGGAATGCTCTCTGCGCTCACGAGTGTTGGGCGTTGGTTTGTTATCTATGTCTGTACCTATCGTCTAGACATAGTTCAAGCTGTCTTCCTCCGTGATCTGGGGTTGCTAGTCTCTGGTTACCTAGATCACTGCCCCAGATCATTGCGCTAGTCAATGGACTTTTTCGGACGTAGAAATTCTTAGTATGGTTTGCTTCGGAAGGGAAGTAAAGCCAGTGGTCTCGCGTAGTATGTTTGCAACACAAACGAAGCTCCAGTCTCACAAAGAGGTCTATAAGCAAAACATTCTTTTTTACGCTCAATATATAATGAGACATTGAAAAATAATTATAGAGTACCAATAACAAATTGGAAAATATAGCAATGCCTACTGAAACATATTTCCTTTCATTCTGATTTAAAGCTTAGATATATTAATCCCTGAAAATAATCTAGCTAATCTGTAAAATGTCAATAATTTGTCAATAGTGTGTATGTCGCTGTCACTAGATAAATGAATTTCATATTGAAAAAAAGTAACATTGCTGAGGATCAAGCTGCTTCAATTTTAAAGCACGTATAAGAAATTGTGAATTGTAACAATTCAGTTACAAAGAATATGTCTGCATGAGATAAAAGTGTATACTACATTTCTGCGTAAAGAATCACAGGTAACATTCTAACTAAAAAAAAAAAAAAAAAAAATGCAGTATATTGTTAGATGTATCACACAATTTATATATGAGATAACTAAACGCTCATGATTTTGTGTGTCGCACAGTGAATTGCAATGCACAGTCGACATTAAGGCTCAGTAGATACACAAATGTTGTGATGTTATGGAAGGTACGTACATGGGGCAACTCGCCCACCGCGACATCGCAGAATGTATCGTGGGCTCCCCACAGAGGGAATGGACGAGGTGAAAGCAGACTACAGGCCTGTAGAGGAAGGAACCAGTGAGAGAGCGACATGAAGATTCCAGCGGCCTGGTAGCTATCGCGCAGTGATTCTGAAACACTAACCTTCACACATAGAACAGTCAGCGAGCCCAGATCTATTCTTCCTTCTCTGTACTCAGCGAACTTATCACTCCTGTGACTTGATGCCATATGCCATGTGAATCGTCTGCCCCCTCCCCTGATTACAGTTGACTGTCAAGTGCTATGACAGTCATACGCATACTAAATGTTCATAAAGAAATGGATACTGAAATTTATATTAAATAGTTACGCACAATGTTAATTCCAAATTTATCTCTTAACTCAGTGCTAGCAATACATAATGCCTCTCACCATAATACACAAGCAGATAAACCTCCAACATCAAATTCTTTATGAAAATATACCCTCTTGGTTACAAAATCACCACATCCCGTTTGGTGAAAATAGCACCAACACAAAGTTGCATGATTTAATTCCAGCCAATAAGCCGAATCAGAAGAACCTTTTCATCGAACCAAATATTGTCAGAATATAACCATGCAAACTTAAGGAATCCTGCGTAACATCCTGATGTCAATCCTATAGATTTAATATGAACAGATACCAAATAATGGTTTGCTTATAGAAATATAACCTTTAAAGTGAAAGAAGAAATTTGTCGTCAATGATCTGAGCAAATTGGACAAATTGGAATAAGAAAAGGTTAGCCATCATGTGAGTGAAATGAAGCAGGAGTTCTAGGATAAAGACGCAAAACGGAATAAAGTATTGCAAGAATTATAATTAACGACACTGGGATGGAAACAAGGATGACAATAATAATGACTCAACAGAACGAAGATATGTCAGGCGTAGAAGAATTAAAATATGATTAAAGGCAAAATAGTTTAACTCTACGTTAAGTACTGGAAAAGTAAAGAACCTTTCTTGAACCATAGTATTTACTTTGTTGGAAACTATACGACTCCCCTGAATAGCGACACAGGAAATAAGCAATTCAGTTTAATTGAGAGGTCCATTCATATCAGATATGAATATATGATATATACAGATGTTTCAAAAATACTTTTACAAAGTTCGAGTATGGGTTCCTCACACCAAAAGAAGGGAAAAAATTGGTCCACTTATAACTCATAAAACTCATAATAAATATTCGAAATGCCCCCATATTGCTTCTATGCAAGCCTGTACTCGTAGAATCATGGAATGTCGCGCCCTTTGAAGAACTCCGGAATGGTAACAAATTGTTTCACAGGCTTCCATGACACGTTAGTGAAGCGTTTCTGCATCGGATGGTAGCTCCATAAACCAATGATTTAAGCTGCCCCCAGAGGTAAACATCCACAGGATTGAGGTCGGGAGGACGTGAAGGCCATTGAACTGATCCTCCTCTGCCTATCCATCGGTCATGAGAGCATCTCGAACAATGCGACTGAAATGTGCCGGAGGTCCATCATGCATAAACTACATGTGTTTTCTTATTTCAGGGACACATATTCGTGAAGTAGGTCGGGAAGAGTGCTGGAGTCCCTGTTTACAGCACCAATAAGACGTGTTGGTAACACGTATGGACCTACCAGATAGTCACCTACAATGCCAGCCCACACATTTGGACTAAACTGTTGCTGATGTCTAGCCTGACGTACAGCATGCGGATTACGATCTGCCCATACGTGTACGTCGTGGAAATTAGCGAGGCCAACTCTCCCAAACGTTGCCTCGTCTGTAAACAAAACTGACGAGACAAATCATTGACTGGCTGTTTGTGCTACAAACCATCAGCAAAAGTTATCCCGTGGTGGATAATCGGTAGGTGAAAGGTCCATCACACGTTGAATATATGGATACAGGTGCTGCTCGTTAAGTACTCTCCATGCTGTCACGTGTAATGTATCAGTTGCCACAGCCAATTTTCTTTTACTGATACCTGGATCATCTTCGACACACTTTAACATCTACTCTTCACGTTCCAGTGTACGAAAAACTCTTGGTCTTCCGTGGGGCAACGATACCTGTCTCAGCAAGGCGACAATAATCAGTTATCTTCGCTCTGGAAACTCCATTTGTTAGAGCTGTGCATCCTCGCATCCATTAGCATTCGCGTGACAATACATACAATTTATGTCTGCCAGTTCACGAAGTGAATTTCCAGCCATGGTGGAAGAACGAAACACGTGCAGTTAACTTACTACATGTACATAATTGAAACATTGAAGACAGACTGATAACAAAAATGACAAACGTAGACAAGTCTCCATGGCAACACATCGCCATTTATCGTATGTAGTAAAATAGGTCAAAGCGTGCTGTGAGTGCATAGAGAAATGAAGTTTTGAGGTTAGACCCCGAAGGCAGGACATTGTGACAGGAATAACGGGAAAACCAAGGACTATATAACATATGTTCATATGAGCTTTTTCCTTCTTTTGGTGTGAGGAACTAATTAATATCTGAAGTTTGTATATATATGTATGGGTGTGTGTGCGCGCGCGCGTGTGTGTGTGTGTTATTCGAGATCTTAACTTACAGAATGAGCAGAGATATAGTGCACTTATATACAAAGAATAGAAGACGATTTACTTCCTTTTTGGTAAATTAATGTCCTTCAAAGTACGCTATACCAGGTGATGAATGAAATGGGTAAAGTAATGAGCCCAGGCTCCAAAAGGTTCGAGCTATCCATCATTCATCTTTCAGGATAAGGGGAATATCCGAAAAAAGCCTTATCCAGATAACTAACCCTAAGAACACCTCATACCATGAGCCAGCAGAGACGTGTGAGTGTTACTTATGCGGACAAACATGTGAACGTTACCTACTGTGTAGGAAAAGAAGCCAATCGATTAAAGAGTGTGCGAACCAAGGCGCCAGAACGCAAACATGAAATTACTGGAATAATTTGTATTTATTTGAAATTTACCTCTACGAGTATGGCCAATTCTCTGCAATAAAGGGTTATTAGATAACTAACCTTGATAGAGATTCGAACTGGGAACATCTTGAACCTAACAGAGACACGCTACCACCTGCACTACTACCTACATAGACAGACTTTATTTCCTTGTGCTTTAAGGAATAGAAAACCTCTTGTTGACAAACACTGTGTCGCAATTCTGATTAAAACGAAACTAATGAAATATGCAGTTTTAAAATATAAAAGGAAGATAAAGAACAATAAAATTAATACACATAGCTGAGGGTTTGAAACACATATAATGATGAAGCATGAAACGGCACTCTCTTCGTCGAGTTGATTGATTGGCTGTTAAGGAATGTATGGAAGATTAGTTGTATGTTAAAGGAATGGATACGTGTATTGGAGCAAATATCTTGTGTGTGCAGTGTCGAGATTGCTACGAGCTCTGAAAGGTAGGACTCTGCCTCCCCTAGGAAATCTGAGCGCAACCATAAATTTGAAAGGTCACAGCTGGAGTTTGCTTTAAACATAGTTTGACAGGAAGAGGACATCTTAGGTGGTCTAAAGTGAGATTCTCGTAGCTGGGACTCCATATGTGTTCTACCGACCAACTAATGAAAAATAATGAGCTGAGGGGGGAAGCGAAGTGTCATATGGCCTAGCCTGGAACAAATATATATCTAAAGTTCAGTCGGTGGCTGGGAGTCGACCGAGATCGTCGTGCTAACGCGCGCCGACAGAAATCGCGTTTATTAAAGCAGTCGGCGGCTTACAGTCGACCGAGATCGTCGTGCTAACGGCACGAAGGCAGAAATCGCGTTCTTTAAGGAATGGACGAGTAAGCTAAAGAGATCGCGTTCAATTAAAGGTAGTTAGTAGCTGGGTGCTAATCCGACGACTCGTGTTATATACACGGGAGTGCTACCACGCAAACGTGAAACCTACCATTCAGAGTTCGCCTAATTAACATGTATTTCGAGAGTAATTGAAATACAACCGATCGTCATAAGAGAATTAACCTGTGTTTCTTTCCAAGTACCCTAATTGATCCACCCAGAACGCCCTGTATCAAAAGATCCTTGCGACTGATCCTATATTCATAAATATTAGGACAACTCCGAGAGCAGCCGAGGACATCGATATTCTTCAAATTTTTTTAGCGATGCTGACAACCCTAGAAGTCAAGCCCCTGCCAAATAATTGAGCTAAACTGCGCGGCAATACTCACCCGACACCTCGACCTGCCCCAAGCAGAAGTTTAGTAATATGATCCCTCCGTAGAAGTAAAACTGAAACTGTTATTGTGTAAAAGATAATCTTTTTAATCACCATTTATATCTACATCTATACTAGATACTATTCATATTTTAAGCACTAAGTGTAACTGCACTAACAAATAGTTGATAAATGATTATCTAAACCATATCCAAAATTGTAAAAATAAACAAGTCAAAGACAATTAATAAGTAATTATATAGTGCACAATTGGGAGATTACATTACACAATTTACATCTCAGAGAAAGTGTTGAAAGTGTCCTTCACCAGCATCTATGGACCGTTGGGGTGTATTAAATACCTTTCTATTACAATTTATTTGCTTCTTACTTATTTCAATTAAATATGATATATAAGGCTATTTTTTAATTTACGTCCGCCCCAACGATAAGTTATATCGGGCGGTGAATGAATTTGGTGAAATGATGCTGAAATGACTCCAGGGTCCATGGAGCTTAGAGTTACCTGACATTCGACTTAAAGGATAAGGGAACACCCCGGATAAAACCTTATATAGGTAACTCACTCTGACCGAGATTCGAACTCGGCACCTCTTGAACGTGAGGCAGACATGCTACCATCTACGCTACCGAGGCGGGCATATATAAGGGTATATTAAATACCTTTCTCTCTTCGTATTTTCTATTTGACTGATGAAAATTCAAATCCTACTTTAACATTAAAAACTACTGGACATAAATGACATTGAAGTTATGAATATTCAAATTAGTTCAATGACTTTGAGGAGGTTTTGCAGTAATAAATGCAACCTTAAGTCGATTTTCACTTTTTCTTTGATACGAATGTAGACACAAAGTTTATATAGATATCTTCAAGACATTTGTGGAGCAGCTGGATGATATAGAATTGACAGAAGATTATTTCCAAAAAAATGGAGCAACGTGCCATACATCTAATGACACCATGGGACTTGTAATCGGTTTATTTTATAATCGAATAATCTTAAAATGTATGTGCCCCCCTCCAGATCGCCTAACCTAACCTCACCGGGTTTTTTTCTTGTGGCGGTGTCAAAATATTGAGTGTACAAGGATAGGCCTCGGACAATTGATGTTCTCCAGGAATCAATTCGATCCGAAATAAGTAACGTTGGCGAGGATACTCTCCGTAAAACTTCAGAGAATATGGTGAGATTGGTGCAAACATGTATAAATGCTGGTGGAGGACACTTTGAACATTTTCTCTGAGATGTAAATAGTGTAATCTTCCAACTGTTTATTATAATCTTCCAATACTACACGTGTGTCCTATTGGATCAATAGTTATGGCCTATTGAAATGCTTCAGGTTTATATGCCCAAAATTAAAATCTACAAAAATAGATACACCTTACCTGAAGGCATCACAAAGAACCACATGCATACTTAATACTCCTTTCTGATACGCTTGAAATTAGCGTTTCAGGATACAATACATTGATATACCTATGAAGGACATTACAAATTAATAAAAAATTATGGGTTTCCTGGAGCTTCAACTCACAAGAGGCTTGGTAATGGAATTAATATCCTTTGAGTTATATATTCTGCATAACTTAAATTTAAACGACAGATAGCCTAGCTCAGTTTATTTAGTTAAAATGTGTGTACTGCGTGGGAATTCATTGGATGATAATTACATTCTCCTAACCAGTGAACTTTATATACCTCAAAGCAGCCACATTGTATTTTGTGATGACCATTTTCAAACACATGATGTTTGAAGCGTTTTGTTTAATCTCGCCAATCTACGGTACTTGTGGTTTAAAAATACATGTAATTGTGCAAACTGGTCATTGAATTTAAATCCAGTTGCCGGACAAACTCTCCGGGCAAGGTTTGGTGTCAGCATCACTCTATAAATGGAGATGATGTAGCTTATGAATGGTTTAATATGTACACGAAGCTTGTGGCATAATACCCAGCATGGACTTGGTTCTGTGTTACTAGTACAAATTTGAATTACGCTCTAAGTGAGATTTGCTTACAGCTCACACTGATGTATTGTGTGTTAGCCTCAGCAATTTCTCTTTCTATCAGCCGTAATGTTGATCGGGATTTGAAGAGCATCTGTAAATACATTCTCCCTTTTGCAATGATGAAATGCATCGTTTGGCTCAGTAAACTGGCAGTATTCTTCAAACACAAATGAATGACGCTTAACAGCTATTGAATGGTTTCATATGGGCTTTAATGAAGTTCAGGAAACGTTAGGCAAGTGGATAAGTAACGTACTTGTATTATGCATTTGATTTCGCTGAATCCTAAACAACAATTTAGGAAACGAAAAATTCTACAGATATGTGCATGTGCGTATATCAAACTTATTTTTAAATTCTGTACATTTATGGAATTGATACGAAGATTTTCAGGAAAATTGATACAGATGCTAATATGTCAACTGCCAAAACGATCTGAAGTTTATTCATTTAGGATTAATATTGATATGTTTAAAATGATGAGAGTTTTGTTTTGAATTGATATGATTTATAGGTAGCCATGACCGAATAAAGTAGGTCACAAACAGTGAAGATGAATGTTAATATCCAATCTAGATAAATGGGTATATATGATACATTAAATAGAGAAATAAAATTATAGAAGAAATTGTTTTAGAACTTTATATTTGGAAAATCAGAAGATTATGTTATTCAAAATTAATGTCTCGGCCACACGGAAAACTGATGTAGACTATAATATTTAGTTACTGTGGTGATAAGTTAAAAGTCAACAAGTGATGAGAACGAGATAGCGTCTTTTGTATCGTGATTTCAAAGTTAACGGACGCGTGTGTAGAAGTGCTTCATATCTGCAAAAATCTGGTTTATAATCAGAAAAGATAAGTTGTATTAATAATTTATTAAAGGGAAAAATATTGTTTTAACTTTGTATATTAGTATTGATTTCAAATACAAATCAAGTTAAATTCGGATTTAAATTAGAGAATTTTTTAACTAAATTACAATGTTTCACTTGCTTATCTTCATGCAAAATAGAAGAGTGCACATAATGAGTATCCTGGAAGTAGCTTGTGCAGTCCTTTTCATTCGTAGCTTACAACACAAAAATTTACATTTTGGTCGAATGCGACACGGAATTGATGACCTTCATTTCCAAGATATTCTTTGTTATTGGTATGAAATATTAAGCATTTTGTAGTGTTTGCAACTAAAAGGTGCTGCTCTTATTTATTTCATGTTGATGCACATATAAATTTTTTTCAAAGCGTGAAATAGCATTTATAAAACATATTATCATCACTTGAACTGGCAGTATTACACTTCTATCTAAAAATAATTTTGTAATAATCGTATTTGTATAAATATTGTTATGTTTCAGGTAAAACGAAGAAATTACTTCTTTTAAGGATGGTTTACAGAAAAGTTTACACAAATCGAAATTGAGATCTTATTTAAATGATGTTATCAGCGTCTATATTAAGCATCAAAACCTCTTTATTTTGTCTAGGTTTGAGGTTATTTTACGTTCTGTAAATCTACACATTGAACATTCAGCTTACTACTACTACAGGGGGATTTTAGGGCTTATTTTGCCCATGGGTTTATTTCACCCTGGCTTATTTCGCCCTATGGCTGCTTCATGGGTGTACCCTCTTCAGCCTTGATTTTATTTAGAGTTGAGGGGGGATGGCTCCTTTTTCTTTTTTCTTTTTTTTTTTGCTTGATTAGGTTACGTATGCATGTGTTTACAATTTGTCGTTACTTGCTAATTGTAATACTGTTAGTATATGTCATATTTGTACTTTATTTACTCATTATCATATATATTAATTAATTTTTTATATTATTTTTATTAGTATTCTTTGTCTAGTTTTGTTTTGGTTTTAGTAGTAGGTTTTTTATTATATTTATATATTATATATTTTTTATTTAATACAACCTTTGGGTATGTGTACAGTTACGGTATGTACACAATCGTCATTTTTCAGGCTAGAAGTATTTGGAGGTGCTCACGTATCTCGTCTTACTCGGCTTCCTTTATCCTTTACCCTGTGCTGTATCGGGGTGACGATTGGTGGGGCGGTGGTTTCCGTCTTCTTGTAGTTCTCTGCTGCTGCAATCAGCTGTCTCCTGTACGGTCTCTCGGACGCGTTCGCGATGTACTTGTACATTCGGTCTTGTATGTGCTGTTCAAGTGGGGTTTGCCTTACAGATGTCGTACACTTCTTCGTTTCTGTGCCAGGGTACGAGTTTGTTGGCTATTCTTAAGCACTTCCTCTCCATCTGTAGAAGCCTGATTTTGGTATATGTTGTTGTTATTGGGAAGCTGACGATAGCGGCGTAGGTGAAGTATGATCTTACTATTGTCTTATACAGTTGGTTGAGGATCGGTGCTGAGAGTCCTATTTTGCCAATTTTGGATAAGTAGTGTAAGGTGGAGATTGCTGTTTTTGCTTCCTTCATCTTTTGCTGGAAATGTGGTTTTGTACTCAGTTTTTTGTAAAGCTTTATTCCCAGGTACTTTACGGTGGTCTGTATAGGTATTTTGTGTCCTTGGTAGGCTATCGTCGATTCCTGGTAGTTGCGCTTTGTTTTCCTGCGGAAAATGATGGCTTGAGTTTTGCTCGCATTTACTGTGAGGCGCCATTTGGATGCCCATCTGTGAAAGGCTTTTAGCTGTTTCTCTAATCTTGGTTTTGCGTTCATCAGCTTCGGAGCACTGCTCAGATATGCAGTGTCGCGGGTGTATTGGGCTAGTTCTATTGCTGGGTGAATTGGCTGTGGCGTGTCTGATGTGTAAATGATATAGAGTAGTCCAGAAACAGAGCTTCCTTGAGGTGTGCTTGCTTCCAGTGTAATGGGTGCTGAGAAAGTGTTGTTGATCTTTATGCGAGCTGTCCTGTGATGTAAGAAGCTTGCCGTCCATCTTATGATGCGCTTTGGGATGCCCACCGTTATCATTTTATACAACAGTCCATTTGTCCAACATGTGTCAAATGCTGCTTGTATGTCAAGAAAGACACCTATGGTCATGAAGTCTTTATTGATGTTGTTCTGGATGGTTGACATTATTCTCAGTTGCTGGTCTTCGATTGTTATGGTTCTCCTGAAGCCGGCTTGGGTGTTCGGAATTAGTTGGTAGTGTTCAAGGTAGTTTTGTAGTCGCTTCACTAGTATTTTTTCGAATACTGTGGACATCGTTGCAGTTAATGAGATGGGCTGGTAATTTTCAGGGCTGGTGTTGGACTTTCCAGGTTTCTCCAGTAGGATCATGTGGGCCTCTTTCCATGTCTGCGGGTGGTATCCATGTTTTAGAATTTGGTTGTATAAGGCTGTAATTTTGTCCATCATCTGGATGGGGATGTGTTTTAGCATTTGGTACGTGATGGTGTCTGCACCGGGGGCGGAGATCCTAAGTGTCGCACCGTTTCTATGTATTCTGCCCTTGTAATGGCAGAACATTCGGCTTTATTTCACTTATGAATAAAGCCATGTTGAGGACTTTTACCCCCAACAAGTCCATCGGGTTTCAACTACTGACTTCGGGGACCAGAAGCTAGCTTGTTACTCTTAGATCACGGAGAACGACAGTGTGCAGAGAGAATCACGTTAATGTAACTTCCGATTTCTATAAATGAACACATGTTACTCATCTCCGTCAACAAACTAATCTTCATTCCCAGCTTTGTGCTTTTTCAAAATAAAATTCTTGGGAAAAAGCTTCCTGAACTATGGTTCCACGATTTGGTAATGTGAATTAATTTTAAGTATAATCTGTAATTAGTAATTAATGCTCGTAGTGTTATTTCCACCTGCACAATCATTTACAAAATGAACCATTAAATATTATTAATTATGGAGTTATTAACAATTAAGTATTAATTCAAATAGAAATATCTATTGTTTTCCTCACAGTATTTGTAAAAATATATGAAGGGAAATCTCTTAAGAAGCTATAAAATGATAGAAAGTTCCACACTTATAACTATTGATGAAACTTTTGTGCGGGCCATGAAATACTTGACTCGACAGCGATCGTAGGTAGTCAGACAGATAAACAATTAGGACAGTGCAGCCAAAACAAATGCAACTAGGAACGTACATCCTAATCATTAGCCCCTGTCATTCTATCGTAAGAACACATGAACCCCGACCTTCTTAATCAAATGCGCTGCAGTTGTGAATTAACGAGTAGTGACCAGTATTACCTACAGTTAAAGAAAGAAAACAACCAACGGGCTGAAGTTAAAGACTTTGTTACGGGAATGCATTAGCAGTTAGATGTTATTAACAACAATTTCGAGAAATCGCACCTTCCACAAAAACTAGTACTTACAGGATGAGGTACCTGGTTAAAAGCTGTCTCATATTATGCAGTAAATAACAGCTCAGTTGTAAACGTTATTGATTTTTGCATCTGCAATTAATGTTGGTAAGTCACCAATTTCCTCTAAATGTTTCAAGATGCAACATTTATACATACAAGTTACGGAGTTATACGTCAGAGTATAATACAGAAATATCTGGTATATAACTTTCCAAAGGCATAGCAATAATAGAAGAGGTGCAAAAAACAATCCAGAATGAACCTACAGGACCGGGCAAATAAAGTGTAAAAAATAAATGGCAAAACATTCTACATATAAACATGGGTTACTTCACAATTTGTAACCTACTGAAGAATACAAAATCAACAGACGATATCTTAGCATGTTTGAACTAGGCACCGTTAACATCGTCTGATGTTAAAGGAAGCTTTTCGCTGCTCAGAAACTTCTTCATAATTTATTGACTATCCGTCGATAATTTAAGAATGTCTATAGTGCAGTGAAATTCGGCCTGTGATGGCTTTGAAGCTATGGACGAATCATAGAAGCAGGCTTTACCAATATATGTTTATACTCGCACATTAACACGTGTTAGAGCTAGATCTACTTTTCAGAGTGTACGCTTGGCGTAGTTTGTTTACATCCTAAGTCAACAACAGACATTGGCCCATAAGTGTTTAAGGTGTATGTGTACGTAACCTCAAGAAAAACCGCACAAAAACCCTCATCTTTACTTGTTATTAGGGGCATTCAAAAGTGATTGACACTGCAACAATTACAGGAACCATTTATTGAACAAACTCATTCAGGTAATATTACAAGTATTCCCGCCAATTGTGCACTTATTCTATGTTCTGGCACCTTTCATATTTGCGCAGCAAACCATTCTTTGGGAATATCCCGGCGCCGCTGATGGACAATCACGAGCCAAATCAGTTGGATATGGAGGATGTGGCAGCACAGTGAATCCTAGTGTACGAATAGCGGCCATGGTCTGGTGACTGGCATGTGGTCGTACATTGTCTTGTTGCTGAAGAACACCACGGTCACACTTTTGATGGCGGCGTTGTTGAATGCATCGGCGGAGTTGTTGCAGTGAATTGCAGTATCACTCACTGTTGATGGTCGTTTTGGGAGGGAGCCAATCCATTAGCAGTATCCCTTCCTGATCCCAGAACACAGTTATAATGTGTTTCCAAACCAATAGTCCCGGCCGTGACTTCTTGGGACGACGGTTCGCAGCATGCTTCCACTCCATACACTGGCATTTGTTTTCCAGAGTCTCGTGGAAAAGCCATAACTCGTGGACGGTGACCAGTTTCGCAAATAATTCCCCTGGATCTGCACTATACTGTTGCAGCAACTGTTGGCATACCTTCACACGCTTCTGTTTCTGCGCATTCGTTGCACCCACTGTCATCAAGTCTTCATGGGTTATGGTGTGGAGGGTTCCCCGTGATAGACCTGTTACCTGCACTAATTCACGAAATGTGATTCACCTGTTCAATATCAGGTCAATGAGAAGCTGAATGTTGTTTGGCTTGCGTGCAGTTGCTGGACATCCAGTGCTTTTGCGTTTTTCAGCACAGTACCTGCCGTCTTTGAACTCAGACACCCAACGAAACACGGACCTGCGACTTGGTGAAGACTCCCTACCTCTTGTGGATGTCTGAAGCAGTTACTCCTTCCCTCCAGATAAACCACACAGTCCACCTGTTTCCGTGCTTGTCTTCTTCCATGTTTTTTCGCTGATGTCCACAAGCGTACTCACAAGACGCTACAGTTGCTGCTCCAGTGCGCCATTTGTGGGAAGTAGCAACATCATCTGGTCGCAGTAGACAGTACTATCGCCTATCTTCACCTGTACATCGACACGTATTTTAAACTGCTAGTTTGCAGGAATTATTGGGGGAATGTCAATTATTATTGGAAGAACTAAATAAACTAATATTTGTAATTTCTATTTATGTTATTCAACAACTTGACTTCCTTGGACGTCAAGATATTAAAACGGGATCTGGTCTTTAAACATTATAATTTGCATTGTGTACGCATTTTTGGCTTTTAGAAAAGGCAGTTGAACATTTAATTCATATTTATGAAAACTGAACAGCACTTCCTCTAATAATTTAGAGCTTTTATTCGGTTATCTATTTATAAAAAAGTTTTGTACAAGAACAACAGAGCACTATGCACTAGTGTGTTTTATTTAATACGTAAAATGTGAATCCTTAATTAGCTGTTTAATCTAGGTGCCATAAAAACCATCTGACTTCAATCTTGGACTTGCACAGCTCTCAAAATCACTCGATAAACAACATTTGATGTACAGCTTCTTTTTCAAAGCCTTGACAAATTGTTTCATGAAGAGAACCTTCGTAGAATGTAATTAGAATAATTTCCTTTCTCTTTCCAGGACTATTTTTATTGCATTCTTGCTTCCAACTACATCCCTTCTTAGAGCCACTCTTTCCTTGTGCAATGTTGTGCAATTTTTGTTGTACAATTCCAACTCGTAAGTAACAGGAATATTTTATAGTCAATTCACTCTCCAATTCCATTTCAGAATGGATATTTTTTCACTTATATCCTCCCAACATTAAGACAAACCGAACGATGAATGAAATGGATGAAATGATGTTCATTTTAGCCCAGGGTCCATAGAGTTTATAGTTATCTGACATTCGGCTTTCAGGATAAGAAAACTCCCGGATAAAACCTTATACCTGTAACTCAGATGACCGAGATACGAAGTCGGGAACTCTTGAACGTGAGGCAGTCACACTACCACCTATGCTTCCGAGGAGGCTATTTCGTAATGGAGTAAATTATTTTCACTAAAAGAAGAGACAAGAAATTCAGAAGACTTCTCTGTGAGGCTTAAATCTTTAATGAAATAATTTCACTCATGTTTATTCATAGGTTTTAGTGTTTCCTGAAGTTCTTACAATTTCACCGTAACTATTTTCATTATCTTCAAGTCTATTTCGCTGAAAATTTGAAATCTTGAACTAATAACTCTAACTTTTTTAGATGTATAACACATATGTAACTTAGTGCAAATATTTTATAGTCCAATTTTGTCAATTTCCCTTTGATAGTTTCGAAAATATGGTCAAAATTATTTATTTTTGATTACGTCACCTAGAAAGTCCCTTGCGACAACTTAAATTTTGGTCTTATATTTTTAGCAGGTTCCCAATACATCCATATTTTGAATTTGCTCTAAGTTTCTCTGTGTATCAATAATTTTAGGCTCCCAAAAATTTTAAACCTATAAAAATGGACTTTTTGCCCAAAATTTGAAATGTTTGTGTTTTGAAGTAAAGAAAGTGTGTTTAAATGCATCTCACAATAAAATCCCGGGGAATTTTAGTTCACTATATCTTTGTGAACAGGTGTAGCAAGTTTCATTAGTCCAACACTGAAACTGCGACGCAAGGAGCATCTTAAATGGTGAAAAATACTGAAATTTTCAATAGCGAGAGAACAAGGATAAAGAATTAGAGTTGATATCTAATACTGGCATTCACGTAACTTTCAAACTAGATTAGAGTATTTGAAAACCGCTTGCAGATGCTATTTAAGCATTCTTTGGATTCAGAAAGGCTTACACTATTGTATAAACTAAACGGAGAAAAGATGTTGTTTTGAAAATCTTCATGAAATATATATATATCCTTAAGCAAAGTTGCTTAGCTGTTAAAATATCTGCTACAAGGCAAAAACGTAACTAGTATATAATCTGTTTGTAACACATATCTTCTTGTGTAATACATGTCAGAATAAGGCATCTTTTCGAATTTTTAGGTTTATGCTGTTGAAATTTATAAGGCAAAATAATATTCCTTATAACGGGTTTTCGCTTTCTTCCAAATCATTGTTGTACCTACATGCAGCTTCTGTCCTTGTTCTGTCCATTGCCGCAAGTGCTTCAAACTCTGCAAACTACGTGGTTAGCTCAGAGTTTAACTTCGTCTCCCTGTATGGACTCTCCAAAAGTCAGAAATAGGTGTCGTACTTTCTTTCAATGTCCACTTGTCATAGATAAAGCAGAATATATTTAAGGACTTCGATCATTTTCTTCTAGAGAATGTTATGGTATTTCTTCAACTTATCGCATAAGTTTCTATAGTTACGACCCACACAGCCAGGCTCAAAAAGTGTATAGTATACTATTAATTACTACTTCTGCTCATCATATACGGCGCTTTAGCTCCACTTCCTAAAACGTGGACGAAACATATTGTGACTTTGTGGGTTCGTGAAATGAAAAGTCCAATTTCACCACTCAAAAATGTTCTTTATTTCCACCGACTTACAGTTAAACTCTTGCCAATTACACAGAATTACTTGCTGCACACAATTACAATTCACCAGTTCGTCCGTTACAATTTCCTTGTACTCGCGATTACATAAACTCCGTTGCACATTCACAGTTACGTACAGTCTTCCGTTGCACAATCTTCTCGTACATTAACACGTCACTGACTAACACTGCCTTCTTACACCAAGAACTGTCCTCATTCACACACTAACCAACTGACTGACTGACTCTCTCTGTCTGTCTGTAACTCTCTTTATATAGGAATATCGCCGGTTTCTAGTGACCAGGAGAATGTTCCAGATTACGTAATTTCGAGAAACAGGTGTAGAGAAAACAGGCGACACAGTCATGTTTTTTCCCTGACCACAGTCTGTCACCACTACAAGACAAACGAGGAGGAGGTGTGGCTAACTGAACCTCCCCTGCCTTTCGCTGCCAGCTGCTTTCACAGGGTGTTCCAGCGCTCCCGTTACACTGCTCCCTCCTCAAAGCTGTTCGCCCCGAACAGCCCCATCGTAGCGTGCGAGGCGGTCCAGGTGTACCACCAGCATCTGCTCGGAGTCTCAGCCAGAAGTAGCGCTGCCGTAGTTTGTGAATCATTCGGTTCGCTCCCAGGTGTCCTCCTGAAGTACCGGCGTGCACTTCCTCCAAGACTTCCGGGACTTTGCTCCGGGAAAGTACCAACTGTCCTCTCTGCGCCTTCCCATCGGTTGACTCCCATACCCGGAACAGCACGCCCTCTCTGGTCTTCAACGAGTCCCATTGGGCCCAGTACGACTTGTAGGTGGCGCTCCTTGGTGCGATATCCTCCCAGGTTGGTCTTGTCCCTGCCTCCACTTCCCTCAAGAGTGGTCCCAAGTCTGCGTCCGCCAGCTGCTCCCTCCTCAGGCCTGCGCTATCCCAACCGTCCGCAGGCACTGCCACAACTACTCGGACTGCTGCGGCACGCTCCTCCTCTTCCACTCTTGTGCGCTCGTGGCCGTCCTGGATCTGCGATAGGACACCTCCAATGCAATGGTCGCTGGCGTCGGTGTCCACAATGAAGGCGCCACCCGGTTGTGGGAAACCCAAAATTGAAGCACTGCACAGGGTCCCCTTCGGGTGCTGGAAAGCGTCTTCGGCGTCCTCCGTCCACACATAAGGCCGGTTTTCCTCCGTCAGGCGGGTGAGGGGTTTTGCGATGTTGTCGGCCTTTTCCTCTAAATCATTAAGGCGGTCGTCTACTTGGCCCATCCGCTTGCCCAGCTTCGTGACGTCATCCCTCACGCCGGCCAACTGTTCGTCAAATTTGGCGGCGAGGACCTCGTTCGCCTCCTTCATTTCCGTGGCCAGACCGTCATTCGCTGCTCTCATTTCCGTGGTTAACTCGGCCTTCATTTGTTCCATCTTCTCGGCGATGTTGTCGTTGGCCGTCTTCGTTTGCTTCAACTTGGCGATGAGGTTGTTGTATGCCGCTTCTATTTTTGCAACGAGGTTTTCATTTGCCGTCTTCATTTCCGAGATTAGTTCGGCCTTCATTTCTTCCATCTTCCCGGTGATGTTGTCGTTGGCCGTCTTCATTTCTTTCAGTTCCGCCTTCATTTCCATCATCTTCTCCAAAATTTTCTCCAATGCCGCGTCCATGGTTGTAATGTTCGGTGATGTTATCTTCCCGCTTCCTGACACCAGTGTGACTTTGTGGGTTCGTGAAATGAAAAGTCCAATTTCACCACTCAAAGATGTTCTTTATTTCCACCGACTTACAGTTAAACTCTTGCCAATTACACAGAATTACTTGCTGCACACAATTACAATTCACCAGTTCGTCCGTTACAATTTCCTTGTACTCGCGATTACATAAACTCCGTTGCACATTTACAGTTACGTACAGTCTTCCGTTGCACAATCTTCTCGTACATTAACACGTCACTGACTAACACTGCCTTCTTACACCAAGAACTGTCCTCATTCACACACTAACCAACTGACTGACTGACTCTCTCTGTCTGTCTGTAACTCTCTTTATATAGGAATATCGCCGGTTTCTAGTGACCAGGAGAATGTTCCAGATTACGTAATTTCGAGAAACAGGTGTAGAGAAAACAGGCGACATAGTCATGTTTTTTCCCTGACCACAGTCTGTCACCACTACAAGACAAACGAGGAGGAGGTGTGGCTAACCGAACCTCCCCTGCCTTCCGCTGCCAGCTGCTTTCACAGGGTGTTCCAGCGCTCCCGTTACAATATTTTGGATTCAGGGAAATCAATTTTTACATGAGAAACTAGAAACTTACAAGACACAAAATTGTGTTTTGTTAGGATGCGCTATATACTCTGTAGCTTTTTTTATTGACATATCAAAGAGTAGTTAGTTGAAACTTCTAAATATGTGCGCCCACCTTAAAAGTTTCAACTGGGCTGTGGTTAGCTGCATCACATCAAACAATCTGCGTATGTATGGAGAATCTGTAAAATCTTGTTTGGTGTTACTCTTGCTATCCAGCAATTCAGATGACAAAGTGAACAGTAAGCATACTTAATACGGTTGGTTGCTAATGCTCATGATGTTGGAGAATTTCCATTTTCCTTCTGGCCTCCCAATAACGTGTGACTAGTTGTGCTGTCAGTTCTCCATCTGTTTTTGTCAGAGCACTACACTGGAGCAGATGATCTCCCTACACACACACGGGCCCCTACACAGTGTGCAGGTCGGGAATTTATACTTAATATAAGTGGGTGCGAATTTTCCGGGACAGCGCGAACGCAGTCCCAAAAATAATGCGCATGAGTTGCCCGCATTAGGGACAATCACAGCGGTCAACTCAACCGAAGTGCAATGGAAGGGCCTCACCCTGGGGGAACTGCCTTCCTGATCACGGTAACCCCTACGCCAGGTAAGTATGCCAACTTCCAGGGGTAGTCCTAGTCGGGCGGGGCTATTTTTCTTTTTCCCCGTCCGGGTGTCTTATGCCGCAGTACCTAGCCGCTTTGCGGCTTAACCTGCGAAATAAGCTAGTAATTGGTTTCATGTTCTGCTGGGGTGTTTGAATTTGTTTGGAATTTGGAATGGTATGCCCTTGTTTAGGTCTCCAAGGCAGCTGCACTTAATCGTTCCCCCGTTTTGGGAGACACGATTTAATTTTTTTTGCTCCGTTTTGGTTACGGGTTGTGTAGCGCTTGATCCATCAGGCATAAAAATTGGTCCCAGAGACATCTGGGGTTTCTCTTGGGTTAACCAAGAAGCCCCAAGACGTCTCTCGGCAGTCTGAAGGACGGCAAGCACCTTTGATTCCTCTGATCATACCTTCCCAGGGAGTTCACTAAAGGGTTGGGGTGAATTTGGATTTTGCCGTACATTGATCGTGCCCTCTCGCGGAAGACATCGACAATATACGGGATCTGTGAGTGCTCATGTAGGATATGAGCAGGGAATCTCCAGCCTGTATCGTAAATGATGCGAAGTGCCTTGTTCTGTAGCGTCTGGAGCCTGATGAAAGTGGTATTAGCCACGGTTCCCCAGTTCTCACAGTCGTACAGAATCATAGGCGGAATGATCGCCCGATACAGCTGGAGTTTGATTCGGATGGGCATTGTTGATCTGAAAATAGGGTATAGGCTCCGGAGTGCGACGTGCCCCAGCTGGACCTTGCCCTTGACGTGCGGAACGCAAGTTAACTTACGGTCCAGCGTCATTCCGAGATATTTCGCCGTTTGCACCCAAAGGATTCTACGGCGCCGTCAAACGAAGTTCTGCTGCAAACAGTTGGCTCTGGTTTTCGCCAGGAGAATTGCTGAGCTCTTCTCCGGGTTAATTGCTATTCGCCATTTTGCGCTCCAATGGCCCGGAGCTGGGTTTGGATTTGCCTGAAGCTGTACCGTGTGTTCCTATTTACTGCGAAGATCATGAGATCATCCGCATACTGACAGGTTTGGGTGTTGTGGTGCGTTGGAATGTCAGCCACGTAAGCCGCGAAGAGCGCCGGCGACAGCACGCTGCCTTCCGGCACTCCAGCGCCAATGGGCCGCTCTGTGGATAGCGCCCCCTCCACCTTTACTCGGAAGCTTCGGTTTCTGAGGAAACTGGCTACCAAGGAAATGTATGGAAGGGGGATCTCATGCTCTAGGAGCTTGTATATGAGCCCCTCGTGCCAGGTTGTGGCGAATGCCTTCTCCACGTCGAGCAGCACTGCTACCGTTTTAGACCTTTCCTGGAAACTCAGGGAGGCCTCCTCGGCAACACGCAGTAGCTGCTCGGTCGTGGAGTGGCCAGAACGGAAGCCAAACTGGTGTTCCGGGATTAGGCCCCTTTCCTCTAGATGAGTTAGAAGCCGGGAGAGGAGCGGTTTTTCGAATACCTTCGACAAAACTGGTAGAAGGCTGATGGGGCGGTAATTGGACGGGAAGACCGGATTTCCTCCGAGGTTTTAAAACGCACACCACGCGCGCCTCCTTCCAGACAGCTGGAAAGTGGCGCATGAACAGGCATGCGCTATAAATCCGGGTTAAGTGAATCACGGCTCTGCGTGGAAGGTGCTTGAGCATTTCCGCTGTGACACGGTCCTGCCCAGGGACTTTGTTGTTTCTTAGAGAGCTAAGCGTGGTTGCTAACTCTCTAGGGATAACTATGGGAATATGGAACTCCTCATGGTCCGGGGGCGGAGCTTACAGGAAGTCCTCCACCACTCGTCCCACGAGGTCAGCATGGTCTTCGGCCATTGGCTCAATCCTGGGCTGCAACGGGGCCTCCAGATAGTGTACTAGTGCATCTGCTTTTTCTTTCGACTCGTAAACGAGTCGACCTCTAGGGCTGTCCAAATGGTGCTGGTATACTGTTCTGTCTTTCCGCAGGCTTCGGACTATTCGAAGCGATTTTCTCTCCTGGAGATTGGTTTGCCTTATCAGGTTTTCCCAGGCCCCTTTGAGTTGTGCTCTTAGGAGTCGTCTTACCATGGATTTGAACGTTTGGTGTACTTCTCCTATCCTGGGATGGCGAATTCTCTGCCAGAGCTTTCTTATGCCGTTTTAGCGTAATGGGTCCTGGGATATCTGTGGGGTTTGGTGTCTCGATTGGAATGCGGTGTAAGGACGGACCGCCTTCAGGATGGATGTGGAGAACTACTTGGCTGCCGCCTCGAGTGACTCCACAGAGTCGATTCGAGGGCGGGCTTCCACGGAGTTTTGGATATCAAGGATGGCGGCATCCCAGTCGACTTCATCCACCCAGTCAGCCGTTGCCATAGCTGCGACGGTAACGTCTGAATTGATCACAACTGGGTTGTGGTCAGAATCCAGAGCGTTTACCGCCGTGAGGTCCAGATGAAATGATTTGTTCTTGGTGATTACGAAGTCCATGACGCCCGCCCTGCCACCAGGCGGGAAGTGCGTTGGACCCCGCGGACCATGCGCATGGAGGTTTGGGTCTCCGCTGATGAGGCGGGAGATGGATGCTCCTTCCCCTGTCGTTCTGGATGTGGCTGTTCCATCCTGGGTGTTTGGCATTGAAGTCGCCAGCTGTGCACACTCTGTGGTCCAGGTTTAGGAGTGTCCTGTAATCCACTTCATAGAAGGGATGGTTGGGCGGGTCATACACCATTACAGGCACTAGGTCTGAATCGCCTAAGGGGAGCCTTATGGAGGTCGCCTCCAAGTGTAGAAGCGGAGGGATGATAATGGGAGTATCGGTGATGTGACTTTTGATAAATATAGCTGTACCGCCGCCCAACCAACCGACTCTATCAGATCGGTGGACGGCGTAGCTTGGCAGGTTAAATTGTACACCAGCATGCAGGTGCGTTTCGCATACCATAAGGAGGGCAATCCCGTGGTCACTTACAAACTCCAAGATGCCCGGTCTCTGTTCCCAGACCCCGTTTGCGTTCCAGAACGCGGCTCTCAATGTGCGCTGAGTTTTTCTCATCGCCATTTACGAACTGGAGTCAGGAAAGAGGAGCCGTGCAGTCTGTTGCATAATGCTGTTCTTTTCCATAGCAGGGATGCGGAGATCTGTCAGTTTCTCCCTGCAACGCCTTAGAATGTGGAGGGAGCGATGAATTAGTTCTGTGAACCAGGCAGAAAGCTCTTGGAACGCCACCAGGTCCTCGTTTGAGACGCCAGTATCCCAAACTGGCGTAGCTGTCGTAGGAAGGGGTACCTCTCCCTCATTGGCTGCTGCAGCCACTGTGGCTGGAGCTGGAAGAGGGGGGAGAGCAGTGGTGGCAGGGCTGTCTCCCCGAAGATTCTGGGGCGGATCGCCCGGCCGTCGCTGCTGCAGTTGCCGGCGGTTTCTCCCGCCGGGCTATGGTGGCCTTCTTCTGGCGAGGAGGCCGCTGTGGTTTGGCTGCAGATGCAGCCGGTGCTTCTGTGGCTGTAGCTCTTGAGCTTTCTGACTGGGTCGTTGCCGGAGTCTGGCTTGCCTCGGCATGCTGCAGCACCTGTTAGTGCTTGCGCAGCGCCTGGACAAAACTGACTCCAGGCCGAACTTGTTCTGGCTCCCTGTTTGTAAATCTGCCCTGCCTTGCCTGCACTAATCGCAGTCTTGCGGGGCAACCGCCGTAGATGCCTATGTGGGCTTCTCGGCAATTGGCACAATTTTTGTCCTCTCTGGGGTTCGGGGAAACTTTAACATGGTGTTGGCCTGACCATCGTATGCAGGCTGTCCTCTCACACGCATGGCTAGAGTGGTGGAAGCCCAAGCATCTGAAGCATTGGGCTGGTCCCTCTCTGCCATGGTACGGCTCTACTCTAATTATGGTATTGTACAGATGTGACACCTCGCCGACTTTGGGGAGACTCTCTCCCTCCTTCTCCACTATTACGAGGAATAGTGGCATGGGGGTCTTTACGGGTTCCTTGCCTTCCTTGCGAATCGGCCTGGTCAGCTGATCCACGGTACACGGCGCAATGCCAGGCCTGCCTTAATGTCCTCCGGGTCAGTGTCAGAGCAAATACCACGGATGACTCTGCGCACCAGGTTTGGTCGCTGCAGCGAGAACGTGTGGAATTTAACCCCGGCGTCACGCAGCACCTCCCTGGTGGCTTCATGGTCCTCTGGGGTCGTTGTCTTTATAACCACACGGCTTGTAAAACGGGTGGCCTGGAAGTCAGCCTGGAGCTTGGCCCTCAATTCCCTCATGACCTTTATATGGTTGGGGAACGGGTCCGACACAACGGGATTCTGGCCGCCTATTGTGTGCGGGGGCTCCTGGCATCCGCATGCGCTGCAGCGGTGCTGGGAGCAGGACCCTCCGGCTATGAACCGGAGGGTCTTTTGCGCCTTCCATGCACGGTAACGAACCCTTCGGCGTCAGTGTCGCTCTCCAGTAAGGGAGTTGATACGCCCTGGAGGCGGACGACGGGATTGGGTGAATTCCCTGGTTTGGGGACCGGGACAGCTGTCCCTTGGTTAAGAAGGCGGGAGGCCTTCTGTTTTTTATGAGCTGATGCTTTTGCCTTCACGAGATTTACCCGTAGTCTGGAAGAGGATGAGGAGGTTCTAACCTGGCTCATTTCGTCAGGTCTTACCTGGCGGAGGTACTTGGCATGTTGTCATTTGCAGGTGCCATCCGGCACCCCACAGAGGTTCCGACGCCTTGCAACGCGCCTATCGGTGCGGACCCCGGGTCCCAACTTAAGTCGGGACCCTTGGCTTTGACCTTGTGGGCTTGCAGTTTCGTCAGTCCGTCTGTCGGTCCCAGGTACTTGTTTCCTCTGGACTCTGGCTCAGGAGTGACTGCAGGAGTGGCTCGGCGAGCTGGCTCGAGAGGGTCAGCTAGGAGTGGTGCTGGCCTCCTCTGTGGACTGCTGCTTCTGCGGCGGGCTGCCAGTGCGGAAGAAGGTACGGTGGCGCTGCTTCTGCGGCGGGCTGCCAGCGCAGAGGAAGGCGCGGTGGCGATGCTGCTTCTGCGGTGGGCTGCCAGTGCAGAGGAGGTCACGGTTGCACTGCTGCTGATGCTTACTCGTCGGAGTCTCGACGAGGAGTGGAGTCGAAAACATCCGAATGTGAAGCGTTACAAGACAACTTTGCACACCAATCACTGGCAAGTATAGTATTTGCACCCACTAAAGCCCCTCCAGTATTCTTTGAGGTAATGAGGAATCACTGCAAAGTATTACTTCCCAATGCTTTAGTCACTTTAAACCGAGTTACTGAGACTCCGAGGAGGAAGGATCACGCAGCACCACGCCGAAGACTCCGGGGAGAAACACATCATGGGAAAGAAGAAGGCATCATCATCCAGGAAACAGAGCCAGGCACCGAAGCCTACACCGCAGCTCTCGCCAGCCTGCTCTCCGCCGTCTCCCGCCGCGCTGCCGCTGCCGGCAGTTGTGAGGGAGCCCCTCGCCGCACCGCAGGGGAAGTTCTGGGCAGCCAGTCCCGCTTCCCCCGCCACGCTGGATGCCAGCCGGCCGACCGGCCATTCGCAGAAGCTACCTTCACCGCAACCGTCGCCAGCCAGCTCTCGGACGCCTTCTCCTGCTACTCGGCCGGCTTCCCCTACCACGCAGAATGCTTGCCGGGAGCGCAAGCAATCGTCAAGGGAAGCAACAGCCGAAAGGCAGAACACAGCAACTCCACCTACAGAATCGCAACCTCAGCAGTCGCCAAGCCCAACTCAGCGGCTTGCATACGCCGCCGCAGCACGACAGACACCAATAAGTTCTCCAATAAGTTCGCTGCATTCCTCACCAGCACCAGCAACTTCTTCAGGAACCTACACCGTAGTCATCAACGGGGTCCCCCGTGATCTCCCGTGTAGGTTTGTTCTCACCGCCGCAAAGCAGAAGTGGCCCTCGGCCTGGAGAGCCAACCGCATATTTACGAGAAGAGGCGCCACCACACTCGTCCGCCTGCATCTAGCTGACAGCGCGGAGGTGGAAGCTGCCTTGAGAACGGAACTGCCCTTATTAGGACGCCGTCTCAGAATCGAGGCAAGTAAGCTAGAGCGACACTTTCCCTGTCGGAGATGCTGTAACTATGGCCACTGCGCCAACACCTGCAACGCTCCACCTAGATGTCACTACTGTGGAACACAGTGCCTCACCGCCGAATGCACAAAACACGATCTCCGATACCGCCGCAGGTACTGTGCCACTTGTAATGGTTTAGGCCATTTCACAGGTCAGACGCAGTGCCCACGCTACCCCAGACCAAGGCACCTAACAAAAGACTACAGAGTGACAACCAGGGAAGACGTACCTCCCTCACCTCCGACATCAGCAGCAGCACCTACCACCCTTCCTCAAGATGGCTTGAGGGAAGCCCTACAGGTACTTCGGAGGGAGGTGGAGAAAATCGGAGCCCGGCTCACCTCTCTGGAGAACTCCATCACAGCGACACAGTCCTCCAGAGAAGAAATCCATGACCTCCACTCAGAGGTGCTCAACATTACACCACGGCTTGGACAACTGGAAGAGACAATCACCGCAAACATCACAGAACGCCACTCCGAGCAGACCGACCAGCTTAGGAATTTAACAGCAATCGCCCAACGCTCTGCAGACACCACATCGGAACTTCAAAACCGGCTAGATCTGGCACAACAACATCTACAGCAACTCAGCAACAATGACAATTCATCATCTGTGAAGCGAAAGCTCTCACGGCTGGAGGAGAGTCACACCAACACCGACGCCAAATTAGACCAGCTCCTACAACTGCTCCACCGCCTGGTTGAGCATCAACTTCAGGCCTACACCGATCATCCTACCGTCTCTCTTCGCGAACGCGCAAGAAGACATTATGCCCATATTCCCCAACAATAGAAGTCCACTACTCTAAATAAAGTACGCTTAATCCCCTTCGTGCCATGCTCAAGACTTCGGTCATGGTCATGGCCAAGGAAACCATCCCCAACGCGCTCCCGCACACTGTGCGGCAGCATATGATGACGATATCAACGGAGGTGCTAATGCGGAACTCCACAATAGGCAGAAGAATAACCGCCATCCCAAAAATCCTAACTTCAAATCTCTCCGTAAAACTCCTTGTTATTGTTAATAAAGAAATCCCTTAAAAAAATAAAAATAAAAAGAAAATAAAAAAACCTTTAAACCCTGCGTCTGCCCTTCTCCTTAGCCGCATCCAGAACGACAAGGGAAGGAGCTCATAATCATTTCTGTATCAAATCCAAAATCCTGTCGGAATAAATTTCACCTATGCCAACATCACACATTTCACTTCGCTTAAATCCCAAAATAGAGCAATCCGTATAGAAGTGCATTACGCAATGTGCTGAGAAATCACGGAGATTGCATCTTTAGAAGGCTTAAACAGCTCTAAATTGCTTCAACAAAATTATAAATATACTCAACTACAAGAATTTCAGAAATACTGCACATTTTACCAAAACTACACAAATAATTCGCAGACTTTAAAGAGGGCATCACTTCTGCCATCTATGAACGTTAGCTGAAAGCAGAATAGATGGCGCGTCAATCAGCACTGCCTCTGCACTGTATCTGAAATTGAATTCGAATCGCGTAGTGCCGAGAACATTTGACAACTGAGTTCTGATAGGAGTTTTCTCCTACTTCATGTTAATCAAGATAAAGGTTTGCAGAAATCATAATTTACCATTAGTCATCTAGCAGTAGTTCGTATTTTTTGCATGAATCGCTTCTTGCAGCCGGTGAAGCTTGCCTTGCCTGCGGGTTAATTCCTGGAGATTCTGTTTTCTTTTCTTCCTAGTTAATCCAGTGTTCAATCCTATAAGAAAGCAAATATTACCTGAATTGTTTGTTGAGGCAGCAATTCGAACAATGCTTTTATTTCAAAAGTGTTGGATTATTAAACCGAGAGTTCTATGGTTAAATGTTTTCTAACGTATCGAACTGAAGTATTTGTGAATTATGTGCTTGTCTTTCTATATGTTAAACTCATTAAAATTTGCTTCAATCTCAACTTACATTCAGAGAAGGTAGGGCTGATCATTTCAGTGTCTTCGTATAGAAACCAGAGATTTTAATTAATGTTTATCTTTGTAAATTATTATAGCGTAATTTGTATATCAGGCGTGAACTTTCTAACTCCCGTATAATACATGTATTTATACGGGATCAACCTTTCACAACTAATATCTTGTCTAAGACATATTCGTAACTATTTAATTAGAAGTTGGTGTAAAATGTTGTTGTTTCATAGATATATCGGAGTGTATATCTCATTTTGTTTTATATTAGCAAGTCAAAATAAAAATAGTACTTTAATTGCATAGTATTCAGAGGAAAGTATTCTGCTTATCACCGAAAAATTAAAAAAAAAAGTTGTGTTATGTTCAAATTACTTTTTATGATCGCTACGTTTAGTTTTCTTTAACTTGTATCGTTACGAAAACTGATTACCTCCTTACTCTGCTTTATGTGTTAATCGATTTGAGGCTTTACAGAAGCAGTTAATTGTTTCCTCTAAGCGGATAAAGGAAACCAAATGGATAATTAGATAATTATAGCGAGAGGTCATAAGCTGACTTTGAGCTTTATACTTCTTCCATGTTTTGCGTAACAAATGACTGCGTAAATACTTACAAACGTATTGAAAATTTCAAACCGTGAACAGCTAGTGACATAAATGGGATATTTTTAAAGAAACTAATGTTTTGAGTTATACTGCTTTATCATATCTATTATGTGTTTCAAATGGGAGGAGTTCTGGAGCCAGCTAATCAGATGCCGTATCACACTCAGCTTTGCCAGCTTGTTACCGCACTCCTTTTATATTTCCCTCTCTCTCGCACACTCATACAACATGCACGCCTGCTTGGCGCGGACGTAAGGGTTAGCAAATTATACTTTACAAACTTTTACAATGATGTAGTTGCTAGAATCAAAATTGGAAAAAGGATTTTCGCAAATTATGTATATTTTTAAATACTATAACTATAATTATAGAGTATGAATGACCTATTTCTCTAATCCAATAGAACTGCCGGTGGCCCGCCCACATCGCTGTCAATGTCACTTCCGTTATGAGACAATTAATTGGTCATTGTCACTGTCTTCATCGTCTGAGTATTGCAAATTTTGATTACAGGTTCCAAAATCTCGTCACGTGCTATTTCTTTCTTAAAGTCGTCTTCTTGATGGTTTTCTGTATGCCTTACGCAGTTTTCCCAATCCTGTTGTATTACCTTGTCAATTTCTTCGTAAATAAGTCAGTTTAAAAGTAGTATTTCTGTTTGCAACCCCACGAGCCACATCAACTCAATTGGACTATATTGGCAGTGGCAAAGTAGGAGGAGTATTACCTGGTGTCCCATTTCAATTGCAAGTTGATACCAGCTGATAAACTTTTTCCGTGCTTTTAAACGGAAGTACTCTTTGCAATAACTCATGGTTAGTTTCTGTTTTCTAAAACTTTTCGAAGAACGTGTACACCTTAAAAACCATACTTTGGGCCTGACATCACAATACCTGCCTTTTCGACCCGCCACTAAATTCACCGCAAGAAGCCATTGCACTATCTAACTGTTACTCTACTGAATGATATTGATCAGAACTGTCCAGAGTTAATAAACACTTCTTTTCCAGCATTCATTCATAAACATAAGCATACAGCATTCCACAGTCTAACAGGAAATGAAGAGTTTGCTCTTTATCGAATTTAGCAGCCTGACTTATTCAAAGTAATCCTTTTATCACGTCATGTCAAATATTTATGTTTCAGTTCTGAGTAATTACAAATATACGTTCACGCATACATGCTAACCAATAATGATATTCCTGCAGTGCTTACGTTGCGATTTATTGTTACAATACAGGTAACAGTGGTTTATTTATTTGTATTAGAAAAACTATTTGAGCTTTTCATGGTTATGTTAGATACATTACTCTCTACCTTCCACATGGATCAGTTTCGGCGAAATATGAATTTTTGTCTTAGCGCGAATAGTATTTCATACAGATTGATTAGGATGGTGCTCGTCACACACCACATAGCGGGAAAGCAATATGACAGCACCGCAGGACTCCGATTGGTTGCTCACTTAGCAACGCTCAATGACAAACACCTTCCCATTTGAAACACATAATAGTAATATTTCCCGGTAAACAATATTGTACACTATTTCGCGCTAATCAAGTGGAGAGTTCACTGATGGCGTGTTTAATAGTATGACTATTCCCAAATATCTTAAGGTATATAATTTAATTTTTCGTGCAACAAATAAAGAGTTGCTAGCTATAAAAGTACTATACACGGAGTATTTTTGAGAAAATAAAACATTTTTAAAAATTCTCTATACAAAGGCTACTCGCGATGTTTCTCTTTGTACTTCAAGCTGTACTTTTAAATTATCTTAAACTAAAGAGCGAATTTGGTATTTGTCCCATATTTCGTTTCTGATGTGTGCATTCCACGAACATATACATCCAGACGAACATTTTTCGCGAGTGCCTTATTCGATTTAGTGGCCTCAAAGGCTTATTTCCAAAGAGATCTCGAAGTTGAACATTTAGGTACAAACATTACTGCCACTCTTATTATTAGGGAATGTAAAAATTAAATTAAACAGCAACAATAATTTACACAACGATTGAAAGTACTAATTTCTCACTACACTTTTATCACCCGCTGTCCAGAAAAAATTACCTTACGTACTGAAAAAGGAATTTTGCATCCATTATTCTCAAGTTAAAAGAAAATGAAAATTAACTGTTGGACTTTATAAGTTTATGAAGTCTCCGAAGTATGGAGAAAGTCCTGTGTTATGTTAGTTTCTACTCATGTTCTCCATCAACTGCTCTAATTAATTACAGCATTTACAGTATTTACTGGGACTTCTGACAGGAAAATCGAAACCAGAAATTAACTTGATTACAAACTTTTTAACGCTAAATATTATTTTCATTACTTTCGTGCTATAAGGTACGTGTTAAAAGTAAACATAGAAGAGGGGCATTTGGCATTCTGCGTCCTACACAATGATTTTTACATCTGAAGAGAGAGATAAAATAAGAGAACTGCAGTATCCCCACGATCTCAGGCAGACAGCGGCGCGCAGAAGTCCCTAGCAAGTGCTAAGAATTCTTGATCTCGACACCAAGATCCATTGTGCAGCCACCAAACACTTTGGGTGCGAAGTTTCCCCACAGCAGGACAATGCCCACACAACATCGCTCAGCGCAGACTGAGCATTTACATAGCGCTAGCATCCATGCTACCTACCATACACCGTGAGCCTGAAATCAATTCTGAGAGATAAGGATACAGAGTGAAGGAAAATAGCGGAAAGGAAATCGTGGTATGAACGCTAGGCCTTCAGCATTCATCTAACTGACTTGGGGAAACAGAGGAACTCCAAAGTGTGTGCTCCTCGTGGACGTAAGTCGCAACCTCCCGACTGCGAGTCGCATACATTAATGCACCATTTCTGACTTGCTAGAATTAAAACAATTTTTGTTTAAGTTCCTGCCAAATAAGAAATGAAGTTCTGAGGAGATATATAGTAGCTTAATGAAACATTCTTAAACTTAAGACTTAAACACTTGCTGATTGTAGCTTGTGCTGCTTTGCTTAGCCACCATATTCATATTCACTCCCACATTCATAGTGCCAGATTCCATGGAGTATTCTAGTTAAAGAGTTCTCCCGCCTCTATTATAAACTGAACCCAAATCATCAGACCCTAGAAGCCAGAATAGAATCAATGTGAGACGTCCTGGAATGTTAAAATCAGGCGGAAAAGTGAAACATCATGCCGTATGTGAGCCTAAAATTAGAAATTGCGGATTCTACCTAGACGCGGAATGGTGAATGAATAATAATAATCAAAGAAACACTTTGCCCTGATAGTGTAAGTTATTACAGACCACCTAAAGCAAGGATAGCACGAGAAGCTCCAGAGGGAATAACCCCTCTTTGCTACCTATTTCAAATAAGTCTCACTAAAGTTTTCAAAACCAAACCAGCATCCATACGAATTGAGTGTTTATTTCAAAGTGTGCCGTGATATGATTGCGTCCGTCACCTGTATAGTCCTTGAAGTTAGTACTCAGTCCGCTTCGTATTTCCGTAGGAACCAATATCATGTGTCACAGAGGTTGCATTATATCAAAGGCGCTCAGTCTGAAAGTGAAACCTTCCTCTAGATTCCAAAACTTGGCGGTCTGTGAAATAAAATATGTAGTTTTTAACGCCTGCTTTTGCTACATACTTCCCCGCAAACGGTGACACTGATGATACACAAGGTGAAAAGGAACACCAGTTGAATGAGATTGTAGGGGAACCCGGAGATCCCGGAGGAAACACGCCCAGGGTGGTGTTGTCCACGACAAATTACATTTTGCGGTCAACTGGGATTGAACCCACGTGGCGGTCTGTGCAGTATGTGACCAGCAAGTGTTTTGTATGGCCGACATTGAAGGTCCGTGATACATTTCAGATATCTTATTAGCTGTGTGTTTGAGACTGCTCTCTGGGAATATAACTAAAGTCAACAGTGTGGAACGAGGAAAGCTCTAATTAGACTAACAGGAGCATTTTCCACACTTCTACTGACGTACTGCTCGTTATTTTAGGTGTTTTACCAATAGACCTAGATATAAGAAAAAGAGCTGCGCGTTACTGGCTACGTAAAGGCAACAATTTAAGGGCCTGTCAATTAGCGGGGTTTAGGATCGAAGATGAATTAGAATTAAATGAAAAAAAATAATAGAAACCTGGCAGGATAAATGGGATACCAGTGAAAACATTAGGCGGACCTACTCGTTTTTACCCGATATAAAGGAAAGATTATTAAGGAGATATTTACAACAAACACATGGTCTACTCCATTGTTTGTCATGTCATGGTCCGTATCCCTAGTGCTTACATCAGTTCGGTCAAAGAGACTAATTTATGTGCATGTGGGCAAGTAGGTACCCCTGAACATAGTACATGGGAATGCGAAAATATTTTATTATTAAGAGTTGAATATGACAAATACATCCAGAACAACATGATAAATGAAATAATTAGAAAAAAGAAATTATATTATTGAAATAAAATAACAACATTTTTTAAAGATACTGAGTCAAAAGAGATAGGAGCCCTCTGGTCTGCGGTTGCGCAGGCTAGAACACTTTATTCCGGCAGTGTGGAACTACTGTGCTTTGTTGGGGGTATAGAAAAGGTACTTTATTATTTATTTTGTTCTTTTACGTTTGGCGGCACATCACTTGTATGGTTTATGATTAACGTTGTTACTCCATTAATATTCCTCAGATTCAACGCCGGGTTTGCAAGGTAACTTCCGTACTACCGCCGTAGTACATTACTTCATTCCCTTAAAGCTGACACACACTCCAAAGGATTATTTTAAAAGAATGACTATGTAGCACATATACAGCAACATATCATTGAATCGTTGTGGTGAATTGGAGTGCAATTTTTATAGTGAAAGCTCAAACTGAACCAAAATACCAGTATTCCAGGTTCTCCAGGTGTTCATGTGGTGATGTACCAACGTTTCGGGAGCCTACATTCTTCTTCATATAGGTTCTCTCGGGCTTCAAGACAGGTGTAGATGTGGTGATGTACAAATGTTTCGGGAGCATACATTCTACTTCGTACAGGTTCTCTCGGGCTTCAAGCAGGTGTAGATGTGGTGATGAACCAACGTTTGGTAGCATACATTCTTCTTCATTCAGGTTCTCTCGGGCTTCAAGTCAGGTGTAGATGTGGTGATGTACCAACGTTTCGGGAGCATAATTTCTACTTCATACAGGTTCTCTCGGGCTTCAAACCAGGTGTAGATGTGGTGATGTACCAACGTTTCGGGTATACATTCTTCTTCATTCAGGTTCTCTCGGGCTTCAAGCAAGGTGTAGATGTGGTGATGAACCAACGTTTGGTAGCATACATTCTTCTTCATTCAGGTTCTCTCGGGCTTCAAGACAGGTGTAGATGTGGTGATGTACCAACGTTTCGTTAGCATAATTTCTACTTCATACAGGTTCCCTCGGGCTTCAAGCCAGGTGTAGATGTGGTGATGTACCAACGTTTCGGGAGCATACATTCTTCTTCATACAGGTTCTCTCGGGCTTCAAGCCAGGTGTAGATGTGGTGATGTACCAACGATTCGGGTATACATTCTTCTTCATTCAGGTTCTCTCGGGCTTCAAGCAGGTGTAGATGTGGTGATGAACCAACGTTTGGTAGCATACATTCTTCTTCATTCAGGTTCTCTCGGGCTTCAAGTCAGGTGTAGATGTGGTGATGTACCAACGTTTCGTTAGCATAATTTCTACTTCATACAGGTTCTCTCGGGCTTCAAGCTAGGTGTAGATGTGGTGATGTACCAACGTTTCGGGAGCATACATTCTTCTTCATACAGGTTCTCTCGGGCTTCAAGCCAGGTGTAGATGTGGTGATGTACCAACGATTCGGGTATACATTCTTCTTCATTCAGGTTCTCTCGGACTTCAAGCAGGTGTAGATGTGGTGATGAACCAACGTTTGGTAGCATACATTCTTCTTCATTCAGGTTCTCTCGGGCTTCAAGTCAGGTGTAGATGTGGTGATGTACCAACGTTTCGGGAGCATAATTTCTACTTCATACAGGTTCTCTCGGGCTTCAAGCCAGGTGTAGATGTGGTGATGTACCAACGTTTCGGGTATACATTCTTCTTCATTCAGGTTCTCTCGGGCTTCAAGCTAGGTGTAGATGTGGTGATGAACCAACGTTTGGTAGCATACATTCTTCTTCATTCAGGTTCTCTCGGGCTTCAAGTCAGGTGTAGATGTGGTGATGTACCAACGTTTCGGGAGCATAATTTCTACTTCATACAGGTTCTCTCGGGCTTCAAGCCAGGTGTAGATGTGGTGATGTACCAAAGTTTCGGGAGCATAATTTCTACTTCATACAGGTTCTCTCGGGCTTCAAGCCAGGTGTGAATGTGGTGATGTAACAACGCTTCGGGAACATACATTCCTCTTCATACAGGTTCTCTCGGGCTTCAAGCTAGGTGTAGATGTGGTGATGTACCAACGTTTCGGGAGCATAATTTCTACTTCATACAGGTTCTCTCGGGCTTCAAGCCAGGTGTAGATGTGGTGATGTACCAACGTTTCGGGAGCATAATTTCTACTTCATTCAGGTTCTCTCGGGCTTCAAGTCAGGTGTAGATGTGGTGATGTACCAACGTTTCGGGAGCATAATTTCTACTTCATACAGGTTCTCTCGGGTTTCAAGCCAGGTGTAGATGTGGTGATGTACCAACGTTTCGGGAGCATAATTTCAACTTCATACAGGTTCTCTCGGGCTTCAAGCCAGGTGTAGATGTGGTGATGTACCAACGTTTCGGGAGCATACATTCCTCTTCATACAGGTTCTCTCGGGCTTCAAGCCTGTTGTAGATGTGGTGATGTACCAACGTTTAGGGAGCGTACATTCTTCTTCATTCAGGTACTGTCGGGCTTAAAGCCAGGTGTAGATGTGGTTATGTACCAACGTTTTTGTAGCATACATTCTTCTTCATTCAGGTTCTCTCGGGCTTCAAGCAGGTGTAGATGTGGTGATGTACCAACGTTTCGGGTATACATTCTTCTTCATTCAGGTTCTCTCGGGCTTCAAGCAGGTGTAGATATGGTGATGTACCAACGTTTCGGGTATACATTCTTCTTCATACAGGTTCTCTCGGGCTTCAAGCCAGGTGTAGATGTGGTGATGTACCAAAGTTTCGGGAGCATACATTCCTCTTCATACAGGTTCTCTCGGGCTTCAAGCCTGGTGTAGATGTGGTGATGTACCAACATTTAGGGAGCATACATTCTTCTTCATTCAGGTACTGTCGGGCTTCAAGCCAGGTGTAGATGTGATGTACCAACGTTTTTGTAGCATACATTCTTCTTCATTCAGGTTCTCTCGAGCTTCAAGCAGGTGTAGAAGTGGCGATGTACCAACGTTTCGGGTATACATTCTTCTTCATTCAGGTTCTCTCGGGCTTCAAGGAGGTGTAGATATGGTGATGTACCAACGTTTCGGGTATACAATCTTCTTCATTCAGGTTCTCTCGGGCTTCAAGGCAGGTGTAGATGTGGTGATGTACCAAAGTTTCGGGAGCATACATTTTTCTTCATACAGGTTTTCTCGGGCTTCAAGCTAGGTGTAGATGTGGTGATGTACCAATGTTTCGGGAGCATACATTCTTCTTCATATAGGTTCTCTCGGGCATCAAGCCAGGTGTAGATGTGGTGATGTACAAACGTTTAGGGAGCATACATTCTTCTTCATATAGGTTCTCTCTGGCTTCAAGCCAGGTGTAATGTGGTGATGTACCAATGTTTCGGTAGCATACATTTTTCTTCGTACAGGTTCTCTCGGGCTTCAAGCCAGGTGTAGATGTGATGATGTACCAATGTTTCGGGAGCATACATTCTTCTTTATACTGGTTCTCTCGGGCTTCAAGCCTGGTTTAGATGTGGTGATGTACCAACGTTTGGTAGCATACATTCTTCTTCATACAGGTTCTCTCGGGCTTCAAGCAGGTGTAGATGTGATGATGTACCAATGTTTCGGGAGCATACATTCTTCTTCATACGGGTTCTCTCGGGCTTCAAGCCAGGTGTAGATGTGGTGATGTACCAACGCTTAGTAGCATACATTCTTGTTCATACAGGTTCTCTCGGGCTTCAAGCCAGGTGTAGATGTGGTGATGTGCCAAAGTTTAGAAAGCATACATTCTTCTTCATACAGGTTCTCTCAGGCTTAAAGCTAGTAGTAGATGTGGTGATGTAGCAACGTTTAAGAAGCATTCATTTTTCTTCATACAGGTTCTCTCGGGCTTCAAGCTAGGTGTAGATGTGGTGATGTACCAACGTTTAAGAAGCATTCATTCTTCTTCATACAGGTTCTCTCGGGCTTCAAGCTAGTAGTAGATGTGGTGATGTACCAACGTTTAAGAAGCATTCATTCTTCTTCATACAGGTTCTCTCGGGCTTCAAGCTAGTAGTAGATGTGGTGATGTACCAACGTTTAAGAAGCATTCATTCTTTTTCATACAGGTTCTCTCGGGCTTCAAGCTAGTAGTAGATGTGGTGATGTACCAACGTTTAAGAAGCATTCATTCTTCTTCATACAGGTTCTCTCGGGCTTCAAGCTAGTAGTAGATGTGGTGATGTACCAACGTTTAAGAAGCATTCATTCTTCTTCATACAGGTTTTCTCGGGCTTCAAGCTAGGTGTAGATGTGTTGATGTACCAACGTTTAAGAAGCATTCATTCTTTTTCATACAGGTTTTCTCGGGCTTCAAGCTAGGTGTAGATGTGGTGATGTACCCACGTTTAAGAAGCATACATACTTCTTCATACAGGTTCTCTCAGGCTTCAAGCTAGGTGTAGATGTGGTGATGTACCAACGTTTAAGAAGCATTCATTCTTCTTCATACAGGTTCTCTCGGGCTTCAAGCCAGGTGTAGATGTGGTGATGTACCAACGTTTAAGAAGCATACATACTTCTTCATACAGGTTCTCTCGGGCTTCAAGCCAGGTGTAGATGTGGTGATGTACCAACGCTTAGTAGCATACATTCTTGTTCATACAGGTTCTCTCGGGCTTCAAGCCAGGTGTAGATGTGGTGATGTACCAACGTTTAAGAAGCATTCATTCTTCTTCCTACAGGTTTTCTCGGGCTTCAAGCTATGTGTAGATGTGGTGATGTACCAACGTTTAAGAAGCATACATACTTCTTCATACAGGTTCTCTCGGGCTTCAAGCCAGCTGTAGATGTAGTGATGTACCAAAGTTTAAGAAGCATTCATTCTTCTTCCTACAGGTTCTCTCGGGCTTCAAGCCAGGTGTAGATGTAGTGATGTACCAACGTTTAAGAAGCATTCATTCTTCTTCCTACAGGTTCTCTCGGGCTTCAAGCCAGGTGTAGATGTGGTGATGTAACAACGTTTCGGGAGCATGCATTCTTCTTCATTCAGGTTCTCTCGGGCTTCAGGCCAGGTGTAAATGTGGTGATGTACCAACGTTAAGGAGCATACATTCTTACATTCTTCTTTCAGGTTCTCTCGTGCTTCAAGCCAGGTGTAGATGTGGTGATGTACCAACGTTTAAGAAGCATTCATTCTTCTTCCTACAGGTTTTCTCGGGCTTCAAGCTAGGTGTAGATGTGGTGATGTACCAACGTTTAAGAAGCATTCATTCTTCTTCCTACAGGTTTTCTCGGGCTTCAAGCTAGGTGTAGGTGTGGTGATGTACCAACGTTTAAGAAGCATACATACTTCTTCCTACAGGTTCTCTCGGGCTTCAAGCCAGCTGTAGATGTAGTGATGTACCAAAGTTTAAGAAGCATTCATTCTTCTTCCTACAGGTTCTCTCGGGCTTCAAGCCAGGTGTAGATGTAGTGATGTACCAACGTTTAAGAAGCATTCATTCTTCTTCCTACAGGTTCTCTCGGGCTTCAAGCCAGGTGTAGATGTGGTGATGTAACAACGTTTCGGGAGCATGCATTCTTCTTCATTCAGGTTCTCTCGGGCTTCAGGCCAGGTGTAAATGTGGTGATGTACCAACGTTAAGGAGCATACATTCTTACATTCTTCTTTCAGGTTCTCTCGTGCTTCAAGCCAGGTGTAGATGTGGTGATGTACCAACGTTTGTGGAGCATACATTCTTCTTCATATAGGTTCTCTCGGGCTTCAAGCCAGGTGTAGATGTGGTGATGTACCTACGTTTCGGGAGCATATATTCTTCTTCATATAGGTTCTCTCGGGCTTCAAGCTAGGTGTAGATGTGGTGATGTACCTACGTTTCGGGAGCATATATTCTTCTTCATATAGGTTCTCTCGGGCTTCAAGCCAGGTGTAGATGTGGTGATGTACCATCTTTTCTGGAGCATACATTCTTCCCGAAACGGTAGTACATCATCACATTTACACCTGGCTTAAAGCCCGAGGGAACATAGAATACTACAGCTCCTATTAAGATACCAGTGTTTGGACTTTCTTTCCCCTGATCTCTAATCACAGTGGAAAAAGTTGTATGTTTTAGTTGTAACGTCTGATGTAGATTTCTGGTAGGCTGGCTAGGGCTGCCCCTAGACTATATGAATGCTTTGGATTCCAGTCCCAGCTGGGAGATGAGACATTTCTTTAAAAAAAATGCTTCCCCAGAGCCTGAATGTACGAAAGTGTGTGTGTGTGTGTGTGTGTGTGTGTGTGTGTGTGTGTGTGTGTGTGTGTGTGTGTGTGTGTGTGTGTGTGTGAGTGTGTATGTGAGAGAGAGAGAGAGAGAGAAAGAGAGACAGAGAGAGAGAGATGTAATGTACAAAATCCAAATGCAAACCACCATATATGAGCTAATAACATTCCTTATAGGAAATACATTCCAAAGGTAAAAAGCCGCTGTTATGGTGCTGCAGTTGATTTTGGAGTATAAATTACAATTAAAACTAAAAGGATGCACCACACTAATAATAGTTCGCAAACATGATTGTGTGCAGCCTAGAGAAATTCAAGCGCAGTTATATTTCTTCTCGTCCCCTCACTGATCGGCACTTCCAAGGAAAAAAGGATGTAACTGTCGCATATTTTGTAAGCTTTCTCATTTAATACATTTTAGACAACAATATGTTAGTCAATAAATAGACAGCGATGTAGATTTTTCCTTGTCAAACAATTATTTTACTTCTCAAAGTCAGAAAATGGCAAGGCAAGTGTATTTTTATTTTAGAACTACTTTCACTAAAGAGAAACTGCAGCTCGATCTGTAACACAAATTTGAGAATGTACTTAACCCACTTGCATAGCAGCGAAACATCCAGAACTGTCCTTTAGAAATGGAGGCCTCAAATTTCCAGAATATAGGTTCCCTTGACTAGTATACGGCCGTAAATAAAGCCTTCCGTGCCGTTATGTGGTGAGTGAAAACCCAGCGGAAGGGTGGAGGTAGGCGAGAAAGTCCGTGTTCTATTTCTGTTAAAATTTAAATCGTCCACACTCTGTCCGCCACACTGGGTCAAGCATATCTCTGGAGCGAGTATATGTGTGTGTCACACAGCCCATAATACAATCGTTTCAGTTCCTCTACCCTGCATTTTCACCACATCCAAGCTCTCTCATAGCGCATACATTTAAATTTAATTCAATAGAGAGCTCTTAAAATAGGCCCCAAGGTTTTAAGCAGGTGCAGACAGCTACTGAGCCTCCTACTGTAATTGCGTCTCTCGATCTATGGCAATGCTTTTCCGATCGATTTCAATGTCGCAGTTGATGACTCGACATCATGGTACAGTGAATATAAGTGTCCACATCACTGACACTCTATGCACCTTCTTTATTTAGTATCACCGTGTACAACAAAAAGGTACAAGTAGTTCATTAACATATTCCGCTTTAGAAATAATTTCGACAGAATAGTATAACAGGATTTCAAACCCCATTGCCTTTCCCAGATTATCGTGCAATTAGTATGCACAATCACAAACCTTGCTACGTAAAATGAAGACAACAGCGGAGTAGGAGTTAATTAACTGCAGGTAGCTTGAGATTCATGAACTGGATTCAGGAAATGAAATGTGTAGTGTTTAACGCCCGCTTTTACTACATACGACACCGCAGGAAATGACACTGATGATACATGAGATAAAGATGGAACACCGGTAGAATGAGATGGCGGGGGAACCGGAGATGCCGGAGAAAACCCGCCCCAGTACCGTGTTGTCCACCACAAATCTCACTTTGCGGTCGCCTGGGATCGAATCCGGGCCGCCTTGGCCTTGGTAAGACTGGATTCACGAGTTGGACTGCCCAATCTGACTTAGTTTCCTAGTACGGAAATGTTAGGATCCTTCCTTATATGCCAGGAAATCCCTTATATCGTTTCCTTTCATTCCACTTCTTTTTGATAGTTCATGTGTAAATTATAGGTTTCGTATACATATATACATATATATATACACACACATATATATATATATATATATATATATATATATATATATATATATATATACATATATATGTGTGTGTCTCTGTGCGTGTGTTTTAATTGTTCCTTGTCAGAATACATAATGAGCATGAGTGTAGTATGGACACCTACCTACTGTTTTGTATAACCCAAGAGGATCACGAGATGTCGGCCGACCACCTGAAGATGGACTCAACTGATGACTTGGCCGGAACGGGCTGCACAGCCTAAACAATGTGGAAGGAGAAGAAGATGTAGAAGTATATTCAGGTTTAGTGGTGTAAAGTGGTGCCGGCCAAATGGCGGGAATGCCTGCTCAAACGAAAGACATGCTGACTGATAAGAAAGCTCTAGTTTCAACAGGTTGTTTTGAGACTTCAGCAGTGAGACTGATCTTCAAATCTAGAAGTGTTAGGAATTTCTACAGCCGTTTGTGGTGTCTCTACCTGCGGTCTGTAGTCTCCGGTAGACAATTTATTTCGTCCCTCCTCTTGGAGATAGTAGCCAATAGATCTATATAGGTGGCAGTTTGCACGGAGTACAAGACGGATGATGCCTAATCTAATGTATTATTTATAAATTGTATATTATATTAACTAATATCATTATGTTACAGATAAAAGCTTTTTCTATGGTTTGAGAATAGAATGTCTTAATAATTTTGGTGCACACCTTTTTAAGCATTCCATAATTTGAAAACATATGTTAACTTGGAACTTCTTTAACCATGGGATTTCAGTGTATGTGATTCTTTTTCGAGTATTCGCTGGTAGATACATCGCAAGTAAGTTAGCAGCAGTAACTAGCCATGATAACTTTCCGCACACCGTGTTTAATATTCTTCATATCTTGGTGAAACGTTATATCTCATTATTTACTGAGAGATAGTAAATCAGAGATAGTAGTCAAGATGTGAGAAGAGTTTGCGGTGCAGAAATTCTGAGGTCACTGTTGTAGGTATGTTTGTTGTCATTTGGAGTTTTTGCAGCTTGTGACTGACATTTTGCTGCATATCTCCAAACTGAGATAAAACTGGGGTAGCATTAATTTGTAAAATGTAAGATCCAACTGAAGTACCACTTGCTGTAATTAATCTGATCCTTTGCAATGCCAGATGTGCTATCGTGTCTGTTAGTTTTTTGAAAATCTGGCTGATAAGGAGTTTTCGAGATTGTTGACAGTGTTTGATCCACTCATAAAGACTTTGGCGGATTTGTTTTCATGCACATAAAGTTCTCAATGTGCTGAAGGCGTGTGGCGACGAGTTTAAGGTTTCTTGGTTCTGTCATTGGGGCAGTGTCATCTGCAGAATGTATAGTGTTCCCTTTGGGGATATCGTTCATGTACATTGTGAACAGAACCAGGCCAAACACGCTCCTTTGGTGGACCCCGGGCGAAGCGAACGTAGGCTGGAGGGGGAGGAGTTTACGTGATTGAAATTTGCAGTTGTGGAGATAATTAGATAAAATATTTAGAGCCAGTATCTTGAAAGTGGTACTGACTGAGTTTTCGTAGTAGACACTCGTGCTAATACCGGGTCAAACGCTCGGTCCATTTTCAAAATCATCGTGAAGTTCTTGAATCCAGATAAATGTTCTACAGTTGAGTTGCAGGAGCTGTAGGATGAAGTGCAGCATGGTAGAATGTTTTCTACATTGTCGAATTGTTGTGGATAATACATATATCGTATCATTGTTTACCCATTTTAATACCACCTTCTCCAGTATTAAGAAACCTGATGGGTCTGTGTTTCTGAGTATCTGTCGTGCCTTTCCTGTTTCTCAATATTGTCTTATTACCCGTATGATTTCAAAAAGGCAAGTCTTTTGGAGTGTGTTTTCTACCTCTCGCATTCTAGGTTGAAAGTGAAGGCCATTGTTTCGTAATAAAGTTGGAGTATACTGGCTGGTGGTTAGGCAATAGTGTCTCCTGAGAGGGTCTGCTTTTATACTGTAGGCAGCAGCATCTGTCAGTTGAAATGGGGTGGAGGTATGTCCGTGGTTTGCGTGAAAGATATTTTGCTATGGCCACAGTGTTTCTCTTTGTAGCTCCAAGCTTGCAGGTGTAGCACTCTATTGGTTTGTTACATGTTCTCGGGTACAGCAACGTTTAAGTGGTAAACCTCATGGAGGTCCACTGTGCGTGCTGTGTATTTTCATTCACTCTGGCTCTGCTGCACTGTGCGGTCAGTGCTTGAGCTTTGAAGGAGGGGCAGAGGTTGCACCGCCGGGGATCCTGTTTGGTGTTGCTCTTGTGATGGCACTACTGCTCGTCATGAGATGCTAGTTGTACTTGGAATACCTCCAAGTTAGCCTCGATTTGTGGTTGCCTAATTATTTACTCGGGAATGCCATTGGAAGTTATCTGTACTGACAAGTGGTGGGGCGAAACATCAATAATGGTGTGAAATATGGTAATACATTTATGCCGTACACGATGGTGATGTTCGATGTTATCTGGTTGTTAGTGTCGTCTATGTGGAACGAATGCGGGTTAAATTGACGCGTAGATGATGCAGTCTGCGGGCCCCCGTGACCGAGATTGTTAGTGTGTGTATAACGCTAGCGTCCGCCACGTAGATGGTTGCGAGTCCCGACTTAGACACGGGTGTTTATGTGTTGAGTATATTTGTGTAAAAGCAAACAGTAGAAAACGGAAACAGTACCAAAACGGTAACAATAAGACACCACACACATACATGATATGCATAAAAACTGAGCAATTACATTTCCTTCAAATGTATATTCGTACCGGAGTTTATTGCCAGAAACATTTGAGTTCCAGATCACTCATAGTGGATGTTTGCAGCTTAGATCATCCGGTAATAAGGAGTCAGGGTGATGGTTGAGTACCACGTCCAGGCCGTTTATAGGTATCCCGGGATATTTCAAGCAGACACGAGCAGGGTGCGAATGGTTGTTGACTGTGATATGAGGTGTAGTTTTGCAAGATCAAATGAGGGGTACTAGTGGGACTTGGCAGGTTTCTGTTCCTATCTTGACGGCAAAAGCAGTACTGCCGACGAGTCGGTTACGAAGAGTTCGATGAACTTGGTATCTCGGGAGGTATAGTTTGTCGAATTCACTGATGTATGTTTAAGATTTGAATGCAATTGTTATGTTTTATTTGGTCATAAACGCGATGTATTCGGTTTTTCAACGGCGGATCCCATTAGTGTTCCAAGTCATAATCGGCAAGTTTTGTTGGTTCCTTATCGTGAATGATAAAGGCGGTTTACCGATGGTGGTTTGCTATCAAGGAAGCTGGTCTAATGGTAGTCGCTACTTAGTTGGAAGAAGTCTACATATCAGGGCCAACCCCCGCAAGACCTCCCATTCAAGCGCACAGTCTCGCATTCGACCTCACTTTTATTCTTCTCCGTAACTAGTTTTGTAGCTGAGGGACTGCTTGGTTATTAGCTCTTGGACCATGACTGCACTGAAACACCTTTTACGTAGCTACGTTGTTACTTCTTTGTTGAGGGGGCAAAGAAGTTGAAAACTCTAATGCAGTTGTTGCAGTAAGCCAGTATATTGTTGATGGGTCCATGTGTGTCGACTGGTTAGTCACTTCCGGTATGGGGGAAATCATCAGGCAGGGCATTCAGCAGGGAATTGTGACTCCCCGGACGCACAGCCATTTTGCTGTAAACTGGACAGCAGTGCCAGCGAAACTCAGGACCGGTTATCTCATAGAACGCACACTTCCATTGGTTAATGAGACTGTAAACTGTGTTGATTCATGGGGTCTTTGCACTTCGAGCACACCCTGGTCTGATTCGCGCAGGCTGAATGCTAGAGCTGCTGGCGCCTGTTACATTGTATTGACACATTAGGGACTATATATTCTTCAATCTGGACTTGAACATTTATGAATTCGGTGTCTCTCACACTGTTCGGTTTAGTGCGCACTTCCACCAGATAAATTGGGAGGGGAATGCTTTGATATTACAGCTTCAAAACTGGGTCGTTCTAATAGGATCAATTCCGTTCCATTTCGGTAGGCTGATCCCAAGATTGTTCTCGGCCTTGTCAGCGTATATGGTTTGATTACCATTCTGTGAGTGCATTCCCCCGGGTTTCGTGTCATGCTGATGCAGACGTCCAACTCGGTCATTAGTCCACGTGGGGTTCTCTGCCTCAGGTTAAATATTAAGGTAAGACTCCGTGTTGGCAGAGGCTATCCTAGTTCCTGGGACAAGGTTGGTGTGGGCTGCAGTGCTATTTGGGAGAACGTGATGGGTTGTGTTATGGTTGTGCTATTTCCGCCTTCTAACTGGGTGGCTGAGAAGCAGGAGACCAACTATGTATATGTTGCAGTAGGGAGAGTGGAGTTCTCGCCGTGGAGTTCTATCTAAGCTGTCGTATGTTACTGGAGTGCACTGAAATGTTAACGGGTCGATCACCACGGAGGATATAGCTGACGGTTAGACGGCGGCGTAGTGACTGAGCTCGATGCTGGCAACCCCCAGGGGCCTACTTCGGTAGGTACGGGTTTGGCGCACCCAGGGTCCCGAACCGACAGTCACCCTCGTGTGGGCTCTCCTCTTTGTGGTTGAGCGAGACGGTCAACAGGCCCATCCACGTGTAGGCCGTGCGTGGAGACCCGTGGAGAAGGTTTTTATATTCTTGTCTAGTTTAGAGTTTAGGATTTAGTGAACGAAATTTTTAGTAGGTTTTGATTGATGTTTTTATGTATGTGTATTTTTAATAGGTTTTTGTTACATTTGCATAGTTTTTAGAAAGTTTTATATCTGGCTTTTGCCATGACTACTTTTTTAAAGGGATATTGAACCATAACATATTGATTGACTTTATCTATAGCGAAGTCTTGTCAATGACGATAATTGTCTCTAGTTTTTCTTATAACCTATTAGGCAGCTTTTGATTTGATAATATCTAGTGATTTTGGTTTACTAAATTTTCAACATATATGAATGTTGATTATATAAATCTGAGAATTTACGCAATATAACTTGTCATCAAAAATGCCCCTAAAAAGTACTTTTGGTTCAAACATCAGTAAATCTGTTCTGCATCTGTAAAACAAGTATTATTATTTTACGTTTTAGTAATTCGCGTGGAGCATTTATAATTGCTGCGCTATGCTGGTAGCGACACGTATCCCTTTGTGAATATTTTCTCGAAAACACAAATATGTAAAATGAAGTACACATTAAATGTTTTTAAATTCTGTATGTGTTGATTTATTAGATACTTTGAAGTTTTCATAAAAATTATTATAAAATCAAGCTTCTAAATTATTTCTGTTTAAACCTCCATTTTATATATTCTCAAAGTAATTCGCATGGTCCCGCCATGGTTGTCACTAAAGTGGTTCGGATTCTATTCTATCTACCACATGTGAGATTGTAATGGACAAGGTGGCGTAGGGCCTAGATTCCTCCGGATATTCCGGTTTTCCCATCCGTCGCAAGTTGTAAGAGCGAGAAATATTTCACTTTTTCTTCCGCTCTTTCTTCTTCCTTCCCATCCTTCACCATTTTCTTCCTTCGGTAGTAATAAATGCAATTCTCTTACACATACTTAGAGAGGAAGAAAGCTAATTGCATATATGCACCTTTGAATGCAATTTATTAATGATTAAACTCACAATGCGTAATAAATAATGGCATTGTGTGAAATATGTATATTGTGACTTTGTGGGTTCGTGAAATGAAAAGTCCAATTTCACCACTCAAAAATGTTCTTTATTTCCACCGACTTACAGTTAAACTCTTGCCAATTACACAGAATTACGTAATGCACACAATTACGATTCACCAGTTCGTCCGTTACAATTTCACTTGCACTCGTAATTACGTACAATCTTCCGATGCTCTCCCAGTCTTCTCGTCGTACACTAGCACTGCATTCTTACACCAAGAACTCTGACTCCTGACTGTCTCTCTGAAGCCCTTTTTATAGGAATGCCACTGTTTTTCTAGAAGTCTCTGGTTTGCCGCCGATCACCACGAAAGTTCCGCAGGGCAGGAGAAGGGGAGAGAAGCGCCCAGGGACAAGTGACATTTCCCTAACCACCCCTCAGTTAGTGACAGAGACTAATGGGAGGCGTGGCTCGGCTGCCTCTGGTTTCCTCACAGCTGTTGCCGTCATGCCTACCGCTAATTGGGTGACACTGCTCCCTCCTCAAAGCTGGTCGTCCCGAACAGCACCATCGTAGCGGGCTAGTCGATCCAGGTGTACCACCAACATCTTTCCTCGGGGGACCTTCTGGATGCGGTAGACCACGTCGTTAATCCTCCTCACCACCCGGTACGGTCATTGCCATGGCTGCTGGAGCTTTGGGCAGCGTCCCTTGGTCCGGGTAGGACGGTACAACCAGACCAGGTCACCTTGCTAGAACCCTTGGCTGTTGGCTTGCCTATCATATCTGGTCTTCATGCGGTCGTTCGCCTTCTGGGTGTCCTGGCGAGCCATCTCTTGCATGTCGTGGAGGCGGTCCACCAGGTTCTCCTCATATTCGGTCACCGGCTGCTTCGCCTCCGGAGGGCTTCCAAAAGCCAGGTCACAAGGGAGGCGTAACTCTCGACCGAACACTAAGCTGGCTGGCGTCATTCCACTTGTGTCGTGTGTAGACGAGCGGTAGGCCAGCCAAAACAGTGGCACCTTGACGTTCCAGTCTCACTGATGGCTGGCAACGACCTTCCTCAGGTGTTCCTCTAAGGTCTTGATATAACTTTCGACCATGCCATCCGATTGGGGATGTAGAGGCGTAGTGCGAGTCTTGTTCACCCCAAGCCTTTGGAGTGCCACCTTCATTAGGTTGGACTCAAAGTTGGTACCCTGGTCACTGTGTAGCTCTAACGGCACCCCAAATCGACAGAACACTTGCTCCACGAGGCAGTCTGTGATTGTCTTTGCCTCTTGGTTTGGGATGGCATACACCTCCGGCCACTTGGTGAAGTAGTCCACGACCACCATTAGGTACTTGTTGCTTCGGTCGGAAACTGGGAACGGTCCAGCAATGTCAACGGGGATCCGCTCGAATGGCGCTCCGATGTTCTACTGCTGCATGCGACCCCGGCTCCTAGTCTGGGGGCCACGACTCGCCGCGCACACGTGACACTGACGGCACCATCTCTAGGCATCTTCTCGGAGTATCAGCCAGTAGTAGCGCTGCCGTAGTTTGTCAATCGTTCGGTTCGCTCCCAGGTGTCCTCCCGAAGTACCGGCGTGCACTTCTTCCAGGACTTCCGGGACCTTACTCCGGGGAAGTACCAACTGCTCTCTCTGCGACTTCCCATCGGGTGATTCCCATACCCGGAACAGCACGCCATCTCTGGTCTTCAACGAGTCCCATTGGGCACAGTACGACTTGTAGGTGGCGCCCCTCGGTTCGATGTCCTCCCAGGTTGGTCTTGTCCCTGCCTCCACTTCCCTCAAGAGTGGCCCCAAGTCTGCGTCCGCCAGCTGCTCCCTCCTCCTGCGATATCCCAGCCGTCCGCAGGCACTGCCACAACTACTCGGACTGCTGCGGCACGCTCCTTCTGTTCCACTCTTGTGCACTGGCCGCACTCTACTGGAGAGGGTCTTCGGGACATGGCGTTGGCGTTACCGTGGCTCTTCCCTCTACGATGTTCCGAGGTGAAGTCGTACTCCTGCAGCCTCTGGACCCATCGTGCCGTCTGGCATTCCAGGTTCTTAAAGCTCAGTAGCCAGGTTAGGGCGGAATGGTCAGTCCTCAGGTGGAATGGCTGACCATAGAGGTACTTACGGAAGTGCTCCAAGGTCTTTACTACCGCCAATAATTCTCATCGGGTGACGAAGTTGTTCTTCTCTGCCTTGGATAGCATCTTGCTGTAGTAGGCTGTCACCCGCTCATGGCCGCCTGGATCTGCGATAGGACACCTCTAATGCAATGGTCGCTAGCGTCAGTGTCCACAATGAAGGCGCCACCCGGTTGTGGGAAACCCCAAATTGGAGCACTGTACAGGGTCTCCTTTAGGTGCTGGAAAGCGTTTTCGGCGTCCTCTGTCCACACATAAGGCCGGTGTTCCTCCGTCAGGCGGGTGAGGGGTTTTGCGATGTTGGAGAACCCCTTTATGAAGCGGCGGTAATAACTGCACAGCCCCAGGAAACTGCGCAACTCTTTCTTATCCTTTGGGCGAGGCCAATCTCTCACAGCCTGTGTCTTCTCCGGGTCTGTGGCCACTCCGGTTGCTGAGACTATGTGGCCTAAGTAGTACACTTCCTTGCGGAAGAGCTGGCACTTCTTCGCGTTCAGCTTCAAGTTGGTCGCCTGCAGTCTCTGTAGCACCTTACTCAGATTCTCCAGGTGATCTTCAAAAGTCTTCCCGACGATAATGATGTCGTCCAGGTATAGCAGGCAGGCATCGTAAGTCAGCCCTCTCATCACTGACTCCATAAGGCGCTGGAAGGTAGCTAGTGCGTTGCAGAGGCCAAAGGGCATAACCGTGAACTGCCAGAGCCCTTGGCCCGTCGAGAATGCGGTCTTCTCCTTGTCTCTCGGGTCTAGAGCTACCTGCCAGTAGCCCGACTTCAGGTCCAGGGTCGAGAACCACTGTGCACCAGCTAGCTGTCCAGGGTGTCGCCAATCCAGGGTAAGGGAAAACAGTCCTTCCTGGTGACGGCGTTCAACTTTCTGTAGTCTACGCAGAAGCGCAGCTCGCCGTTCTTCTTTGTCACCAAGACTACAGGGGAACACCAAGGGCTGTCAGACTCTTCAATCACTCCCCTGGATCTCATGTACTCCAGCATGTCTCGTACCGCCCCTTGCTTCGCCAGCGGAACGCGTCCCGAATAGGCCGGGCGTCCCCGGTGTCGATGCGGTGAAGCACTTTGTCCGTGCAGCCGTAGTCACTATCACCTTGACTGAAGACGCGCTGATACCATCTTAGCAGTTGTCGAACCTTCTCCAGCTGTTCTGTGGTCAGGTGGTCGGCCGCCCTCTCCACCAAGCCTTCTAGCCGGGGCCCCAGGTGTTGCTTCGGCGCCGGCTCCTTTGTCTCGTCGATAGCCGTTACGCTCACCACGGGTCGCACATTCCCAACTCTGTCCCGGCCTGGACGTCGTGATCGGCGTCCGTGGGATTTAGCAGTCTCACGGGCACATCCTCTCGCCACGGCAGCAATGCGCTGGCTACACACAGTCCGTTTACAGACGTCTTCTGGTCCAGCATCATGTTCCTGGTTCTCTGGCCCTCCAGTCGCGCCGTCACCACCACATCGCTCCTCGCGGGGACAACCACGTCTTCGTCCAAGACGACCCTGCAAATTCTAAGGCGCTCTTCGGGTTGACGGTGTATAACCTCTTCTCCGTTAAGCCGCAGGTCCTTCTTGCCGACGTCGACCGTCGCCTCATGGCTCCTGAGGGCATCCAGTCCCAGGATCATTTCCTCAGCCACCTTCGCGACGAACACCTACAGACGCACGGCACTCTGTCCCAAGTTCAGCTCCAGCAGGGCCTCCTTCTCCACAGGCAAGGTGTGGCCTGATGCCGTGACAAGCTGGTATGGTCGGCTCGGCTTCCTTGTCGGCAAACCCTTCGCCACGTCAGGTCTGATGATGGTCACGGCCGCCCCGGTGTCCACCAGCACCCGGCACGGCTTTCCTCTTACCCAACCGTCCGCGATGAGGCTGTCATCCATACGCCGGCTGACGGCGCGCAGTGTCACTCGAGGGAATGGTGGTGATGGCGCCGACGTGCCCCTCTCCACGACGGCCCTTACTCGTTTTCCGGCTGCTCTTCCTGGTGTGGGCAGTCTCTCTGCAGGTGTCCGGGCTGTCCACACCCCCAACACAGGCCACTAGGTGTTCGCCGGCGTCCCTCAGCTGGTCTTCTGTCTCCGGCGTATCGGACACTCCTCGTTCTCGACGTCGGGATAGATGTTACTTTGGCCGCCTCCATCCTTAATGCCGCTGTCAGCGCCTCGTGCATGGTTTTATATTCGCCGAGCATTAGGCGCTGACGAATCTCCGTGTCCCGTACCCCGTCGACAAAATTGTAGGCGGCTTCCCGGGATACGAACTCCAGTGGCAGGTCAACCAAGGCCTTGCTAGCCAGCTGCTCGATGGCTATGGCGAACTCCTGCAGCGTCTCCACCGGCTGCTGCGACCTTGCCTTTAGCTGGCTTCGGTATGCTGCGGCTAAGCGGTGGGTCCCGAAGCGATTCTCCAGGGCCTCCCAGATGTCCTTGGGCGCCGCCGTCGTCTGCACCGCGTTTAGGACGTCCGCGGCTCTTCCCTGGAGGCTGGCTATTAACTGTGTGGCCTCCTCCTCCGGTGACCACCTGTTGTACCTGGCCACTGTGTCGAACTGGCGGCGGAAGACTTCAAACGTTAACGCGCCGTCATACTTGGGAGGTTTGACGCGCGCATATGTTGTGTCACGTCCCGGCGCGTCGGGGTTCAAATCCTTCAACCTCCTGCCGACGACGTCCTCCACCATTGCGTTCAGGGACTTGACGCTGCTATCGGCCTTCCCTTCCAGCTCATTAACGCGGCTCGCCAGGTCCTCGACGCGCTCGCCTAACTCTGTGACGTCCTCTTTTACGCCGGCCAACTGTTCTTCAAACTTTGCGGCGAGAGCCTCGTTCGCCGCTTTCATTTCCGTGGCCAGACTGCCGTTCGCTGCTCTCATTTCCGTGGTTAACTCGGCCTTCATTTGTTCCATCTTCTCGGTGATTTTGTCGTTGGCCGTCTTCATTAGTTTCAGTTCCGCGGCCAGGTTGTTATTTGTAGTCTCCAGCTTCGCGGCCAGGCTGTTATTTGCCGCTTCCGTCCTCTCTGTTAATTCGGCCTTCATTTCCATCATCTTCTCCAAAAAATTTTTCAATGCCGCGTCCATGGTTGTAATTTTCGGTGATGTTATCTTCCCGGTTCCTGACACCAGTGTGACTTTGTGGGTTCGTGAAATGAAAAGTCCAATTTCACCACTCAAAAATGTTCTTTATTTCCACCGACTTACAGTTAAACTCTTGCCAATTACACAGAATTACGTAATGCACACAATTACGATTCACCAGTTCGTCCGTTACAATTTCACTTGCACTCGTAATTACGTACAATCTTCCGATGCTCTCACACAGTCTTCTCGTCGTACACTAGCACTGCATTCTTACACCAAGAACTCTGGCTCCTGACTGTCTCTCTGAAGCCCTTTTTATAGGAATGTCACTGTATTTCTAGAAGTCTCTGGTTTGCCGCCGATCACCACGAAAGTTCCGCAGGGCAGGAGAAGGGGAGAGAAGCGCCCAGGGACAAGTGACATTTCCCTAACCACCCCTCAGTTAGTGACTGAGACTAATGGGAGGCGTGGCTCGGCTGCCTCTGGTTTCCTCACAGCTGTTGCCGTCATGCCTACCGCTAATTGGGTGACAATATTTTAAATAGCTTTTTATTTAGGCCTCTTTTAAATAAAAGGTTCAATGGATTTCAATTTCATGTCTAATACAGACGTGTGCAAATTATTAGACTCATTCATGTGTTTTTACTTTGCTTCAGTTTAACATTCAAAATAATAGTTATTTACCGCCGTAAGCTGTTTCAATTTATCTTAAATCTTATCCTTGCAATAATATGAAGCATGTTCAATGAAATTTTCCTCTTAATAATGGCTGGGGGATTTTTCTTTTACTTATAGTAATATGGTGGTGGCTCTGAATTAAGAGCGACCATTTTCTTCGTGTCTGTTTATACAACTGTTTGGCGATATTCCTTTCATTTGGTGTATGTAGTAACTGAAGATTGTTAATATTTGCCTTTATTGTGTTTTATGGCTAATATATCCTCAGTATTTATTGTTAGTTGATCTCAAGCCAGGTAACGTCGTGTATCTTATTCTTAGCATTCACATTGATTCAAAAGTGAGTTTATAGGTATAACTGCTGAGTTATCCTCAAGGAAAGTAGCTGTAACTGAGAGTCTTTTGAAGGAAACTATTCACAACGTGAAATAGCTAAGAAATTGTGTATTTCACAAAAATCTGTTAGTCGCATTAATCAAGCTTTAACATTCGCTGAGACGTTGACCTCACAAAGGAATAAAAAATGCGGGAGGAAAAGAAAGCTATCACCAAAGATGCAAAGAAAACTTGTGCAAGTGCAAAACCAAATAGAAGAGCAACCAGCATTGACCTCAGTAATCAACTAAAGCAGTACGGTACAGAAATATCAGCCTCAGGAGTTCGCAGAAAATTATGAGAAGCAGGTTTACCAGCATGCAGGCCTCGTAAAAGGGCTAAACTGACACCTGCAATGGAAAAAATGCGTTTAGAATGGGCCAAAGAGATGCAGAAACATCCGATGGAACTTTGGAGAAAGGTAAAGATTTTGCAAACTGTATATAGCATACAATTAAAATATGTATATGTAAATTTTATGGAAATGAAATAAACAGCCTAAACGTTGTTTCCCTCATTGCTGGTTTTGTTACAATATCTTTGAGCAATTTTAAAACTGTTTAATATTAATAGAGGTTTTTATTGATTTAGGTAATTTTCTCAGATTAATCCATGTTTGAAGTATGTGAAGAGAGCAGCCAATATGTGAGAAGGACAGATAAAGAAGCATTTTCCCCTCAGTGTGTCGATCAAAGAGTATAGCACCCAACATAAAAATGGTCTGGAGCTGAATGTCTGTCCATGGACCTGGAAGATTATACATAGTTGTGGAATCTATGGAGCAGAAACAGTATAAAAGTGTATTAGAAACAAAACTATTTGCGCAAAGGAAAGAATGGTTTCCAAATGGTGATTTTGTGTTGATGCAGGACAGTGCTTCCTGCTATAGAGCAAAATCTGTAACCCAGTTCTTCAAAGAAGACAATGTAAAAATACTACCATGGCCGGGGAATAGCCGTGATTTAAATCCAATAGAGAATCTGTGGGGTATTGTTAAACAGAGACTGAAAAATTTGCAAATAACAACAAAAGTTCAGCTTATTGAGGGCCTGATAAGCATTTGGCACAGAGATGAAGAAATGAAGGAATAGTGCTCCACCCTTGTAGAGAGTATGCCTAAACGCATCCAAATGGTAATAAAGGCTAAAGGAATGCATAAAAAAATACTAAGAGTTGAAAAAAGTATTTTAATATTATTTCTGTTAAATAAATAGAAAATAAACGTCATATGGTAAAAATTTCACCATTGAGTCTAATAATTTGCACACACATATTTGTTTCAGAATACATGTAACACTCGTATATGAGATTTGTTTAGGATACTGATTACGTAAATAGTTTTAGTAATTTACGCTGAAACTCATGTACAGAATGGCTTTGCAACTTAATTTGATTTCGCTAGAAGAGACCACTAATTTAAAGTTTAATTAGAAAATCAAATAAGTAAGACAGCTTATCTTGTTCCATAAATTATAACTCTGCATATTTGTTATAGTATATTTGAATACAGCTAAGATAACTAGTAGACTAATACATGCCTTGGCATGGCACTTATATGTGATAGTGAAAGTAAGTATTTGTTGTGTATGAGGCCCATGGTCACTGTGAAATTACACTCTTTTACGTATGTTTTCAGCTATTTTGCAGGATAAATAAGAGAGGCGATCTATGGGGGACTTAATGCGATTGCAGCTGACACTACCCCATGAGGAGTCAATGATGTCATGGAAACACAGGAAGCTAGGCCTCTTCTGTAACATAGCGGCAGCGTATCTGTCTCACATTCAAGAGGTCCCTGATACGAATATCGGTCAGAGTGAACCATCGGGATAAGGCTTTTTCGGGGGAAATCTGTTATCCTTAAATATGAATGTCGAGTAGCTCCAAGCTGTATAAACGGATCGTTTGAGTATCATTTTACCCATTTCATTAATCGCCTGATATGACAATATTAGAGGATGTAAATTAAAAAAAATATCTACGTTACAGTAGACACGTCATAGAGATGCGAGGAATTTTCTAACAGTTCATGATTTGAAGTGCAGATGAATAGAAACTACTCATAATTCGCCACCTAACCAGGGAAAACCACAAAAACTCCAAGGGAGTGGTGGTCGAAGGGAATCGCTTCTGCATTTCCCGTATGCAAATATCGCGCATTTCCGAAGCCAACTGGGACTATCTCTTTTGTAATTTATTTCACTTGTTAAATTAATTTTTTACTAACATTGTATTTTATGTTCTTGCTCCTAATTTGTAGCTACACTTAGGTATATTTGACGCTAGAGAGCATCTCATTTTTCTATTTGCATTTATATTTGATATATGGAATGTTTTTGTATGAAAGTCATAGACATATGGAGATACTAAGTGACATAAATGCTATTAGAATTAAATACACATTTGTTATTGTATCTGTGAAATACATATCATCACAGTTTTCATAGATATATCTTCATGGTGGTGAAATATATTCAGATAAAGAAAAAGTCTTCGTATTAATACCTAAGGTAAGTGCAAGATTTAACTATACTGGAATCATTAATAACTACACCGACGTCAGCTTTCTCAGAATCTGACCAATATTAATAAAATATGCAGCATACATAGCATCCATCTCGGAATTATAGAGTAAATTATCTAGGAAATAAATTATAACGACCTGATTTAGAGTAATGCAGAGTCACATTTTTCATGCACCACTGTACCAGGTGGCCCAGCTGCCCCCATTTCTACACAAGCAGATATAACTTTTGCGCGATAAAACAGTTGCAGCACGCAACGGAGCAATTCCAGCTATACAGGCAGCGTTGCCTTGAGGGAACATGGTTTGGCTCTGAGGGATAACAGGCAGTTCACGGGTTTGAGCTAGCATGTGTAAAATGTGATAACAAATAAGAAGAATGTAAAGAACCGAAAAGGCCCGAGGAGTGTTTTCCACTTTTGGTACAGAGTCTATATTTTCGGGGAAATAAAGTGGCTCTTTAAATTGGCGAATGATTGTGAAAGGTTTATTTTCCCATAGTTATTTTTAATTCCTCTACTGCGAACTTACCGTAGCAGATAAAGCACTGCCTGCCTCCAAATATTTGATTCCGAGATGTTAGTGGATGTGCAGAAGAGCAATATCTGCTACTGCTGTGAGTGTACCAGCAGCACAACCCATTTGAATTGTAGGAATTGGAAAGCACTGAATGAGCGATGGTTTTGCTTCTTTTAAATTCAAACATTTATTGATGTCTTGGGCTGAGACGTGAAAGAGAAACGTTTAGTTATTTAACTAATAAGGCAATGGTATGTAAGTGTATTATTCCTTTTTGCACTCTTCTGTCAAAATGTTAAGTGCCTCTTAAAGGGATACAAGACATGTGCAAAATAAGTTAAGTTTCGACTACGTTGTTTGCTTACAAAAGGCTAAAGCTATGAACTAAAGAGCAGATCGTAATGGCATCGTTAACAGAATGCAAAATCTCTGATGTGCTGTATTCACTTGACTTTCTCTGCTGCCGTAAAACTATCATTACAAGTGCAAGTATCAAAATACCGACTAGTGGTTACAAGTAAATAAAGAATCCTTAAAGATTGACCAAACTATTTGGGAGGTTAATTTTTTCGAAAGGTGTAAGACATTCTTTAAATTTCTAATTAATTATTCTGGTTTTGTCTAACATCACGGACTGCAACGCCTAGTTCTAGCCTGGGAACTGCCTCTGCTCGTTTGGAGCAGAACCAGTATCACTCACGCCGCTGTCATGCATTTAATTCGAATTGCCCGTTGCATTCTGCAACAGCTTTAAAGCACAAAGGGATATCTGTTTACGTAACAGACGGGTCAGTTAGACCACCTGATAGCTATATTCCGATATGAGTATGGCAAGTGCCTAATTCCGAAATCAAGTAATAGTTTGATAACAACAGACGGTTTGGAGTGCTCTATATCTCGCAGATTCTATTATACAATTTACAATACATCTATGGTAGTGTATAGATTGTTTATTATTTTTATTGAATTATAAATAAAAATAAATTGTAATGAATTTGACGAATAATTCCTTGAATTTGTCATTATTAAATCACAATTTTATTCAAATGAATGGGTAATTAATGTAATTGCTTACATTATTTACCATAATTTATATGACTTAAAAGCAAATGTTTGATGGCGAATGGCATGACCCACACCTGTTAATTTGAAAATAAATTTAATAATATTTACACACATTAAGGGGATGCAGCACCGAAAACCCCAAATCCAGCAATTTTCAACCAATCTTGCTGAATTTTTTACCACTTAGTTCTGATGCATAGTGGACACAGTATTAAAAATTCAAACCACTCGACAAATGAAAATTTTCAAAATTTTAATGTCTCTATTTATATAAATATTCAGATTGTTATGAAGAAAAGATCTATCATATGAATTTCTTAAACTGCCTTTAGTTACAGAGGAAAAAACTTAGGTATGGAGCAAACAAGAAAAGCCAAAAAATGATTAAACTTTTGACTTTTTTATGTAAATACCCTCCTGGAAATTGAAATACGAACACCGTGAATTTATTCTTCCAGGAAGGAGAAACTTTATTGACACATTCCTGGGGTCAGATACATCACATGATCACACTGGCAGAGCCATAGGCACATAGACACAGGCAATAGAGCATGCACAATGTCGGCACTAGTACCGTGTATATCCACCTTTCGCAGCAATGCAGGCTGCTACTCTCCCATGGAGATGATCATAGAGATGCTGGATGTAGTCCTGTGGAACGGCTTGCCATGCCATTTCCAGCTGGCGCCTCAGTTGGACCAGCGTCCGTGCTGGACGTGCAGACCGCTTGAGACGACGTTTCATCCAGTCCCAAACATGCTCAATGGGTGACAGATCCGGAGATCTTGCTAGCCAGGGTAGTTGACTTACACCTTCTAGAGCACGTTGGGTGGCACGGGATACATGCGGACGTGCATTGTCCTGTTGGAACAGCAAGTTCCCTTGCCGGTCTAGGAACGGTAGAACGATGGGTTCGATGACGGTTTGGATGTACCGTGCACTATTCAGTGTCCCCTCGACGATCACCAGAGGTGTACGGCCAGTGTAGGAGATCGCTCCCCACACCATGATGCCGGGTGTTGGCCCTGTGTGCCTCGGTCGTATGCAGTCCTGATTGTGGCGCTCACCTGCACGGCGCCAAACACGCATACGACCATCATTGGCACCAAGGCAGAAGCGACTCTCATCGCTGAAGTCGACACGTCTCCATTCGTCCCTCCATTCACGCCTGTCGCGACACCACTGGAAGCGGGATGCACGATGTTGGGGTGTGAGCGGAAGACGGCCTAACGGTGCGCGGGACCGTAGCCCAGCTTCATAGAGACGGTTGCGAATGGTCCTCGACGATACCCCAGGAGCAACAGTGTCCCTAATTTGCTGGGAAGTGGCGGTGCGGTTCCCTACGGCACTGCGTAAGATCCGACGGTCTTGGCGAGCATCCGTGCGTCGCTGTGGTCCGGTCCCAGGTCGACGGGCACGTGCACCTTCCGCAGACCACTGGCGACAACATCGATGTACTGTGGAGACCTCACGCCCCACGTGTTGAACAATGCGGTGGTACGTCCACCCGGCCTCCCGCATGCCCACTATACGCCCTCGCTCAAAGTCCGTCAACTGCACATACGGTTCACGTTCACGCTGTCGCGGCGTGCTACCAGTGTTAAAGACTGCGATGGAGCTCCGTATGCCACGGCAAACTGGCTGACACTGACGGCGGCGGTGCCCAAACGCTGCACAGCTAGGGCCATTCGACGGCCAACACCGCGGTTCCTGGTGTGTCCGCTGTGCAGTGCGGGTGATCATTGCTTGTACATCCATCTCGCAGTGTCCGGAGCAAGTATGGTGGGTCTGACACACCGGCGTCAATGTGTTCTTATTTCCATTTCCAGGAGTGTAACTTTAAAAGTATAATGAATATTAAAAGTTCATGTGATAGAAAACTTTTTTTTTCTAAGAACATGCGTAGAAAATTTTAGAGGGACTGAATCAAAACTGCATCGTGTGGAACATTTCGAATGACAAAAAGATGTTGAAAAAACTATAACTGAGTAAATAAAATGTTAAAATCCAAATCATTTTCGTTCTCAGCTACATGCCTTGAAGTAGACGAAAACCCTCCAGATAGATAAGTTGGACCCTCCTGCCTCTTCCTTCTCTCTTCTGCTGCACTGTTCTTCAATTTCAGTTTCCTTCTGGATGTTTTAGAAGTTACTTTCCCAGAAATTGCTGAATGAAGTAAGCGTAATTGGTCCTTCCCTTGGCTAATTTTTAGAGATGCTGGTGAAATCCGTGTCCATTATGTCTGACTGCTGCTTGAGTGAGGCAGAACAACAAAAATTGAATTCACTGATGGTTGATGTCACAGAAACCTCAAGTCTCTTCTTTGAAGCAAATATTTCTTTTGGGCAATTGTGGCATATCAAACTTTCATTTGCATTTTGTGTCTTACCCAATGTACATCTCCTTAGGATTTCATCTGATGCCAGCCTTTGGTGCACAGGCATTAGTTTTACTACCACATCAGGCCTCAACTATTTTCCCATTGTTGTGTTATATTTAGGTGTTTCTTCCCGTGTATCGTTTAGCCTATTCATGATCCTAACTATGTACACAGTCAACAGGTAAGTTGTTTCAAAGTATGTTTTACCTGTAACTTATATAACAGTTATATGCACGTTTTTATGTCTAAAATACCTTTATAAATGTTAAATGGCACACTAAAACTCATCAATTATGTATAAACAGTATTTAGTTTAGCGAGAAACACAAGAACATCCCGACCGTTAGAAACTTACACAAAAGCAAAAATATGAACATTATTATTTGCTTTCAATGTTTGTAGCCAGTGTTTTGTTTCCATGGTGCCACATATTGTAAGAAATAACCATCATACCAACACACAACATTCCACCAGAAACTTTGCCCGCTAATTTAATATGTATTAATTTAGTACAATCAATTGAACTGAAATGACAGAATTCTGTGAATCCAAGGGCCGGCATGCTCGTGCGCACGGGCATTTAATTGTTACGTGAGGGTAATTAAATGCCTAAAACTCATAAATTGGGTTGGATTATGATACTATAAGGTTCAAAGTATTTTATTAGTTGAAAAAAATATATTTTTCCATATTTTTAGCCAATTTCAAATGCTGCATCCCCTTAAAAGGACTCAGTTATTTCAAGAAAAGTTGAAGGGATGAGTGCAAAAGGCCGACATGGTATCAATTTCTGAAAACACGTATCAGTTGATGTGCTGTAGAACCTGGTGTACCAAATTGGTGTTTTGACATATAAACATTACATTTTATGACAGTTTATTGAAAATATATGTTTAAATATGAAAATATATTGAAAATATACAATTATTTTGTTTTGTTGTAGTAAAATAAATTCCACTTATTTTATACTATATCTATGTATGCTAGAAAGTAAAGGCTATTTTTTCGATGCAATTTGCAGAGATTGACCTTCTGTGTTTCGATACTGAAGTTAACCAGTGAGCATCCATTAATTTTGAGACACGGCTTATGAGGAGAGCGCTAGAAAATAAGTGTGGGACATTGGCTTCTATTTACTCCCCGCCACACTGCATATATTTTATCAAGACCTCACTCAGTTTATGTTTTTGGACTTAGGTGTTCCTAAAAACAAAGGAAGCCGTTGTAATGCTGAATTTCCTTTATCTGGAAACCTACAAACGGATATTCCGAAAGAAAAAAATGTTATTGAAGGAAAACGTTTCAAATTTTATGAACTTGATATGCATGTGTGTGGAAAGTTTTAAAATCAGAGGCTTTTATGCTTGAATACTGCCCAAAGGTAACACATACAATTTAAAACTTCAGATTAACTTTCACATGCATTTTGGACAATTTGAGATGGAGTAAAACGTGCTTTCCTGCAGTGAGCTCCCGTAACATTCAGTGATATGTTATTAACTCCAACTGGATGTTTTTGTCTTTCTCCTCCTATTATGTATCAGTAACTGCTGCTGAGTGACCCTGTTTCTGTTCCCCCTCTCTCATTCTCACCCTCGTGTCATGGGGTACAGCGACAGACAAGGCGCAGAAAAGCCAAAAGAGAAAAATGTTAGAAAGCGGGACGGAATGACATCGGAAAGTGGTGGAAGGGGAACATTAGTGGACCGTCACATAGCGCGTGTCCATATAGACATTGAAGATGTTCCCATATGTGATGATAAAAAAGAGAATGGTGTCTAGCTATCACTTCCGGAGACAGCTGCTGATGCTATAACCCTCCCCCTCATGATGCAGTTTGCAAAAACCAGTCGTTTGGATTTAATTAAATTTGGCTTAATGAAATGAAACCATGTCATTCCGATTCGATAGATGTGCGTACAGAAAGAAATGTGGAAAGGGAAGTATAAAAATATTTCCAACCACTCTTAAAAAACATTTAATTTATATCACTTTGATCATGTCACCGTAGCAAATTAGCGTTCAGTCCAAACGCAGCATAAATAATAAACCCAATGTGGTCAACACTTCTAAAACTCTTGCGTTATTTTTAGTCTGAACACCAGCAGCGGACGTTCATCTGAAAAAGCATTGCGGTTTATAAACGAAGAGAGGCTAAATGCAATTCTATAGGTCCATTAAGCAACATAAAGGTTGCAGTGTTATTGGTAACACCATTCAAGTTAATAACACGCCACCAGCAAATTATAATATTGATGAAATACCTCTTTGTTCTATGATGTATTTGAACTTATATCACCTGATCATTTCTATTAGGATAAATTGTTAAATATACCTGTGGATTAGTAGAAACATTTACAATCTGAATAACATAGGAACATTTTGAAAGTAAGATAAAAATATAATTCAGCCAAAGAACTCAGTGCGAATTTTATATCTATTCCCGATGGTATAGCACACAACTATTTAAAATCACAATACAACAAATTACTTTAAAATTAACTTTATCTAACAACATAAATAATGGTATAAATACAATAAATGCAAGCACACTGAAGATTATCATTTGCGAGGTCACGGGTTCGACCCCTGTGGCCAACTATGAGTCATATGGGTTCTTTTGTAAGTTTCCCCAGGCTCCTAGTTGTATCCAGGGAATGATAATTACATTCTCCGAATGTCCTGTACCTCCGTTCTCACTCATTCATTTCAGCTTCATATTGTTTGACTGTTTCATGGTCTTTATTTTCGACAGAAATCTGGGCATTACGTGGTAAGGTATATGTTATTTGTAAACCTTTATTCTCCCGATCGGAGGTGGTCTTCATGTCCCAAGCTCCCCTTCCCCAGCAGGATGAGGGTGAAAAGTGGGCTTAGGTAAGTTACAGGCAATGCTCTTAGTCTGCTTGACGTGATCACTGCAGGAAGGGCATAGTGATCATAGGTGAATAGATTACCCAGTGCCACTGGCTACGCTGTACGGACAAGATTGCCTTGGCTCTCTGCTTTACATAACATTTCAATACCACCTCGAATGAAGTATTCGATACTGCATTGTTATGAGTGCACGAAAGCTTATTTTGCGTACGGGATATACTGTTTGAATTAAAGCAGGCAGCAAGCATAATAACAACTCCTGACCTCTGATTCTTAAATGTAGAATCTTTACTCAGCTCCTTTTTTGTGTAATTTACGTCCTCCAACGTTTAGTCATATCGGACGATGAATGGAATTGGTGAAATGATGCTCGAATGAGCCCAGGGTCCATAAAGCTTCGAGTTACCCAGACATTCGTCTTTCAGGATAAGGGAAAACTCTGGAAAATACCTTAACCAGGTAACTCACCCTGACCGAGTGAGTGAGTGTGTGGAGTTTAAGGGCCCGTCGACAACAAGGTCATTTGGGCCCCTCCCTGACCGAGATTCGAACTCGGGGCCTCTTGAACCTGAGGCGGACACGCTACCACTACGCTACCGAGGCGGGCAATCTTTACTCAGTTTATGTAATGGTTGTATGTGGCCGCAAAGCTTTGTTTACTGTTTGGCCATCTTCTGTTTTACGCACCTTCGGATGTTTATTTGCTTTTATTGGCTTCACTGGTAGAAATGCTTAAAACTGGATTTGATCAATTTCTATTTAACGTGAGATCATTATTTATAGTTTCTATGTAGTCACTTTCTACATATAGACAACATACTCCTAATGTTCATCAGTATTTTTATTATTGTTAACTATCGAGGCTTTTGATATATCCCCGCCCATACTTAGAACGGAAACTAATATAGCACTCATCACATTTACTTATAACACTGATTATATAAAAACCAAGGCTGTAATAATAACAGTATCACAAAACACAAAACTTTTATTGTTTAAAGTAGGAGTTTAATCTTCAGAACTATTGAAATTAAATTTTTGACTACTTACTGAGGAGCGATGTCACTTCCTTAATACTGAAGCCAGGACCACCTAGATATTTAAATTGTTTTTGAAGGAAAATCCGTGAAATATTTACGAGAAATTGAAGATGGATAGTTTCTGTCATGTATATTTCTTAAACTTGTATGTTGATCTAAATATTTACAATATTTAGTGAATTACAGCTTTCTAAGCACCTTTCCGTATGAGTGTTAGAATAGAACTACATATGTTCTTGAAATCCTTATGCGAATCTTTTGGTAATACGGAACTTAAATACCACAATTAGGTTGAGTTAGGTGTTTGACTCAAGTCACAGGTGTATATTTTTCTAAAAGTGATTTTTAGTTTTGGGCAATGTATTTTAGGTGAATCCTTTTTTAAGAAGGTTTTATTTATAGTCGTCTAACTACAAGATCTTTTAGCGACTTTTACAATTACAATTTACAGAATACACGTAAGAAATAGTACAACAATAATTACAGCGGGATTAACAATATGAATGAAACAACATAAGAGTTCAAGGTATGAACAATAAACTTGATAGCTGAATGACAGTTACAGAAGAATTAATAATGATGAGAATCTACCAAGATAAGAATTTCAAAGTATTAAAGACACAATAATACAGCAATAACTACAGCAGATTAAATAACAATGATGAATCAAGATGAGATTTAAATAAATTGGAGATTAAGCACAGTATCACAACCATATTTACACCAGAATTAGTAACAAAATTGCCATTAAGTGCATACCTTGCATTAAGAGTAACGAGTTCTGATTCATATTAACACTATTAGAATTTTTTATTACAATAGTTTGTATAGATAAGTATCTTTTAAAATCTGTAGTATCCTTGGAACATGCTGGTTTCATCGAGAGTTGTAGGATCTCCCAGAATTTGGTTCTTCTGTCTTCATCTGTGCTAGACAGGGCAACTTGAGATAATGTGGGTGATTATTAAACTTGTTTGGTATCTATTATAGTTCGGAGGTACTTCTATGGAGAGGAGGAAGCTGTGTATGAGTTTGCTGTAACCAATTGTGATGCTGGTGATGGAGATCTGATCCTGGGTAATATATCCTGAAGTTTACTGGTGAGATTCTTTGACCATTGGTAAAATCATTTGACTTTATTTTCCTAACGAAATTTAAGTGGAATTCAACTCAATGAAATTATTTTGTACTCTTACGAGGAATGCTCATAGATCCAAAATATGAAACATAAACTACGCTAGTAATTGGGAAATCCCACCTGGTATCAATTATTTAACTAACGGAAGAGAGAGAAAAAATTAAGAACTGAAATATATTTGTAATTGTTGCCTTCCTTAAGATTATTAACAACAGAGCGGTTAAGTCTGAAGACAAAGGAAAGAGAAGATTTTACAGTTCCTGAAATGGTGGAGTGTATGTATCACATTCTGTTACTATACAACATACAACTTTGTTAATTATTACCTCTCATTGACTGCAGTCGTAAATGGGCCGCCGTGGCAGCCATCTTAACATACTCGAAGATAATTTCCATATTTACATATATTGAAATGTACTGCGTTGTGCATTCAGAATGCATCTAAATTATCATAAAGGTACACAGGAGTAACAGATAAATGAGAGTTCCTAAGAGCTCAAGATCCTTGACTCTATATTAAAGTACTCTCAAAAATAACTTGGAATCGTAATGGCTTAACTTGGGATAGCTCGAACTCAAAGGAGCACCAGTCTTACACCCAATGAAATATTATTTGTTTTACACTTAACAATTTCTTTCAATATAATGTCTATACGGCAAACAACACATCAGCAGTCATATCCTTTTCAAGCGATATTCTAGGTATATTTATTGTATTGGCGTCAATTGAACGAATACAATATGACTAAATACAATTAAGAGAGCCCTATAACGAGGAAAATATGGCAGTTGACAACTGGTGAATTCCGAAAACTTCCTTTCCGTATTGATAGGATAGTCCTTCGGTTCAAACCTGCCTCCGATGATAACGAAACAGATGTATCTATTATGACCAGATATTTTATCACCGGGTTCATTGCTATCCATCCCATGCACATCCCATTTACATTAGTTATTCAGAATAAAAGACAAGAAAAGGGGATTCGGAAGTATACATATGGGGTGCAAAATTAAATCAGGAAAGGAGAGGTTGAAATACCTACTTCCACCCGCTGCAATAGAATCGTGCATTTTCCTGCGAGGAAATCATAAGCGTTCGCACTCATAGCTCACTCCTTACTAACTAACGCTTCATAGGATGACTTCCGTGGCACAAGTTATGTTTTACAAGGCCTGCAATATGTGGTGCAAAAGACGAGCAAGGTGATCGTCTCTGATCTTACGATACTCACTTTTAATATAGTTTATCTTTCAAAAGGTTTGTTCGCAGATATATGTAGAGCCAAAGACTGCCATTAAATTAGGTGCAAATAAACGCAATCTCTGATAATCACTACAGAGCAAAGATTTAAATAATTCCCCTCTTTCCTTCTCAAAACATTTTACGGTCGTGGAATTTTGCACGACATGGAAACTTCAAAGAAGTGCAAAATAATTGAATATTTGTCCCAAGTTTTTATATATTCAAATTGCGAAGGGAGTGTGCGATGCAGTTGCTTTTGAAGTTCTGCATACTTTTCCAGAAGTATGGCGTTTATTGTGAACACGGAACCCAAGCATGGGAAATGATATAAATCTGCAGTTACCAGTTTTCCTTCCCACAGTCGCAATTGTGCCATAAGAAGAGATATTAAATTCATTATCAACTCTCCTCAGAAATGCAATTAACGGCACCTCGTCAGATCTGACCACCGATTCGTCCAGGGTTAGAGACAAGTATGTTAATGACGTCATTTCTTTAATTTCCTTTCCAAATCATAACACAGTTCTCCTATGTATCTCGTTACTATACATCGAGAGAGACCGACTGATGCAAATAAATCGACTAAATCGGGACAAAATTCCTTCGCAGCAACTAGCAAGCATTGCTTAATAAATTTACCTACACTAAATGATTTCATACTTTTTCCAATAAGTTCCGCCAGTTTATAAGAAATCTGTGCCAATTTTTCAACATTAGGGCCATATTTAACAGGTGCTTTCATTTCTTCAAGTTTTTGTGATCTGGCTTTGCCTAGAACAAAGATATGCTAAACGTTAGTAGCAACGCCACTGACTGCTACTTTTGTCTCTCGCTGCCTTGGTCACTGGTGTGGGGAAAACAACACGTGTAGGGGAAGGAAGCGTACGCTGTACAACTGAATTCGCGTGGTATACATTTCTGCAGGGTAATGTAACTAATAAGCAACATCATTTAGAAGCTCGTGCTGTCTTGTCATGTTTTGAGATGGTTAGAGAGTGTCTGAATGTTAGCTGGGAAGTATATCGACTGTTTCTGTACCCAAGTCGTATGTAGATCAACGTTGGAAAGGCAATTGATAAGTTCAATATCATAGCAATGGAACTATGACTCATACCCTAGCAACCCTATGAATTCTTCAGCTTGAATGTAACTCACACAACTTCTTTGAAATAAAAAAATAATTATCATTAATTTAATTAAAGTAGGATGATTAGGCGGTTTCGTCTGTGACAGGCATTCGGGAGGCGCGGACCAGACGTACCTGACGCATGGGCATTTTTCTGGGGTTTTCCCGGGTCGCCAAGCGAATGCTGGGTAGAATAAGAGCTGAAACTTTCCTGGCGAAGAATATGTTCAAGATATTCTCGGGAAACAAACCAGGTGAAAAGACGATTAGAAATCGACGTTTCGGGAGCACCCATCAAAATATTTTTAAGAAATAGAATGCTGTTTTGGTTACTTAGATCCCCCGAATTACCCTTCTTTGCATTTCATCTCCATTATCATTTTACATAATCTCTCATCTGATGCTCTCTTTCAGGGTACAAGTATCGGTGGGAGTCTTGGCGCTGTCGTGGCTCCTGGGTAGGTGACCCTCTGTTCTCTCGCCACATCCTTACCCGTGGGAATGCCCTCACTTGGGGTTTAGGTACAATAAATATAGGTTTCGCTGCCGAACCCCTCCATAGTAATCATAATGCTAATCTTACTTAAACTTACCCCATTGTAAGTTAACATTGGGTAACTTACCTCAAGATTATTTTGAGTACGTTTTTTCGTTTCCGAGAAGCGAGTCAGTTAAGGAAGCCCTGAATGCAGAAGATCGGTAGTTGTATATCTATCTATGTCAATTAATTTCTCCCTGTGATTCTGCTTTTCATGCCTAAGATTTGTATAGCTACTAAACTCTTAAACAGTAAAATAAAGGTCCTTATCCATTAATAATATTCCATCGTCCTGTCTCTCTTTTACATTCATTTCTGGCCCCCGTTTTACAAATTACCCGATACATTAAGCAAAAGATATTAGCCGCAGGAAGTGGAGTTAGTGATTCAAGAGGTCTTATGCTATTAATAACCAGCTGTCCTTACCGGCCTTGCACTGGTTGGTTCTGTAAATAGGGGTTGAAAATAAGATTATAGGTGATTTACGAACGTGATAAATAGTTCATTTAAACCTTTAACTAAGGCGCATGTGTCCAAATTCTGGTCCAAACCGGTCAATTTTTATATAATTAGGTGAAAAATATAGATATAGATATCTTTCTAAAGTTTTATGGTATCATTACCTAGTTCAATAATCTCAAGTTCACAATTATCTGCCTCGGTTCATCAAGCAGTACAATGTGATCTACAAAATCTTTAAAATAAAGAGCAGCCTTTAAATTTTCCAATTATTTATAATTCAACATAAGATTTAGGTAACTATTTGGAAGTTGTGATCAATGATTTTTGAGAACATGCTTTTATAAATTTTTGAAAATCTGCTGAAAGTGGTTTTGTAATTTCGTTAGGCACCTACATCATTATTTTCATTGAGCCCCCATTGTATAAGCGCACTGTCTCATTCAGTTGGCGAAATATTTTCATATGTGTGTTAGGGGTTAAAAACCTATGATATAACTTAGGGACACCTCACTATTTTCCCAGTTTTTGCGATGTAATGTATTCAGGATTATCACGTGAAAAAGCTAAGTGAAATATGACGGAAATACGGTCATATGAAAAGTGTAAAAATTCCCTTCTTAAGACTGGTAAGTCTGGTTCTATATCACGAAAACTCTAGCACGTGTGCAAGAAAGTACCAAAAGGAGCTTATGATGTCCACATTCAAAGCAACAGGAGTGTGAAGGGGTCTATAGACCAGCTGGATGGAAACGATCCAGTGATGACGTGGTATACAGCACTTTGCAGCCATATGCTCAGTGAAGCTGTAGGCCTAGGACAGAGTTTTGGACGCTCGCCTCGGTAGCATAGATGGTAGCGTGTCTGCCTCACGTTCAAGAGGCCCAGGGTTCGTATCTCGGTCAGGGCGAATTACCTGGATTGGTTTCTTCCGGGTTTTCCTTTATCCTGAAAGACGAATGTCGGGTAACTCTAAGCAATATGGACCCCGGGCTCATTTGAGCATAATTTCACCCATTCTATTCATCTGTCGAGATGACTTGAATGTTGGAGGACGTTAACAAATAGTTTAGAACGGCCTCATAGCTGACGGCAGTATACTGATAGACACAGGTGCAGTAATGACCGTGATCGGCCAGACGTCAGAGAAGCCCGTATAGCGACTTCACCTACAGGCAGCGAACGATCGACCGATTGATCGATCGGAGTAAAACCCGGAACTAACAGAGAACGTTCCAAACTGGGTGTGAAATGACCTGCATTGCCCTAATCGGACTGAGGGGCACTGCCCCAAGTACCGACCAAGGAAGAAAAGACCACAGTACCTGAAGAAGAGGATCAGTGATAAAACTTAGTATATCCAGAGACTGCCCTGAAAGAATAATGAATTTGGACTACCAGAAATAAAAAGGAAACACTGTCACGGCTGCTGCAAATGAACTACCGTAATGTGACAGTTCGGTTTTGAGAAATCTACACGAATTACCTAATAGGCTGTTCTAGCATTTTGAAATACTTAGGATTTCTGAAAATTTCTTCCGCTTTCTTCTGATTTAAAAGCAAATGCAAAATCCAGCGTATATTTCAGTTCAGTTCAGTTTTCAGGCAGTCGGGTAGTAAGTTATAAGTGAAAGACGGACTTGCAAAAATCGGTAATCAGTGAAACTGTTCAAATGAGCGTAAGGTTCTAAAAGCAGTGAACGTCAGGAGGGTTCGAGCAGCACGAGCTGGTGAGTGTAATAACAGAGAGACAATAAGACCGATGTGTTTGCTCTGTGTATTTGCAAAGTAAAGCAAGCCCTGTGATGTTTGAGTAACAAATAAAGTGAGTTTAGTACAAAAAATGTCACTTTTCGTAATACGGCAATCATTATAATCCTCATATCCATGCTAATCAACTTTACTGTAAGCTACCCCCTTCGACTTCTTAATCCTAAGATCCACTTTTGACTAGTGTTTGCATACATACGTTGTTCACCTTTCAATTTTGGTCTAGAATGTTTCCTTCTTACGTTTTCTACTCTGTAATTCCACTAAGTGGTGTGTGTATGTGTGTGGGTGTGATCTCTCCATTTCAAATCGCTTTTTAAATGCAAATATTATATTTCGTCAAAAATGGCTATAAGAAATTTGATGCTATGTTTAATTTTCTATGAGTTTCGTTTGAAGGCTCACAATGTTTTTAACAAACTGGATCTCGTCAAGGGCCACCATTTATGCCAGATGATTTTGTTGTTTAATGCTTATATGTCAGTGGAAATAAAGTTCTGAGGTCCTGGAATTTCTTAAAAATTTGTGCGCGCGTGCTTGAGCGTGTGTAAGTGTTGATACACAGGGTCTGTATACAGCAAAACTGAAATACCGAGAGTGGGTTAAGTACCAAATCTAATTTCAGCCAAGTAAAAAGAGCCAAGTAAGATGTTGTGACATCGACGTTTCGGGAGCGTGAATCTGTCGCTCCGTCCCTAAAGTCATTCAGCATCCTGAAGATGGGAGAGATGCACGCTACCGAAACGTCGATGTCACAACATCTTCTTACCTGACTCGAAGCCCGAGAACGTCTAAAACATATACGCCGCCAGGAAAGATTCAGCTCGTGGATATCCCTGTCTTTAAAAAATGGGCTAAACATTGCTTATAACAATCTAGGCTTTCACAGCCAGCTTCAGTCCAGTAATATGTAGAAGTCTCCGGGCTTACTGGCCGTAGTGTAATAGGAAACACTGTGGTTCCTGACCTTTCGCTCGTAAAAAACACGAGGCCGAAACCGTTCACACGAGCCGGACCAACCGAAGCATAGGCATAGGCCTAGCAGCCAATAGGAGAGAAGCAGCCGGACTCATTCCAGTCTATATATATATGGTAATTCCCAAATCAAGCACCGCACCCATGGACCGAGGTACTGGCTGAATGTATAACGCCAGAAGGTTTCTGCTGCATGCCCATCCGTTAAGGGTTTTACCGCAGATAAGGTTTGTTCAATTAGGATTTTGTAGGATGTGTTGTGGGTTTTGAGGTTGGAGTTCATTTTGAGTTACAAATTTATGTACCTTCGGGTTAAAGAACAGGATGCAATACCTTGCACCTGGTATTTTAATTTTGAAGTTAGTTTTTACTTGGATAATTTAGATGCCAAACAGTTTAGAAGAATTATGAGGAGCTCAGCTTTAGCTGATGTTAGGATTAGCCCATGGGTTATCTCGGGGGCCCGCAAGCCATGCAGGGTAACCGAAACAGTCTAGAACGGCGTCTAGTGGGGTCATAACCTACCAAAAATCTAACAAGGACGCTTCTCTGTGTTGGTAAACTAGCGTATAATTTTGATGCCCGGCGCCTAATTGCATCCTCCGCGTATGGAAGACCCGAGGCTTCGTGAAGCAACCTAGTAGGAAGGTAACGACCCACAGAATACATAGACCGTAGTCCCCTATTCTGTGCACGTTGGAGACATGCCAGCCAGCTATCTGCGGCCATGCCCCGGAATTACCAGCGCTTGGAAGAGGTATAACTTCAGACCAATCGGGTGCACAGTTACACAATATAAATAAAGTATTTCATGTCCTTCCAACACCTTCCTTTAAATCCCGCGATTCACCCTGGGCCTCTGGCCATGGTTGGATCCCCGGACATATTTTCCTTCGGATTCACTCGTGCCCTTCAGGCACCAGCATTCCTAAAACCAACATTACCAGGGGAGTATCAGCGAGACCCCAACACCTTTCTCTCCTTTTGATTCCTTCCAAATATCCTCCCCTATCGATTAAAAAAGAAGGCACAGTTCAATTTACTCCAGTGAGACCGGCACGAGAGAAAAAATCCTATGCCGGAGCCACTCAAGTCTGCCAAGAGTCATCTGAGGATGCTCGACGCACGTACTAGCGAAACGTAAGGAGCTTCAGTGTTTTCTACTAGACGACGGCCAGTATGCCCGGTGAGGCGGTCCTTGGCCGTTAAGTACCTCGTTGAGCCCTCCCGGCACTCAACACCTCATCAGATAGGACATGTGATAGGTGTGGACTACGGATGGGAGGTTTCCAACAGTTCGGGGTTTTTATCAGGGTATATCTGTCATGATACTTTTGAGTTCCAGGAAGTGGGTGTGTCCTGACAGTGAGTGGGTATTATCACATAGAAGATACCAGGACCTTTGAATGTGAAGTTTATTGTTACAATTAGTCCTCTCCACTCGCCACTGTTGACTTGATGTTATTCGCATATTAGGCGCGAGATTTGAGATTTGCCCGTTGCTGTGCGCATGACACGACTTATATGTATCTGTGTACGCGTTGTTCCTGAACGTCGGTAGTGAATTACTTCGCACAACATAGTGTTTCCGGAGAATTATTAAACAAAAACGGAGTTTAGTGAAATCTTAATGATGCTGTAATGTGTGCAGTTTCTCTCATTCGATAACACAGGGTGTTCGATAACCACCTAATGTGAGTTACTCCGTCCATCCACGAACGCGGACTCTGAAGAACTTTCAGTACGTGTTGCCCCCTTCACACGCCGAAACAGAGTGTTTTTTCTAGCAAACATCGAACGTCGCCATTGCACTAATTTCCCCTTCCTTTCGCCGAATTTTGGACACTTTAGGGGTCATATGACCTGTTGCTTGTTCCTTATAGGTTGTGTTTCATCCCTACTCTTAAATTTAACAGCAATTTCTAATGTATGGGGCATGTATTCCACGCGATTTTCTCCTTCCCACAGTCCAGCTAATTAATGCATAAGCTTGTTTGAAAATATGTATCTTAAATCCCAGTGTCTAATTCTCTAGTCACGCATCATGTGTGGACCAAAACATGGGCTAGCGACGAGGGTCTATCCTTGGACAATGCCACCTTTGTCGGCAAGAAACACAAAGAAGCTACCTGTGAGGGAAAGTGTTCATGTTCCTCGTTCTCATTACAGGTTGGGGTCTCCTGCTTTCAATAATCGGGATTGCCTATTTAGTTTCTGCACTTGTATATTTAATCATTATCCTCTAAATTTTTATAAATTTGTTTAATTCATATTGTGGTATCTATCCGCACTTAATTATGCGTTTAATAAGTTTTCGCTGTTATTATTACAATGTTATGCCTAACAGGGACGGTATCACCGGTAACTTCTACATATTACTGGACTGCTTATTAAGGTATCCTAATTTATAAAAAGAAATTCTATGAAATGCAGTATATAATTTGAATTTTCTGAGATTAGCATCTGAACTCCTGTTCATTCTGAATTTTTGGTGCATGAGTGAGGTAACCTGTGAGATACACACATCGACCCACACACACACACACACACACACACACACACACACACACACACACACACACAAATTTAGATCTCTTAAACCACAAAAGCACCCCTAACAATGGAAGAGTATGAAAAATAGTACTATGACAACCATAAAATCTTACTTCGTTCCGAAAAAGTGACATCTGAACAGGCCTCTTAACTGGTTGTGCCCGTTTGGTGAGCAAAAGTGAAGATAAATTTAACTGTTTTACATATTTTCAAATTTTAGGTTGTTGAAATTCTAATTTGCATAAAATAATTCAATATACAACATATCACACACACACACACACACACACACACACACACACACACACACACACACACACTTACACACACACCATATGACTCAAGTTAAAGGTAAAGTTAGTTACCATACACATCGGAAAATTCAACAAGTTATACTCAAATGAATGAAATTTTGATATTACTTTCTAGAACTTCAAACTATACAAGGAGGTGTTTGCTGCATATTTAGTTGTTTAAATACACAAATCATTTTAAGTCACTATTGTGCCTCCAACCTCTCTTTTACATTTAAATACTATGTTGCGACAAGAATGTGGGAAGTGCATTATTACACAGTAATAGCAATAGCTGAAAATAACGAATCTCTACTATTTGCAGCATCAATTAATATCACATACAAGTTAATTTAAGATCATTTGTTTTAGCATTTGGAATAAATTCTGAATACAAAAATTAGTTCTGCTGAACTTGCCCATCATAACCTCAAACGAAGATAATACCAATTGGTACATAAATAATACTATGACTAAAGCACTGCATTAATAAACAACCATGAGTCAATTGTTTGACGGTTGACGCCGTAACGTAAGGCGTGCGTTTGAAAATAATAATATGGACGATAATAGAGATTCAATGTTTCAAGAAAAATTTGAAATCACAGACCTGGAGTATGTTGTGGTCGCATATACTAAACAAGGTGCAAACCTGGGTTGTTTGTTACTCTCCAGCCTAGAGTGATGAAGCATCACAAAGTCCGCAGATGGAAATTAGTTCCGTGGTCCATGTTTTGTATAATGCCCCTGACGGGGAGGGGATAAGAGGACATTGACGGTGTCCGAACTGAGGAAGCACGCAACAGTGGTAAGGACGTCTAGAACTTGCATACTGAGACTCCGGTAATGGTGCGTACAACACCCTCTACTCCCCTCTGTAGGCCTACTCATTATTACTCGACAGAACGCTGATGTGTATTGACCTTCTGCGACCAGTGCTGCGATCGTCTCTTATCTGGCCTTATCTGGTCGATTAGAAGAGTGAAATATTAGTGAGTTGTCGTACAGTAAGTTACGAAACACATAATAGAACACTTGAAAGCTGCGTGTGTGGTCATAAATGCATTAAATATGCATCCACGTAATTATTTATTGTAATATTTTTCAAAGACTAAAATTAAGGCTGAGCAGTCCACTCTTCTGCAATTTTCATAACGGTAAAAAAGAAAGAAAACCGACTGCACCTTTGTTATTAAATGACTACCACAACTATAGGATATGCACGGTAATATAACTCATTTTCTAGTGTGATCAATCTGTACAACAGAACTGGCAAAGGCGTAATGTCAAATACATCATCAGCAATGTTTCGTCACTGAAAGATGTTTCATTGACTGTCACTGTCGCTATTATCGTATACAAATGTGTAACCTCGAGTTTCTTGTTTCAGTAATCCATACCCTTTTCCACTAATTATCAGTTCTTTTAGTCTTCTAGTTAAAAGAAAAACTGGCATTAATGAGAAGCTTTCCTTATGAAATACTTTTAGGTAATATATGATCTAATTTTCTGAAGCATGATCAATCTGTACAATTACAAATTGGCAATTGCCGTAACACAAACAACATGATTTAAATACGTTACACCTCAGTGTTATGGTATACAAAATTATGTGTATGTAATTTCATATAGTATAATCTAAATACATATAAATAAAAATAATGTGCCCTGGTGACAATATTCAATCACGTTATATATGACTTTTCGCCACTGCCGGCGTATGACACGTTGCTGTCCAGAAGACGTTTGCATCTGAATATGGTGTAATGTCCAAAGAGGAATGTGCCACCCTCACACAGAGGGATAAGGACTGCGAATGTGTGTGCTATGCTATAAGAAGCAGAACCATTTAAAGAACATACGTCCTATTCACTCAGTACACTAAAACCGAAAAGACTTATTCACAAAGTAGAAGCCATGAGAATGTTCTTGAATGATCTGTAACTGAACTGACATGAAGTGTCATAAACCTGTCGAGGGAGGGTTTAGGAACCTTCTCCAACCACCCTACGTCTCATTCCCCGGAGACTTTCCTTGCTGTGCCAGACAGTACATACATTGGGCTCGCCATGTATTTGGGATAAGCTCAGGTAAACATCTCTGTAGTTGGAATATTTTCCGATACGCCTTCCCACTTAGTCATGTACTAGTGCTAAGACAAATATCCGCTAGTAGCCAGTGTGAGCGAGACCTGGAATATAGGTTCCACAGCAAGAGTTGTTGATGACGTAACTGGGAGGTCTGAAAATGTAAACAAAGGGACAAGAGTGTGTAAAAATCGATACCGTACAATGCAAGTGCAAGTGCCGATTTAAGTAACTTTATATGGACTATGTTTCTAACAGTTTCAATAAAACGGTAAATGGATATAAATCTGTTGCTATTTACAAAGCCATGCAACAGATTTAGTATTAAACATCAGTTTACATTGCCCTCCTCTGTTATTTTACCTCAAAAACATTGGAATGAACAACTACGTATGTTTTAAACAGCTAAAAAGCAAAATTTGTCTCCTGCCATCCAACTGTTACATGTTGTGACAGGATTATACATAAAATGTTTTATATTATTTTCGTTATAATTAAAGGCTATTTTATCGGGCTGTAGGAAACTGTTTCAACATTTTGGCATGGCCAGGACTTTTTCCAAACACGGCTTACACTTTATGTTGCACTGCTTTTGTAACAGCCGCAGGAGCTGCACTTTCAAATTTAATAGAAAGTTCAACAAACTGTAGACTTCCCTCAATTTCATATTTGTTCATTCAAATTCAAAATAGTTTTGGTCACATCTGCAAAACTGTTTCTAATAAGTAACATGCTTTCATGTAAGCAGCTTGAAACCAGTGATTATGCATTGTCTTCATGATAAAAAAACGTTGATTATTTTTGATATTTTGTCGTAATAATCTACATAACATTTCGCAGCATTAAACCAGCTCCCCCATCGAGATACATTGGGCAGGGGAGGTAATGGAACATCTGGAGGCAATTCTTTGAAAATAATTGTCCTGCTACGGGTTTTCACAAATATATATATATATATATATATATATATATATATATATATATATAATCTAAAATATGTATAATCTAAAAAAATAAATAGACATATAATGTGTATATATATTGGCATTTGCAATGAGCCACTATAGTAGGAGAATAGTTTCGGCAACTCGATGAACGCCATCAGCCAACAATTTCAATGTATCATGTTAGGATTGCATGTTAAGTTCTTTAGCTGCTCTTAACATATAAATTACACCATTTGCCACAAAATTATCAGATTTGATCCCCCCTGCGGTAATAGATTAAGACTATTTGAAACATATCAACCATAGTTTTGTAATTAACTTTTTCAATGACTTCAGATGTTTATATGCAGCAAGCAGCACTCCCAGTGGAACCAGATCAGAGTCGATAATCTACACGGCCAAAATCAACATCCACAGGAAATCCAAGGTAACATCAACACAGCTACTCATAAGCAATTCGTCAAGAACAAAACTAACGTCCCAAAATATATTCTCTACTCATTGATATTTTTTCCAAATATTTCTCCCTCACATCATATCATTTCTAACCTCACACCTACCAACAATTCAAGAACTTCTAACCTCTCTTCTATTATGAACTATGATTATTATGGCAACATATAATACAGTGTCTATTGACGAACCAAACCACCGTAAAAGGTAAGTTCATTTATTTGATTAACTGTTATTATACATCTTATTACAAATATTGTACTAGGTATTTTACTTAAATGTCCACCAAAGAAAACTTTTGGTGCATTAATCAGATAATAGTATATATTACATACACAATTCATGACAGAAAAACCTTAAGAGTCAACCTCAATATTATTGTAATAACGTTTTATTGTTAATTTTATTAATGGCTTTCGAAGTAAAACCATGAAAACAAAACCAAGTTGTGTATGATATGTAACTGATAGGTATTGGTACAATTATTTATTGGATAAAAGATGTGAAACTCTTTAAACACAAACAATAAAGTTCTAATAAACCTTTTGGTGATATCGGAAATTTCAAATATATCTGTTACTATTCGCTTGTACTTTTCAGTATTGACTATTCAATATGATGTTGCTATCTAGTTGCTTCGATGCTGAGAAAAGGTATACAATTTTGGGGTCAGTGTATAACGTCGTCAGTGTTTGAACACTGTTTGAACGCTGTCCCTTTTGCATTTATTGAAAATATTTTTGTAAGCGCTATCAGCTTTATCTTTTCATCAGAATGTAGTTTCTCAAGAATATTGTGTAGAAGTTGGGTGAATAGTAAAACTATGGATGAAAGGACATCAGAAAATCCGAAGCAGTGTATCACAGGTAGGCTTCAATTTTTGCTTCTACCATGAGCACTGGGCGGGAGAAAGGAGAGGAGACGTTTACGTTTAAACGAGAAGCCCATAGACTTACCCTACAAAAGCCAGGGAGCCTGCGGTGCCGTATGTAGTAAAAGCGGGCGTTTAACACTACACACTACACACCACTACTAAAAGCCAGGGAGCGCCGAAGCAACTCCGTGGGTGTTTCCTTAGGTCAGTACCTAGAGTCTAGAAGGTTCCCCTTCCCCTTGGGTGGAAGTGGATACGCTACTTACGCGCGTATTACGAGAATTCAGGAGACTCTCGGTGTCGGTGATCTAGCACAACGTGCTACTAGCTCTGCGGGCTACTTCCCGAGAACGTCTGGGCTTCCCTCAACCCCGTCTAGGTGGCCAAACCACCCAGCCATACGAAATTGTTCACAGCTGGCGGGTACCGCTGCCCCCTGAAGTCCAACCCACTGCAAACAACTCCCATTCCGGAGGGGCTCGAATGTTCAACCCGACTTATTTCTAGTACCAGTTTTGGGGGTTTGTAGTGCTAGCACCACAGTAGCTGAAGTGGTCGGTAGCTCTCCCCTACTGGGGATAAGAGAAGACGCCCGAAGGACCACCAGATGCAGAACAACGGCACATTCGAACGCACACGATGCCCAGGCGTTCCGAGCTTATAACATTTGACATCCCATCGTAGGAGCTTGCTTGGAAACGGGTGCTGGCTGGGTAGTTCCCAACGATTATACATCTACCCCCCAGATAAAAGACACCAAAATCTTTGAACTGCTCCCATGTAACTGTTCCTAAAGCATGAAAGATATATAGGGGTCAGGAGATTGTGGATACAACAGCTCCTGAGTTAGAATAAACTATCGCTTGATATATAACTCTGGACCTCCCAAATGCAAGCAACATACGTCACCGTGTCATCACCTTTCTTACTACTATAGTGGGCAGGAAAATTGAATGAATCGAAAAATCAAAGTATTAAATTTATAAAACCATTGTTTTGATTGCCCTAAAAACGACTAAATTTAATTGGATTTTATACGTAGAAAGCAAAACTGCATACCACTGGGAGGAGATAGATGTTAAAATTAAAGTGACACAACCAACCAAGCAAGCGACGGGAACATCTATCTGATGATTAAAAACAAACAAACGGAAAAGCCACGCTGTAATTTCGATGGATTGGAAAAGGGAAACCGCGGCGTTTATTTAAATTTCAATTGGTCAGAATATCTACATTAGAGTCAATAAACATCTGGTTCACAAAGGGAATTTGTGGCGCCTATAGATGGTAAGTTATAGGTCGGCTAACCTAGGGCGGTCACGTGCTGCAAAAACATGGCAATGCTTCATACAACTTTCAATGTGAAGAATTTGTTAAAGGACATTCGAATCCCATTTAATCATTAAAGAGTTATAGCTCGTAAAACCTTGTGCATCAGCTAATCCTATGCCAGGAACAGATTAGAAAAAGATTAAACATATTATCAGAACATCTGGACGATTCAGAAGAAAATTGATGCAAGTCATAAAATTATAACTGAAAAGTAAAAGGTTTTGTGAATTAATAGAAAATTCCTAATAATGGATGCAAACACAAAGGTATATCCTAACCATATTTTACATTTTAGTCTAGAATTTTAGTATAGACAGAGAAACTAGGTCATCTGGTACCTGTTATAATTTTAACAAAGAAATAACTTATATCATTCCTACTCTGAATTTTCCTAACAAATAATATAGAATTATCTGCATTCAATTTTCTTAACGGTTTTAAATGTTATTCATATTCAATAAACTAGAGTACTAAAACACTTAGAAATTTTTTGCAAAAAAACAACAATAATGCTTTTAAAAGGGGATAGACATGCTAATAAAGTGCTTAGCTCTTGTGTGAGCCTAGCAATCAGAAGGTCATGGGCACGATTCCCGACGACCTATCACTTGGCTCACATATTTTTCGTGGTTTCCCTGGGTCGGTAGGCAACAGTTGGGTGGTTCCTCCACTATCACCGATTTCATGCCCATCTTTATCTGTGTGCTCATCACCACGTGTTTTTGAGTTGAAGGATAATGCCTCTGTGTGGAGCATTTTGTTGCTGAAAATTTATATGATCCTGTCGTCAATGATTCTGTGACCTCATCTTATAGTGTAGCAGTTGCTTTGGTTCCTCTTTACATAACGGACCCAGTCACTATCAGATGGTTTCCTGTTTACTCTAGAAATGTTACCAAGCGTTCTCATGCTATACCTGTACTTCTAATCAGACATCTGGTAATGAAAGTCATTGAGAAAATGGAAGTGGCCTTAACCTCCTGCTGTCAATAGACAGTAGAAATATATTACAATATGCCAAGGAGTAATAAACAGGGCTTTACTTGTGCAACTGTAATTGGAATGAATGATTTACTTCTGAAATAACCTATAAGTTACACTGGATATTGATTTGAAAGTCCACTGTAGTTTCTTGTAGTTTTACTTTTGACTGACAAACTAAACAGAAGATGATTCAAATGGTTTATCACATACTTTCTCTGTTAACAGCACTCAGGAATGCCAAGAAGAGGAATAGAAAAAGGAAGAAATTGTGGAGCTAGCTGCTGTTTGATTAAGATGTACAGTTCACTATGATAGTCTTAGAAAAACAAACGCTGAAAATATGTCAGTGTTTCTGTAAGGATATTATGCAGATAGCCTGGTTGCCAAATTTGAAAATGCTCCGTAATTGAAAAGGTATTTTTGCCTTGAAGCAAATATTTTGGCGAACAAAGTTCCACGTTGGGGCGACGGTTTGAAGCAAATGGGTAAAGCTCAGGGTAAAGCAATGAGGTTTATCTCCGGGTATGTGTGGATATGTATGAGAAGGATAGTTTTAATGACACTGGAATGCCCGCTTCAAACTGGTTTATTCACCACTTCTATTTATCAGAACATCGTACTTTAAGTTGCCGACCAAGGGTTACCAATGTATCACTGTTTAGAGTTACTAAAGGCGGAGTGCTTATTACTCGATAATAATTAGTTACATATAAACCGACAAATATATTCTCTCATCACTTATGAATGGTCCGAAGAATATCCCATTCAACAAAGTCAAGTACTGCCCTTTAGAAATCTGTTTTTCCCGTGTCTTTTGTTACACAACTCAACCAACTGCACCTGTTCGTGTCGTAACAAACATAAAAGACTCCACTGATATCCATTACGATTCTTTATATATTGCACCCCTTAATTTCGGTATCAGCCTGAATGCAAATAAGAATTCCTACCAACTCTTTCATAAACTGTGATATCTGGAATCTTTTCCTTTATGTACTAACATAATGATAGTGTCACCCTGGTGGTAGGCTCGCAAAGCCGATGAAAAATGATGGCCGATCGTTACCGGAAGTGAGAGACAGATGAGAGTAGTTGTTAGAGAGAAAATAAACAGTTTGAGGTTAGCTAGCAAATTGTGATGGACGAATGTATTTGTTAGGAGAATAAAGTGTAGTTTTTGTGTTTTATAACCTCGTTTTATCATTTCACGAACCCACAAAGTCACAACTGGTGTCAGGAAGCGGGACAACAACATCACCGAACATTATGGCCATTAAATCGGCATTGGAAATGCTTTTGCAGAAGATGAACGAATTAACAGCGAAGTCGGTAGCGGCAAATAACAACTTGGCCGCGAAGATGAACGAGTTAACAACAAAAACACAAGCGGCAAATAACAACCTGGCCGCAGAGTTGAAAGAAATAAAGACCGAATTGACCACAGAAATGAAGGCAGCGAACGACAGTCTGGCCACGGAAATGAAGGAGGCGAACGAAGTCCTCGCTGCCAAATTTGAGGAACAGTTGGCCGGTGTGAGGGATGACGTAACGGAGCTGGGCAAGCGGATGGGCCAAGTGGACGAGCGCGTCGAGGACCTGGCGAACCGCTTCAATGACCTAGAGGAAAAGGCCGACAATAACACCAAGTCCCTGAACGCCATGGATGAAGACGTCAAAGACCTCGCGAACCGCGTAAACAACCTGCAGGGAAAGGCCGACAGCAGCGTCAAGTCCCTGAACGCCATGGTGGAGGACGTCGTCGGCAGGAGACTGAAGGATTTCAAGGCTGACGCATCGGGACGCGACACAACATCGGCGCGCGTCAAACCTCCGAAATATGACGGCGCGTCAACATTCGAGGTCTTCCGCCGCCAGTTCGACACAGTGGCCAAGCACAACAGATGGTCACCGGAGGAGGAGGCCACACAGTTAATAGCCAGCCTCCAGGGACGGGCCGCGGAAATCCTAAACGCGGTGCAGACGGCGGCGGCGCCCAAGGACATCTGGGAGGCCCTGGAGAATCGCTTCGGGAACCACCGCTTAGCCGCAGCATACCGCAGCCAGCTAAAGGCAAGTTCGCAGCAGCCGGGGGAGACGCTGCAGGAGTTCGCCATAGCGATCGAGCAGCTGGCTAGCAAGGCCTTGGTTGACCTGCCACTGGAGTTCGTATCCCGGGAAGCCGCCTACAATTTTGTCGACGAGGTAGGGGACACGGAGATTCGTCAGCGCCTAATGCTCGCCGATTATAAAAACATCCACGAGGCACTGACAGCGGCATTAAGGATGGAGGCGGCCAAAGTAGCATCTATCCCGACGTCGAGAACGAGGAGTTTCCGCTACGCCGGAGACAGAAGACCAGCTGAGGGACGCCGGCGAACACCTAGTGGCCTGTGTTAGGGGTGTGGACAGCCCGGACACCAGCAGAGAGACTGCCCACACCAGGAAGGGCAGCGGGAAGAACGAGTAAGGCCCGGCGTGGAGAGGGGTACGTCGGCGCCATTACCACCATCCCCTTCGAGTGACAATCCACGCCGTCAGTCGGCGGATGGATGACAACCTCATCGCGGAAGGCTGGGTAAGAGGAAAGCCGTGCCGCGTGCTAGTGGACACTGGGGAGGCCGTGACCATCATCAGACCTGACGTGGCGAAGGGTTTGCCGACGAGGAAACCGAGCCGACCATACCAGCTTGTGACGGCATCGGGCGACACCATGCCTGTGGAGGAGGCCCTACTGGAGCTGAACTTGGGACGGAGTGCCGTGCGTCTGTAGGTGTTCGTCGCGCAGGTGGCTGAGGAGGTGATTCTGGGACTGGATGCCCTCAGGAGCCACGAGGCGACGGTCGACGTCGGCAGGAAGGTCCTGCGGCTCAACGGAGAAAAGATTATACTCCGTCAACCAGAAGAGCGCCTTGGAATTGGCAGGGTCGTCTTGAGCGAAGACGTGGTTGTCCCCGCGAGGAGCGAAGTGATAGTGACGGCGCGACCGGAAGGCCAAACAGCAGGTGGGGTTCAGAGGCAGCAGGAGTACGACTTCACCTCGGAACATCGCGAGGAAGGATGTTGGTGGTACACCTGGATCGCCTGGCCCGCTACGAAGGCGCTGTTCGGGACGACCAGCCTCGAGGAGGGAGCAGTGTCACCCTGGTGGTAGGCTCGCGAAGCCGATGAAAAATGATGGCCGATCGTTACCGGAAGTGAGAGACAGATGAGAGTAGTTGTTAGAGAGAAAATAAACAGTTTTAGGTTAGCTAGCAAATTGTGATGGACGAATGTATTTGCTAGGAGAATAAAGTGCAGTTTTTGTGTTTTATAACCTCGTTTTATCATTTCACGAACCCACAAAGTCACAATATTTATTGCTTACCAAAATCATTATAACCTTGCAGTATAATTTAGTATCAGAGATTGCATATTCTTTCATTCCATATTCTGGAGATTAATACTAAACACTACGTAAGAATGAGACAAAGTAACGTATACATCAAACTGATAAGCTTTAAAACGGAGTTGAAGAATAGCAATTATTTATTTTTCTCTTAAAATTACGCTTTATTAAAAACCAAAATTCACAACAATCATAACAAATTTGTTCGAAACAAATGTTGGGAGCTAAGGACATTAGGGGATCCTAGGGAATCGGCAACCTGTGGACAGGTTTAAATGGCGTTTTATGCAGTCTAAATTGATAGGGACCCCGTCCAAGCTTGCGCAGTTCCTTTACCCGTCCTTCGGGTATATATTTTATCCTCTGGCAGTGATGCCGTCGAAGCATAATTGTCGACGTTAGCCAACATGCACTCTTGCATTTTCTGGGTTTTTCATAATAGGAACATAAATATACGCTATACAGTATCAAACATACGCACTTTCACACATATATACAATATATAAACAAGAAGTTACAGTATTCAGCAAACAAACTTTCAGCACTTGTAGATCTGCAGTACTTTACAGAACATCTACGGTCTGCGATGACAATTCTTGAAGTTAAGTATTTTAAATTTGTATAAAGGCTACAAAATGTAGAAATGCATCTGAAAAATAAGGATGAAATGAAATGAAGAGAAGTGGTTTACCATTGCCATGGTTAAGGGTCTACTTTAAGATAAGTCTCGTTGGTATTAACCTGCAAAGTATTATTTAAAAAATAAAATCATACATTTTTTTTATAAATGTACCTCTAAAATTTATTTTCGAAATTGTACAAATCTATGCGCCTCTTTACGTTTTTAGAATTATTAAGCATTTAGAAACTTTTTAAAAGCAGTTTTCATGCTGTTCGAGACAAATTTTGGAGTAATATTTTCATTGCATTTAATTTAATCGTAAGTGCATGATAGTCGAAATCTTATCAATAGTCAAATATTTAGAGGCTGGTCGCTGCATGCTTATGTTGAAATTTCATACATTTTTCTATGACATCGCAGGAAACAGCTGTAAAGTATTGACAAGTTCCAGCCAATAGGTAATGATGGATATCCTGAAAATCAATGATACATTACAATTTTATATAAATGTAAATAGATAATTAAATAAATAGATTTACATTTCTGTCGTAAGTCTTCTTATCGTTTACTCGTTATTCAGCCTATAAAAACATTCTCCTAATATAGATGGTTTTACTGAAACACAATATGTGTCAATATAAATTTAAGAAGAACTTATATTTATAATCTATAGCAAATTTTTAGAATATAAAGAATATCAAACCTTTTAACATGTTAGGTTTGGGGTGTAAAACTTTTGAGAAACATTTCCTATGATAACTTTGGAGGATTATTTTCTTTTAATTTACGTCCTCCGTCGTAAAGCCATATCGCACGATATATGAAATGGGTGAGGTGATGCTCAAATGAGTCCGGGGCCCATGGAACCTGAAGTTTGTCTATCAGGATAAGAGAAAATCCCGGAAATAGCCTTATTCAAGTAAATGACCCTAATCGAGATTCGAGCTCGGGACCTCTTGAACGTGGGACAGACGTGCGACCATCTACGCTACCGAGGCGGGCAGGAAGATGCTGTGTTATGGTATCACATACATATATACTGTGACGACCTAACTATAGATTTATTTATCTATTTATATTTACTAGTTACTTTAAAATTAAGAATTTCCAAGATGACGAGGTAAGAAAAAAAATTCCACGTGGTCTTACATATCATACACAATTTCTATATTTCACGAAAGATTTTTTCACAAACTAAATTTAGAATATTCACAATAAACCTTTAGAAAAATTGTACTCGGCGCCTAACCACCAATATATAACGACCTAACTATAGATTGTAAAAGCTAAGCAGCACATGGCCAGATCGAACACGGGGGGAATTACTCAGGGGTAGGAAATGCATGCTTTACGAGAGGTTGGGTTTTTCTATTTGGTTAAAAAAGAACTACAAAAGATAGGAGGGACAATAATTAACATTACAGTTCACTTAATAAGAATATTTACTACAAATAAGCAGATTACAAAGATGTCCATAGCGGCCAGTTGCGTGCAGATGCGCGAGGTTACGTACAGATGCGTCTAGCTGAGCCAAGAAATAGTCCAATAGAGAGAGCAAGCATCCGGCTTGCACACGTTTATCCAACAAGTGATGGGTGGGGGCAGGAACGTCACACATACTATTGAAGTCACCTCAACTATTATTGGTATTACTTATTACAGTCACTTGTGACATCATATATGCGTACATACATGCATACACGAGCTCGTCTTTCACTTTTATTATTTTTTAAAGTTAATACACACATATCAGATTCCTGATAGTTTCTCTGTGTACTATAGGTACATATGTGATAACATTTATATATTTTATTTATATAATATGTTTTACAGTACTACATGGCAAAGCGAGAAGGCGTATTGGAAAAGATTCGCAACACAGAGATGTTTACCTCAGCTTATCGCACATACACGGTGAGTCCAGTGTATGCATACTCTGTTCAGATGTAATCATGTCTTCTAGACAGTAATGTGCCATAAATCGTCAGGTGCCATATAGACACACGCAGCTTCCAATCGCTTTATTTGTGTTTTGTAACTTACTGTACGCCAACTTACTAATATTTCACTCGTCTAATCGACCAGATAAGACCCGATAAGGAAATATTGCAGCGCAAGTCACTTGAAGGTTGATGCGCCTCAGTGGTCTGTCAAGTAATACTAAAAGGGTTATAAACATATCCATTACCTAGTTTTGTAATACTAAGTCATTCCGCTACTAGTTCCTTTATGAAGCTTCTGTTAAGCAGTGATCTTTGGGAATGTAACTTATCACAAAACTGGTTGCATATAACAATTAGTTTTCTTAATTAAAGCAGATAAAATTCTGTACGATACGCTCATCTTAATTACATATGACAATACTAATTGTCTAAGAAACTGTCTCCAGTGTCGTTTACGAATCTTCCGTGCTATCAAAGGGATAAATTTCAGTTAATGTACCGATTACTCCACGTGAACATGACATCTGTCCTTTGTAGTTTCTGCTTATTCCATTGGCTGAAGTGATACGTTTATTGGTGCCTTAGCCACACGTCCTAGAACCACGCCGTACTCCTCACTCTTCCAGGAATAATCAGTGCGTTATTCAAGAAGTTTTTATTGACAAAAATAAAGCCAGATTAACTATTTGAGCAGCACGATAATATATCTTACGTTACGAATTTTTTATCGTCAACTACTATTACTACCATGTTAGGGCAAAGAGCGTTGAAATTGTAAGAAATAGTAAAGGGTTCTGTTCCAATAAAGGTGTTGCAAGAACGTTGATAAAAAATTCACTGATCGGATGATTAAGGAGGATTCATTTGCACATCTACAAGAAATACTAAAATGCCATGCTCCATTCTAAGGAATATTTAGGACCGAAAAAACAAACTATTTAGTTATTTATCTGTTAGTTCACAAGCACAGCTATAACATAAACAATGAATACAACCTGAATGTATACATTAAGGATTTGGTTATCTCAAAGCCACTATTCATTGCTTGTGCGAACTGCTATTGCTACTTCAACCCACGGCCGGAACCGGAAAGGAAATTCGTTGGTGCAAAGCTTGGAGAATGAAGACCACACATTACTTCCTCAACAGCGACAGCTGACGCAGCAAAGTTTGTTTGCTGACATTTGTCTGTGTATGCTGTATCACGTGAAATGCGGTTAGGTTTCGCATTATATGTGGTTATTATCTGACACGTTGTCACATGAGCAGCTGTCTGAACCCCTTCTAAATACTGTGTTTAGGTAAACCAGCCATTGAATTGTGTTCATATCCCACTCGCATTCATTTACACCAAGTTCCAGTATGCAAAAGTTGTGAGAGCGAGTTGCACTATTTAACATTATAATACCTAGGTAATTAATGATATGCTCTATGTTAAAACTACTGTGCTTTGAGAATTAGCGGTAAGCATTAAGATAGCAAAAAGTGTCATGTGGAGTTTATTACACGCTAAGCAGAGAGGGGAGGTTCAACCAGTTACCTCTGTCGTTCGCTTTCGGGAGTTCGGGGTTCCATTCCCGTGGCCGACCTATCTCACCCATGGGCTTTTTCTGTTGTTCTCCCGAGTCACCAGGCGAATGCTGGATAGGTTAATTACATCCACCGGATTTCCTATCCCTCCTTTTCACCTCGATTCTCATTTCATATTACCTCTCACCTGCTGATGCCCTTCAGGCGAGATGAAATACTAAGGGTTACTTTCTCCTCCGTGGGGGTGGCCTCCGGTCTCTGAACCGAGCTAGTAGACTGTTTCGGGCCACGGTATGAGGCCACGATGTCGGTTGTTCTGGTCCACCGGGGAGTTTCTAACTAGTAAACTGTAGGTGCCCCGCCCTCTGCACTGTCGTAACTTTTTGGGGTCGACCACCTCGTTTCCTCTCTCCTCATCCTCCCTCCCCTCATCCGCCGCCACTTGGGGCATAGGTACAAAAGACCAGTCTGTTCGACCTACCGAGTCCCCTCCTTAATCTCGTAATACCCTACCCTATTCTATTGTATTACTCACTCATATAAACATTCGGGAGAACCTGGTTTGGTTTCTCGTGACTTATCACTGTAAGCATGAATTTTTCGTGCATTCACTGAGTGGGAAGCAATGTTGTGTGGCTCCTCTTCTACCATAACAATCCTGTGATCATCATTTCCTTCATTGTCATCTAACGATAGTGCAGGGGGCGATAGAAGTGCACTCTGTGCAGATTTCTTCCTGACGTCGGAGGGTATTGCTGAATTAGGTTCTGACTCTGCGTATTTACGGAGATTAGCCCCTTCATGAGACTCTCGAGTGGTTTGGGTCTTCAGGATATATTTCAACTGGAAACGGTGAGGACACCGTCCATCATTTCATTAGTACTCCCGCATTTGGGTTTCATCGCTTATCCTCCATGAGTCAAGAAAATATTGTGTTAAGGTCGCTGCTAATTTCGAGTATTTATTCAGTGCCGTCAGTGTGCCGCAATGGTTTGAACCAGCGACACTGGGTTCAACCGACCAGTGCCATCCTAAAGCTAAGAGCCAAAGGGTACGATGACCTACGTGTAGTACTCTGCCCTTTCTATGTGGACTTCTGTTAATACAAGCCTTTTAATTTTACGTTTTATGTAAAGCTATACATTTTAACAAGAATTTATTGTTCCTACTTTGTGCTTCATGTTGAGTCAGATAAACCTATATTACAAAGGATCTTTTACCATTTTCAAATATACGAAAGCCATTCAGAATGAAGTTGTGTTCTAGTAACACACTGAAAGAAGTAAGAAGAGATGAAGATGAAGAAGATGAATTAACCAATTTTAGTGTGACTCATTTATTGATACGTGACAAACAGAAGGGAAAAGTGCTTTAATTTATGCTTTCGGTTGGCTATAATAAACATTATCATATTGCTTTAGCACTCTTGGAACACTTTAAGATTGACTCCTGTGAGCTCACTTGACACGGAAGTATAAAAGTTGCGAGTCCTGTTCTCAGAATACGCTAATTATTTTTCTTTCCTCCTCCACTGCCCCTGAAAGCACAGCATTTCTATTTTCGTGTCACTTAATCCACTTTTACAAAATTAGAAGCTCTTTACATGAATAAATAAAACGTAGTCACCTGAAACCAAACTTTTAAGAGACGTACACTTCTCTATTTCTTACGATTCACTTATTGTACATTAGAGAATACATTTGTCTGCTTCATTTTATTTTAGCACTCAAAACGTAAATTAAAGTAGAATAAATTGTTTACACGTATTTTGTTTTTAAGGCATTAATTTCAATTGAAGATTCTTCTTTCGCGTGTAAATGCAAGAAGGAAGTTTCCTCCCAGGTTAGAGATAGTGGTATAAAACATTTTTTTAATTATCTTTCTGGTGTGCTGGGCCATATTATCATTTAAATTGTGATCAAACTGATAGAACAATTTTCATTATGGCTTCAACCAAGTGTAGTTTCTCACCTACGTAAAGAAAGAGGAAGAAACGACAAAGTGAAAGAACAGTCGTCGGGTTCAATGATGTCAGAGCAGAGAACATAACGACAGTTACTGTTGCCAGCAGAGTATAATCACAGAACTAATAATTCAAAAGGAACAAATACGAGATCCGGGATTTTGATCAAAATAATGACTGACAAATGGAAATTCTCGGAAAATAACACACACACATACGAACATATCTCACAAATAAACAATTAATTAATCTAAAAATGTGTTTCAGGCTAATTATAAACATGTTTTTCTGGTAAATAGCGAAATCAAATGTTTAAATTGATTTCAATATTTCCTCTCCTTAGGTTCAAACGTTAAAGAGAAACTAACAGTTGCCACCAATGTTTAGCAAAATCAATTTGAATGCGACATTCCGAAATGAAGGTCTATAGGGGCACAGCTCTGAATTAGTTGTCCTTTCTGTCGTCAGCTTGTGCCAGGATATTTACGCCGAGACAACACTAACACGAGTTTCCGCGAGTTAGCTACAGAGGATGGACTTGAGATCAAGGCTGGAAGCCAAACTTGGTTGCTGCAATTGTTTGCAGAGATTCTGATCTGAACGTTTGGAAGAAATGGATTCAATGCTATAATGGAGGAGTCTTTTGTTTTAATTTAAGGCGAAAATAGTGGAGCAAAATGTTTTCGAATATGAGACGCATATATATTTACATCAAAACGTAGCTTTCATTGCTTTCGCATATATATTTACGTGCCAGCATCTAGCTTATATAAAACTCCTACAGCACACACCTCAAATTATAGCATAAGTATACAGTAGTTGTTCAAATTATACATTTTAGTTATCAGGAAAATGGTTCAAACATATCTACTTTATTCGAAATTTTTTAAAATCATTTTGACAATAAAGATAGTTTAACCAGCTGTAGGTACGAGTAATTATAGCGAAAAATGAATATGAACACTTTGTTATTCCTGCTAAAGCAGCTAAGACTGAAACTAAACAAAAGGGATAATGGGATAGCCCAGATGATTAATGTAATTTCCTCTTAAAGCTTTTCGATATAAGGCGCATCCTGGGACGGTGCTGAAACTAAGCATCAGGTTTCATATTTATTTTTATTTTTTGTTTTCGCCTTCTCCCGGTCAAATTTTGGAATTGAAATTTTTTGGAACAAAAAAATACTTATATACCTACAGATGCGCGATAAATAAAGTAAGCATAAATGAATTTACTGTTAACACAACTTGCTTACTTCATTTTTGTAGAGTATACAAAACTTGAGTTCTCCTACACTTTAGATCATGTCACATATAGAAGCAAGCCTGAAATAATTTGGGTCTTATTTCAGTCAGGTATGATATATATTATGTGCAATTGCTTATTCGGTTGGTTGGCATGTAGAGTTCACAAGCAGAGACATAGACATTTGCCAACTCGTTAAAGGAAGTGCATTTGAACCGTTATAAGGTATCTAGTGTACAATTGTTTGTTGTCTATGGATTATCCCAAAATTAGAATACAGCATCAAATATCTTACGCCACTTCAACCTTAACGGCTGTAGTACCATCTGCCCAATGAATCCTTTGGGATGTAAGATACAAGTGCGTCCATAAAATTTCTTGCAATTACATAATAGTATTTATATAATCCCCAAAGAGTGAAATACTTATCACCTATTTTATTTAATATCTATATCGATGATATCCTATTTGAGTGTAAAAAAGTTACATAAGAAAGGAATACTTATTGACAGTAAAAGTTGATTTAGTGCCCGTTAATTGCGCAAAATTTTTTATTAATGGCAGAAGGATCTAAAAATGTTGGCTTATAAGTTCCAAGTGGTGGTCAATAGATAAAAGAAGTGGCATTTATAGATAAATATAGGATAATAACTAAAATTGTTTTGGAAAATCAAACAGTGGAGCTAGTAACAAAGTTATTTAGGATGCAATAGTACCTATGAAGAGCATAAATATATAGAAAGAATAATATAAATTCAGTCTATAGGTGGAACAATTAAAATAACTTTAGGTCGAAAAAGAAGAAATATTACGGAAAACATTGGATGTTTCTTCATTGTTCTATGGAAGCGAAAGCTAAGTAATCAAATCAAAGGATAGCAGCAGAATACAAGTAGCGGAAATGCTATTTCTGCGGAATGTGAAACGATGCCAAGAGCAGATAGAATACGAAATAAGCAAATAAGAGAAGAATTAAACATGTATAAATTAGAAGATAAAATTAAAACTAACAAGAAATGGACAGAGCAGTTAATGAGTATGAGCGAAGAAAAGATCTAGGAGAATCTTTCTATATAACCGACCGCGCAGAAGTTGGACTTCACGGATGCCTCGTCGGAACGGGCTGCATAGCCTAAACCCCGTGGGTGAAGAAAAAGAAAAATAATAATAAAAAGAAGCTAATCCTCAACAAGTGCAATTCTAGCAAGGAATATACCACCGGTTAGAATTGCATATTTTGGTTAGATTTTAAGTTAGCTCGTTTAACTGGGATGCTCTACTGAAATTGAAACAGCTTTTACCAGAAGTGATGCTTTGGACTATTCTCCCTGATTGGAAGTTCCCCCAGTCTTTCTAACTGTGAAACAATGGAAATATCCCTATACTTTGGCCTGGAAGGTTTACCTCTCCAAAATATTATTTCATACATGTTGTCACCGGATTTCATACCTTTAAGAAATTCTCAGATGTAGGAGCCTCCAGTACACTACATGAAGTAGGCAATAGTGGGGCATTTGTGCTTCAAGAATGACTCCTGGAAGGAATTAATGAAGACTGACCAGATGTGCACGACGTTACCAAGAACAGGTCCACTAAGGACCTGAGGCAACATCACACAAATTCTGAAGTGTACTACTTCTACTTTTCGTACTCGCAACCTGGCGAGTCCCCATGTAGGCAAGGGTTTTCCAGTTCCGCCAAACTCTGAGAAAAGTGTCTACCAGAGTAAATGTCCTTACGCAACCCACAAATCGCCGTCGCCTGCTCTACAACTCTACAATAATGAGATGAAACAGATGGATGGAGACAAAGGGGCTAGGAAATGAACAAAAATTTCCTAATGTAGTGGAAGTCGAACAAATATTCGCCTACCGCTCAGAGAAACTGCCTGACGGGAATCGAATTCCGCACCTCCCATTTATGAACTTCGCACTTTTACACTCGGTACCCTTAATGGATTAGGAACGGGCTTTAAAGGTTCTTTAAACAAACTCCTTTGGCAAATCACAAAAAGCAAAACAAGCAAAACTGTATGGAGAAGTAAACCTCAGAATATGAACAATAAACACGCGTTTCAGTTACACTTGTTTTGATTTGTGGTTTTACATGGCAATGAAAAATGGAAATTCTAATTTAAGGCTGACTTCATTACATCCACGACACGAACAAATTGGATGCATTACTTCCATGTGCTTGGGAGTGGAAAGCGGGAGAAAATGAGCGGGTGTGAATCCAATTTGTTGTCACTGCCGAATTTTTATTTTTGAAATACATCCAGCAGATTCTATAAACAAAAGCGCAACGAAATGGGGATATCACTGTTGTTCCGATGGCAGCGCTATGTGAAAAATAAAACGAGAAGTAGTGGTTCCATTCGGAAATCCATTTAGTTGCGTGTGCGTAACTGAAACACGTGAAAGTTTTATTCGTTATTGAATTCGCTCTATTGCTTTCCCATTTTCAAACTTGGTGTATTTCGCTGTAAAAAGGGATGCTATTTATTGCTATCTAACTAAGAGCTTCTCCAAAGTTCGTCTCGCTATTTACTGTAGGAAGTTTAATGGTGGTAATTCTAGGTAATGGAGCAGCTGATATTCTTAAAGTTGTGCTTTTTAGGATTCTTCAGAGTCTGGTCTTTATATAAACCATTTTCATTTGCATTCATAGCGTACCCAGACTACGAATTCATCTTCTAAAGTGGTTTCTTTGCTCACACTTGGAAATATGTTCTTCTGTTATATGCTACTTAAAGATAAAGGATTTATGTTTCATCTACAGTGACTGTTTCAAGGAGTACTAAATTTTTTTCGTACCAGACTACACGCTTCTCAGCTAAATTAACATATTTGTACATTTATACTTAAGTATTTGCTTATACCGTAGCCATTTTAAAAAATTTAAATATGCGAAAATAAAACATGATCAATAAAATGTAGGAAACTTGAGCTATTCACATGACCTTCCTTACACTGATCTCTGTAATCTATTCTTACAGAAACGTGTTTTTATATTATTTTTTGTTATACCAAAACTGTTTAACTAATGTTTAACTACAATATTGTACGATACAACAGAAAAAAATGACATTTTAAAGAGCGTACCACAATATGGTGGCCTTCAAATCCCAAGTTCGCTACCACTACAAGAAAAAGTTAGGCAAGAAGGAAAAACCATTAGGGACTTCCCAAATGGGAAAAATGTTTTCAGGTTTTAAGCATTAACAGCAGAAAGAGATACCTTTAAAATAATGAATTTAAAATAGAAATTTATTTTATATAAACGGTTTTGTTAGTGAAATCCATATCTCCTGCAGTCCGTTTTTACAGTTTTTTACAGTTAACCAATTGTGTAAAAGTCATTGTTCATGAAGAGGTCTTCACGGCCTATTATCAGAAATAGTTAAGATAAACATCATTTTCGTATTCAACAGTTTGTTATTTTAAATCAAATCACTTCCGTCATTTTTAGAAAATAAAGCATGAGGGATAATTCTCAATTTAAACATTAATTTGCGATAGGAGTTTTTAATGGCATGGCGTAAATTTGAAGGCTACTGAACTTAAATACAAAATATATGGTATTAAGTTATGCTGTTCATAGCCACAGCACACCGCTTGTATAACTGGTATATATTTTTGGGCCACACCTCCCTTTACTAAGATTGCTCTCATGGTCAGAAATTTGTTAGCATTATAAATAAGTAATTATAAATTGTAAACTCATTAACAATTAGATTATTTTTCTCATTGGTTGCAGACCATCTGTGGTTAACCTTTATGCTTTAAATATCTACGGAAATACAGAAAATGTGCAAAGTTTTATAATTTCACCTGCTTGAAAATAAAATATTTATTTGATCATTTCCACTAAGAATTTCTCCAACACTATAAATATTTAGAGGGTATGTTGTATTTCCAGAAGAGGAAGTTTGTTGGTGGGAGGCGAAGAAGGTCAGTTTCGTCCTATAATTTACATGCTCTTGCTATAAATATCAGTGGATTTTTAATTCGTTATTAGAAATTCATGAAAATCTTGTATATAAATATCCAATAACTTTTGAGGGAGGTAGAATAATTCGTCAGGGGGTTTTAAAATCTACCTGCACTATTTAGGGTAAGCTTTCTTCCTTTCCGATAGCGGATACATATTACCTTCTGCCTTGGTTTATAATTTGAACTACGAAATTGGAAATCTCAAAACAGATAACAGGTGTACAATACGTAGAGCTCTTCCATACCTCGTTCTTTTTAACAAATTCTCTAACTTAACCTCGTCATTGCACTCAAATCATTCACACATTTATATGGCTCGTTCTCACTAGAGAGCAAGGCTTAAAATGGCTCATCCCTGTTCTTCAAAAGTAATATCGATATTCGCTTTGTCGATTGTTTCAACTCGCGGATCTCTATGTTAAAGCCGATTCTATCCGTACCTGTTATATCATATTCCAATTAATCCCTTGAAAACTATCCAACTCTTTCTGTTCCTATCTCTGGATGGTATTCTAATTAATCCCTTTGTATTTTAGATGCAATGTTATAATCAGTCTAATTCCTACCTATCTATTGGCAGTGTAGCCCTTTTTTCTTCTACTTTTGTTTTGAGTTATTCATGTTTAGGTTGCTCGCTGTTACGTTTGTTTGCATACCTAAAGCTAGGTTAAGCAAACTAATGATTCAATAAAGTGCGAAAATCCCACTGAGAAGATTCATGGTTTGATAACTCTAAACATCCATTGGGATTTTCTTGGTTTCATGATTACACCGTTTCCTCCAGGTCGAGATTGCTGTGGATGTTTATCCTCTATCACGACTTTTCTGTAATTTCTCGAACTCATTTTCACCATTGCCATCGGTTTTAGGGTTGTAGGATTGTGGCTAAGCGATTGCTCTGTACCTCGTATGAGTAGGGGCTTCTTCCCTGGTCCCACCAAGAATACCAACTGGGATTTAGGGATTTGTGAGCGGAGTTGAATGACATTGGCTACGTTTGAATTCCATTGTCATCCGAATGGTAACTCTCCTCCCATAACTCACTACCAGGAGCTACAGTAGAGCCACAAACAACCGAGGGTCCAAATGTGACGTTCTGCCCTGGTTCCGACAGGCCCCTAATACGTTTAGCTTACTAAGCATTCCATGAAGCTTGTTAGATGAGCATATTTTTTACCGATTTCAAGTACTGTTCGATATAAAAATTATGATTTATTTCGCTTCAGATCTTGTTTGGTACAGGTATTCTTGTGATTTTTGTTTCTAGCTGTATTTGAAGTACTTTATTCTCATTATGTATTTGTTTAATGAGTTCCTTCTTCTCACTTTGGAAGTTTGATTTTAAACATCAACAGGACTGTGTGCCCTTCTTAGTGTTCTGTAGAATCTCGTATCTAAAATAACGGGAACATTTTTGCATTTCAATTAACATAGCGATAATGAATTCTCTCCACTTTCTACTCATGTAAATTTATAAAAGGAGCCATTTATTCTTAGATAATAAAACACAGAGCTGAATTTGTATCCTCGAGTTCACGTAAGAGATGGACGTTGAAGGGCTTATGACTTGTGAATTAAGGGAACTCAGTCTAAATAGAATGAATATTATGCTCTAATAAGATGAAAAAGTATTTCTACACAAATAAGCGTTTGGAGAAAACTAAGCACATTGCTAAATATTGTTTATACCTTATAAGCTTTAGAATATGTTTCGCACAATAAATGCGAAACCTGGTGTAGTACAATTCATTGCAAAATCTATGGAAAAGCTGAAAACAGTTCCTTCGGTCCTGAAAAGAAAAGTCAGATCTGCTATTCAAGGAACGAGAACAGAGGAATCACCGAGAGAAGACAGAACCATCTATGACTGTCTAATAATACTAATAATAAGGGAAGAGGAGACACTGTACCTCCTGACAGATCTATGTATTTAACAAAAGCATCAAAGATGGAAATATGCCCATTGAATTAAGATTTTAGCAATGAAATTGTATTTCACAAAAATTAATAAGCAGTATGAAGAATTGCCAGTCAAGCATTCTTATTCTAAATGTAGATAACATTTTCTGGAGTCCTCATCAAGCGCATATGTCATAGATCGTACTCTGCAAGAGAATCAAACAGAAGAATACCGAGTGGGATGGCTCACACGGTTTCGTCTTTGGCCAGCATTCCGAAGGTCCGGATTCGACTCTCCAGGCAGACCTACCTAACTCATGGGATTTTAAAGGATTTTCCTGGATCGCTAGGTGAATGCTTGGTAGATTAATTACATCCCCGAACTTCCTGCCCCTCCATTTCTTCTCCATTATCATTTTATATCATTTCTCATCTGGTCGTCTCTTTCAGGGTAGAAGTCTCGGCGGTGCCTGGCACGATGATATGCTCAGAGTGAACCACTTCCTCCTCCGGTAGGTCGGTTGCGGTCTCCGAAGCGGCTGCTAGGAAATGTGTGTGTAGTGTTTAACGCCCGCTTTTACTAAATACGGCACCGTAGGCGGTGACACTGATGATGCATGAGATGAAGATGGAGCACCTGTGGAATGAGATGGCGTGGGAAACCGGAGGTCCCGGGGAAAACCCGCCCCAGCACTGTGTTGCCCACCACAAATCTCACTTTGCGGTCGCCTGGGATCGAACCCGGGCCGCCTTGGTGAGAGCCAAGTGGTCTAACCACTGAGCCACGGCGCGGCCTCGGCTGCTAGGACTGTCTTCGAACCACAGTACCGGGGAATGTCCGTTGTCCAGGCCTGCTGGGGAAGTTTCCATCTAAGTAAACTGCAGGGATGTTGCACTCTGCGCTGTAGTGGCTCCTTGGGACGGCCGACCTCTGTCTCCTTTCGCCTCGTCCTTCCTCCCTGGATGCCCCACTTAGGGGTATAAGTACAACAGATCAAAACTGGTCGCAGTTCCGAATCCAAAAAGTACAAAAAACGCATAGGAGCAGGATGCTCAACCACTGAATACGCATGATAACGTGCCCATTAGAGTAAAATCAAGTCTATATGTTGCATCAATAGATTGTGCAAAGGCTCTTATCTCTGTCTCATTAATGATAGACTACAAATATATAGAAGAGGCACAAAATGCATAATATCATGGTAAAATTATATTCAAATGCTACAGCTATAATACATCTAGCAAAAGAAGAAGTTGTTCAAACTACGAAAATGTGTAATAGAAGGATTAACACTCTGTAAGCCTTCCAGTTTGATATAATAGCGAATATTACATCAATATACTGCGTATTGATAGCTGGGACAAAACTACTTCAACTAAGAATTCCTGACGACGTAACACCTGAAGCTACAAGTTGCAGAGCTAAGAAATCTGAGACTAGCGACAGGCCTTTAAATGAACCGAAGAAACCCCAGCTTCGTTTGAAAGAAACGTTTAGGGTAGGATTGGGAAGCAAAGAGCCTTTGGAGTACGTAGGAAAAATTGAGTGAAACCTTTCCTTTAGAGGTAGTTTGCGGAACGGAGGGGACTTCTGGCACCTAGACCCGAAATTGGATCTTTTGTGTGTTTGTGAATCTTTGAGAAGAACGGATGAGGCTGAAGCAAGCCAGTAGGCGGAGGGAATCTGTGCCCATGTCAACAGACAATCAGCATGTGAATTGTCTTATAACATGAAAAAGGCAGTCGAAATGAGACAAAATGTAACATGGAAGACCCGGAGTACAATGCACTACTCCAGCTTTCCTTAACGACCAGGTGAAAACGAAAACAAAACACGGCTAGAATTAGCGCTACCAGTGCAATTTCACTCGGTTACCATTTCTCCTTTATGAACCCGATGGACAACTTACGATATTACATAGCACCATGCATTGTAGCAGAATTATCTAAAATGTATATTTATGGACAGATATAAATATAGAAGCTCAAATTATCAACATATCTATTTCACTACTTCTGTTGTACGTCTGACAGCTTTCTTCATAAAAAGAAAGAAAAAAAAAATAGCAAGAAATAAAGAGAAGCAATACATTTCTGCCAAAGGTAAATGGAATCTGGACTCTTACGTATGACACTGTTAAACTAAATGAACGTTAGGAAATAAGGATGGCGACACGATAAAGGAGATAAGGAACGTTGTTAGACAGAGGTTCGCCATAATCCGGCAGTCGCACGGCCGGCCCCAATAAAACACACGCCTATAACACTACCCGTACGCGAGAATAGCTATTGCAAGGCTCATACTGCTCACCCATCCAGGATGACCCACAATTCACTACTCCTCAATACCAACATGCATGTTCTAAGGGATGTAATTCATTCGAGGGAGTAAAATGGATAAAAAGACATCACCTGAGTTGTGTAATCAGCACTAGATATTTTGTTTACATGTTTAATATCTTATAGTTTATAAATTAAAAAGGCCATTCATATTAAAACAGAACTATAGAGAATGTTCTAGAGAGCTCAAGATATACTCTACTGCTGGTGAAAATTCCAATACCATGAAGGAATACTCCGAACGAATCCAGATATAGTGGATGCTTACAGGGATCTGCAATCAATAAGTAATCAGGATTTCACAGATATGGGATGTAAGCTAAACTGACCACCGTTGTCTTGGTCGGACAAGGTCAACATTGCTGCACATGTAGTCAGTTTAAAGCTATCAAAGAAGGTGCAAACGTTAAGGTGAATGCCAGTATGGCTCGTTGACTTCAATGGTAGCCATATCAGCATATGATATTGTGACTTTGTGGGTTCATAGGATAAAAAGTCGAATTTGCAGAAATTCTAAATGTCCTTTATTTAGAAATACACACTGTTAAATTCTTACAGTAGTAGAACACATCACATACACAATTACAATCTACCAAGGCCGTTGACCATAATAAGGAGTTCACTTTCATCACACACCAGCTTCAACTACACTGTTTACAACTGTTTACGACTACTGCTCTGTTTACTACTGTCCGCTGACTTGTCACAATCTCTTATATATACCTCATTGATAATTCGAGATTGTTCTGTAACAATCAAGAAATCGAAAGTTTTGTCACAAGTCACCAGATAAATTACGAATGTTATAGACGCGTAACCTTATCTGTGTCGGTTAGCCTTTAATCTCCGGGCTATCTTTATCTGCAGGCTCTTTAGGTACACAAGCCGCGCTGTCGTAAACAATCGGTTCGCCACACTGTTCCCTCCTCTAGGCTGGTCGTCCCGAACAGCACCATCGTAGCGGGCCAGACGATCCGGGTATACCAACATCATCTTCCCTCGGGACACATTCTGGATGCGGTAGACCACGTCATTAGTCCTCTTTACCACCCGGTACGGTGCTTGCCACAGCTGCTGAAGTTTCGGGGAGCGTCCCTTGGTCCGAGTAGGACGATACAACCAGACCAAGTCACCTTGCTGGAACCCTTGGCTGTTGGCTTGCCTGTCGTATCCGGTCTTCATTCGGTCGCTCGCCTTTTGGATATTCTGACGAACCATGCATGTCGTGGAGATGGTCCACCAGGTGCTCCACATACTCCGGTGCTGGCTGTTTTGCGTCTGGGGGGCTCTCAAAAGCCAGGTCACAAGGGAGGCATAACTCTCGGCCGAACATTAATCTGGCTGAAGTCATCCCAGTGGTGTCGTGCGTTGACGAGCGGTAAGATAGCAGGAATGGTGCACCTTGACGTCCCAGTCTCGCTGATGGCTGGCCATGATCTTCCTCAGGTGTTCTTCTAAGGTCTTGATGTACCTTACGACCATGCCATCCAATTGGGGGATGTAGAGGTGTTATGAGGGCATTGTTAACCCCACGTCTTTCTAGTGCCTCCTTCTTTATGTTGGACTCAAAATCGGTACTCTGGTCGCTGTGGAGCTCTAACGGCACCCCAAATCGGCAGAACACTTGTCCACGAGGCAGTCTGTGATTCTCTTCGCCTCCTGGTTCGGGATGGCACATACCTCCGACCACTTGGTGAAGTAGTCCACGACCATCATCAGGTACTTGTTGCCTTGGTCGGACACTGGGAATAGTCCAGCGATGTCGACGGCGAACTTTCAAAAGACACTCCGACGTTGTACTGCTGCATGCGAACCCGGATCCTAGTCTGGGGGTCGCGACTCGCCTCGCACAGGTGTCATTGACGGCACCACCTCTCAGCGTCTGCTTGGAGCCTCAGCCAATAGTAGCGCTGTCGGACTTTGTTGATTGTCCGGTTTTCTCCCAGGTGTCCTCCTGAAGTACTGCCGTGCGCTTCCTCCAAGTCCTTTGGGGCCTTACTTCGGAGAACTATCAACTGTTCTCTCTGCTCACTCTTCTGGGCAGGTCTTCAGGACATGGCGTCTGCGTTGCCGTGACTTTTCCCTCTACCATCTTCAGAGGTGAAGTCGTACTCCTGCAGCCTCTGCACCCAACGTGCTGTCTGGCCTTTCAGATTCCTAAAGCTGAGCAGCCAGGATATGGTGGAGTGGTGAGTCCTTTGGGTGGAATGGCTGACCCTAAGCTACTTGTGGAAGTGCTCCATATAAGAATAATCATACAACATCAACAAAATGTCAATATCATGCTGCTGCTTCAAATCCGAAATTTTTAAGTCATTGGGTTAAATTTAAGATTATAAAGATTTTTTTTATTAAAGTGTATTTTTAAGTTAAAACTTTAGTGAGAATAGTTCTTCCCTGCCTTGGATAGCGTCTTGCTGTAGTAGGCTATCACTCGCTCATGGCCGTCCTGGTCTTGGGATAGGACGCCTCCAATGCAATGGTTGCTGTCTTCGGTGTCCACTATGAAGGTTGTGGAAACTCCAGAATAGAAGCACTACACAGTGTCTTCTTCAGCCGCAGAAAAGCGTCTTTAGTGTCTTCCGGTGGTGATTGCACCGACTGCCACTCGCCACGACGACCCTTACTCGTTCTTCCGGCTGTTCTTCCTGGTATGGGCAGTCTCTCTGCAGGTGTCCCGGCTGTGGCCAACATACGCCTCTTGGTCTTCGCCGGCGTCCCTCAACTGGTCTTCGGTTTCCATTATAGCGGATACACCTTGTTCTTGAAGTCGGGGTAGCTGTCACCTTGGCCACCTTTATCCTCTATGCTGCCGTTAGCGCCTCGTAGATAATTTTTTAAACACCGAGCATTAGGTGCTGACGAATCTCCATGTCTCGTACCCCGTCAACAAACGTGTAGGTGGCTTCCCGGGAAATGAACTCTGGTGGGAGGTCGAGTAGGGTTTTACTGGCCAGCTGCTCGATTGCCAGGGCGAACTCCTGCTGCGTCTCCCCTGGCTGCTGTGACCTTTTCTTCAGCTGGCTGTGGTACACTGTGACTAGGCGGTTGTTTCCGAAGTGGTTCTCCAGGGCTTCCCTGATGTCCTTGGGAGCAGCCGCTGTCTCTACCGCGTTCAGGACTTCTGCGGCCCGTCCCTGGAGACTGGCTATAAGCTGTGCGGCCTCTTCCACTGGTGACCACTTATGCTTGGCTACTGTGTCGAACTGGCGGCGGAAGACTTGGAAAGCTGTCGCGCCGTAGTATTTAGGAGTTTTGACGCACACAGATGTGTCGCGTCCCGGCGCGTCAATCTTTAAATCCTTCAACCTCCTGCCGACGACATCCTCCACCATGGCGTTCAGGGACTAAGTGTGTCTTTCAGCCTTTCCCTCCAGGTCATTAACGCGATTTGCTAGGTCTTCGACGTGCCCGACCACTTGCCCCATACGCATTCTCAGCTCCGCGACGTCTTCCTTCACGTCTGACAACTGCTCCTCAAACTTGCGACTTGGGCCGCATTCGCTGCTTTCGTTTTCGTGGTCAATTCGGTCATCTTCGCGGTCATTGCCGTGGCCAGGTTGTTTGCAGCTTCCGTCTTAGCAGCGAGGTTGTCATTCGCCGTCTTTATTTCCTTCAGGTCGGCAGTGAGGTTGTCGTTAGCTGTGTTCATTTCTTTCAGTTCCGCTGCCGGGTTGTTGTTTACTGTTTCCGTCTTCGTTGTTTTAAACCGGCCTTCATTTCTTCCATTTTCTGTAAATTATTTTCCAGTGCCGCGTCCAAGGTCAAATGTTCCACTTCCTGACACCAATTGTGACTTTGTCAGTTCGTAGGATTAAAAGTCCAAATTGCATAAATTCTAAATGTTCTTTATTTCCGTAGAAATACACTGTTCAATTTTTACAGTTGCAGAATACACCACGTACACAATTACAATTTACCAAGGGCATTGACCACAACAAAGAGTTCACTTCTATCACACACCAGCTTCAATTACACTGTTTACAACTGTTTACGAATCTTGCTTATGTCACAATCTCTTATATATACCTCATTGATAATTCGAGATTGCTCTGTAATAATCAAGAAATCGAAGGTTCGGTCACACGTCACCAGATAAAATACGAATGTTCTAGACGCGTAACCTTATCTGTGTTGGCCAGCCTTTTATCTCCGGGCTATCTTTATCTGCAGGCTCATTGTTTAAACACGCGGCGCTATCGTAAATAATCGGTTCGCGACAGTATGATGGGGCAAAATGATCGTTTTAAGAGAAGCGAGTATGTCATGCGAATGATATTGTGGCTCGTACAGGAGCAGGCTGCATCGACAACAGTGTTTTGTGTGGTGTCGCAGTGGAGAGAAGAAGGTCGTTTGTAGCTTAGAACTGGTACTGAACCACACAAGATGACCACAGCATGTGGTTCCCGCCATCCTGCTTGCTTGCCTAAAACGACCAGACTGCAGTGGAAATCAGAATGACGCCACTTGTGTGACAAGTGCCAAAATGTAAATTCTCTCTTCTTCGGAAGAGATTTGCATCAACCTGTGCAATGTACAATGATGGCCGATGATGTTCGACGGTACAGTGGAGTACGTAATCTGAGATCGTGCACTGTTGAATGGTATAGATGATAAACACAAGATGTGCTGATTTGGGGCGGAATTGATTAGCATAAACGTTATCACCTCCTACTAATTTAGTACCGTGTGAACAGCAATTGGTACCTGAGGAAAATTACAGACCTCGAAATACTTTCCTCGCTTCAGTGCTCTTCACAGATCACATTTTAACAGGACAGTCCTGGCCACATATTGCGAGGAATATATAAGCCTTCTTCAATGGGTGACGGGTACCTTCTCTTCCAAGGCCTGCACATTACTTAATATGCCACAAACTGAACACGACTATGATATGGTTGATCGGTTCCTTGTACGTAATAACCTCCAGTAACCAGTGTCAGGGATATGGGGGCTCGCATACAAATTATGAAGGAGATCCCTCAGGAGCATGTTTAAAATCTTTTGAAATACATGACATACATACCATGGCGTATGGCAGCTCTAATTACAGGGCGAATATTAACGAATAGAGGTATGCACAGATTTGATATGTTAATCATTTATCTTCAGGTAGCTAACATTATGTTGCTATGAAATTCATTAAATTCACACCTTTCGTTCCTGGTGTGGCAATATTGACAATATGTAGCGTTAACATATTATATAAATAGCATTGTAATTAACATTATTACAGCTAATATATAGCCCAATTATCTGTACAACAAAATATCATTATGATCAACAATCACAATCTTTCTGCTTCTATTCACAAAGTTAAAATAAGTTCACGCATGATTCGGTCAAATGATATCCTTCAGAAATTACGTAAACCATGGCCATTGTTTATTTGCATAACTTATCTATTAAATCTATTTAAAAAATATTTTGCACCGTTATACGAATTACCGATTCCACTAATTCCCTACACTATTCAATAGAGTGCTTCATAGGTTTCGTTTTTTCCCCTGTGTCTTATTACTTTCCCCATAATTACCTTTTCCTTTTAAACACTATTTGTACTCGTAGCAGAAACACTATTAAATTCTGAGGTTAGCTTTACCATCCACTTTATCACGACTGACGGACACTTCCCACAGAACTTCCAAAACATGATCAAAGCAGTTTTTTGCTCCTAATTAAGGCCTTGACCGGTTTACGCTTAGCATAAAATATCTCCGTAGAAATAGAAGCGCGAGGCTCGTTGTCACCCAAGACAGCAAGGCAAACTATCGTCATGCCTTGTTTCAACAACAGAGTTAGGGGAAATCCATCTTGGGTGTTGGAGCACATCAATTTGGAACTTCAAAAACTGGTTTAATTCAGTCAATAGAGTACAATTGAAATTTTAAGCTAACATGGAACTAATTTATTTTCCGCGCATTGCGCAATGACAGTTTTGATCAGAATCACCCTGAGGGTGAAGTAGGTATACAAGCTAAACTCACTATAGGAAACATACGTCATTTGCCAAACCAAACAAAATAAGAACAGCAGCTGTCACATGCCTCACACAGTCTTCAGCTGATATTAGTACGAAACTCGGAAAATTCAAATCTGATACAAATGCATTCAAATAAAATGCACTGCCTATTCAGATCCAGCTGAACAGCTCACTATATCCTTGTGTTCCCATACTTTCGCATTATTAGTGAAACAACATATCTCTAGGAAGATACTATACAAAATAAGCAGAGCTGATACTAGTCCTTTTCACATATTTTGACTACTGTATTTTGTACCAGAAAAACGCATTGTCCGTTGTAGATATGAGAAGGATTCAGTGGTTGAGCTAAATACATAGATCGTTTTTTGAAAGGCGGGTTGTTTGTAATGATTTAAAAATACGGTGCTCCCTGCATAACCTCAAGTAAAATGAGTATCGACTTACCACCTGAATAAAGGAAAGTACTTAAAAATAAAAAGCGATAAGAACGAATACCTTGGAGGTGGTTCAAGTCCTTTTATGACAACTTATGTAGGTCTATCGAGGTTACACTTGATGACAAACTAATAACAAGGTACGACTGCTATCCTTTGCCTTTGTAAAATAGTTATGCAAGGACAGTAATGGTTTCACCATTTAACCTTCCTTCCACTTTTGTACAGTTACCATTTCTAAAGCTCTGTATACTCTTAACAACCTGATAAGTCTCCTGGTCTCCATACATAGGCGGAATGGACCTACACTACGAGGGCAATCCATACGGAGGTCCAAACTTCGTTTATTGTACCTATCTCAACGACACCGCAGGACTTAGGGACCCTAAACTTTACCAGTTTTTTACATTTATGTTAAATATATTACTCTCTCCTTCCTCATGAATCAGGCTTTCCAAAATCTGATGTTTTGTCTTAGCGTGAATAGTATTTATTAGAGATTGATTAGTTGGGCGCTCGTCACACACCACATAGGGGTAATGCAGTACAACACCGCAGGACTCCAATTGGTTGCAAACTTAGTGGCGCTCAAGGTCAAACTTTATCCCATCTGAAACACATAATAATTTTGATTTCTTTGGATTCATGGTTGTCCTGTGTTTGGGAAAATACGAACTAAAGAGTCCTTTCTAATAATATGTCTGTAATACCACTTAGACCCATAGTAGATTAGTTGTACAATAACGTAAATAAGTACAAATAAAAATATCAACCTGCTTCAGATAATCAATGATATTAGATAACTCAGCAATGTGGACATTATATGCACTTTCATTCTTCCCGTGTTCTCAGCAATAACCAACACTAGCCAACGTCTAAACAAACACATCCTTCAGTTTGCGCAGGATGAACGCTACTTTTTGGCTACCTGTAGAAACTGTCAGGCAAGAACATATCATTTTAACTGAAGTTAACTTTTATGTTACGGCTAATACGCTGTTTTGTGGAAATGTTTTGACATTGTTTTTCCTTTAGGCACGATGTTTGGTATTATGTCCCTGTGCAGTATTAAACAGTTAATTTGCAACAACCCACCTTTTGTAATCCAGTTATGTTGGAATAACAGGCGCTGTGGGATGATTATATATGGCTCATTGTTCCATTCAGCAAATATTCCCCTATGTGAGAGAGGTTTTAATTTTGTTGGTTTATCACTTTGTATTCGTTAGCAAAACGCTAAGTGATAACGAAAAAGTAATGATGTATAAAAACGAAAATGATGCGCAGTTCCTCTTAACAGTAATTACTGCAATGTTGTGAACTTGATTGGCTTAACACCTCTTTAGATGTAATATTGTAGCAACTCTTTCAAAATGTCGCTGTTAAAGCTGTGACATGTTTTCATCTAACCTAATGACACTTCATTTTAGTTAATATCACGATTATGGAATATAACCTTTCATGTAGGTGTGTAAAACAACAGTTATCCGTCCATTATGACAGCAAAATACTGATTCATTTTACCAAACGTATCAATCTACTTATCGAAGGAGCACATGTTTCTGTTAATGATATTAAGTTAACCGTGGACTTTTTATGTTATTTCCCCTCTCCCTCTCTTGCTTATTCACTTTCACTCACTCTTATTCTCTATGTCTGAAATGTTAATATATGTGATATTTAAAAAATAAATAGTATACCTTAAAATCAAATTTTAATTTTATTCAACATATGCCTGTTAGAATTATAGATACTCCTTCCCATGGTAATCTTAAAAGTAAGGCATAGAAAGTAATCTCATTTAAAATTAAAAGGATACTAAAGTTTTAATGCCAAACAACATTCATGATTAGAAAAATATAAGTCTAAAAGGCTTACAGGTTCTAATATCATTAAATAATTTTATGCATTAATCTTTTTATTAACAATAGGATTATACACTTAATTATGTCATGTTTGGTTAAAAATCATCAGAAAGGGTTTATTCAACTATTATTAAGACCGAAAAATTAATAGATTCTTGTAGCCCTACAGTTTTAATTTAGCTATAGTAAAAGTTTATGAGACAGTGGGAAATTTGTGATAGAAGATATAGTTCAGAAAAAATGTTTATGAAAACGTAGGGGAAAAAATAATCGCATATACCTGCCAATAAGTAAAGCGTATAATTTTAAAATGTAGAAGGTGTAATTTAAAAGGAGCATCAATTTGTAGAACTTAACTTTCCCTAAATGTTGAATAGTTCCAAAATGTGTCAGAATTTTGTCTTTCTGGGTGAAGGTGTAGAACTTTTAACAGAAAATATAGTTGGTGAACTAAGGTAGATATAAAAGTAATATGTCTATGATAGTAAGATTTATGATGATGATGATGATGATGATGATGATGATGATGATGACGATGATGATCATGATGGTGATTTTGTGCAGTCTTTAAAGACATGCTCACATGAGCATTGTTGATACCGTGACAATTGAAACAACGTATGATGGAGGTATGTTCTTTATCCTATATAAAGTGTTTTCATCTTCATTAATAGATGATGTGTCCTGCATGTAGTTCTGATAATTGCATTCTGTAATTTCTGGTACCGAGTTTTCTGCAAACACTGTACATTAAGTTGTTGTATAGGGTCCAGAAGGCACTGCTCTGCCGACGGGTTTTGCTCTTTAATGCATGATTACAGCTCTTTTATAGTCGTACTCTCAATAACAAGTAAATTCACTTGTGGGTATTTATTTTTAAGTATCTTTGCACATAAGTCTTTGGATGATGTTGCGGTATTATTCAATAATTGCTTACATTCATCTCCAGTTCGTAATTCCATTAAGACTCCTTTATTTCTTAATTTTTTAATTGTGTTAACCCCACAACGCATATGTTTGGAATTGAGGTTATGTACCAATTGATGTGTTTCTTCAGAGTCCTTGATTTTCTCTAGCATCTTTGAAGATATTAGAACGCTTAGATGGTTGCCGTTGCATCTGTTGACCTGAAATAGTGATATCAGCATACGTAAGTGAAGAAGAAATCGAAGCACAGTCATGTTTATCCTTCTTGCATACTGAAGCTAAGACAAGTAATGGTAAGGTATAGGTGAAACTTTTTAAAATATATAAAATGGCTTAAAATAATTTGTTCTTCATGTGAAGGTAACTGCAGGAACTTTCGTGAAAACACCTTATCAAAAAGCCAAACTATGTGTATGCAACATTGATATTAGATCAATTAAGCTGAAATTTGAAACTGTTTTGAAGAGAATCCCAGCAATACCAACAGAGAGCTATATCAACTATTCAGGCAAGTTTGGTGTGTTTATCACATAACATTCTCAGTTCATTCTTCTATAAATTAACAGTATCATTCTTTTGCTTTCCTAATAGCCCAGAAAAACCTTGAACTCAGATTTACTCATTTTGTTGTAGAACAGAGTATTTATTCGTTGATGCTATGTAATGGCTTTGAAATTGTACACTGAATATATTACTACGAGAAAAGAAAGTTAAGCGCTAGCGACTTATTAAATGCAAATTCTATGGATATTTAACAATGTGCAAGTGTGTACATCGTTGAATATCCTTGACCACTTTGGAATGAAGTTCCACCAATCAGTTTGAATGCGTAGCAAGAAAGTTAGAGCAGATTTTGTGTATTCCCGAAAGTTGCATCACTTCTCGCATAAGGTTCTCGAAACTTGTCCTGTGGATTTCCCGAGAGATAAATCTGAATGGACAGAAGAAGTTTGTCCACAAGTACATAAGTTGGGGTGAAGTGACCATCACTGAGAGGTTCATCATTGAGTGAACTTTAATAAAGTTAGGTGTAGAAGAAGCTTCGTCGTAGTACGAATTACATTTACTATCGAACAGGAATATGTATTTCACTCAAATAATTGTTTTATATACTCTTCTAAAACTATTATAAGAAAAGCTTATTATTCTAAATTTTTTAATCGAAGTGTGTCGTTTGTTTTCCCTCCGGCACCTTTTTCGCCATTTCCTCGCCTTCCCGGTTCGAGGCGCTGCTGTTTCGGGTGATCGTTTCGGCTTCCCGCCGTTGCTCCCTGGGAGCGCTGCGGTTCTCGAAGCCTCTTGTGTGCACTGCCTCGAATCGAGAAGGTAGTTGGCGCTTGGTGCTCGACGGGTTTAAGTCTGGGGTAAGTGCTCCAAGTTTTCGGTTCTTTGTGTTTAGATGATCGCCTTTGGTGAGCCGTGATTGTTTTATGGACTCTGCTTAGAATTTTGACATCGTTAAGTGGGGGACAGAATTTTACTGTCGGCTTACCCTGAAGTCACTTATGTATTAAATGGTTTTGTAACTTTATTCATGTAACTGTTCTACTCAGTTATTTGTTTGGCTAAATGCTTTCTGTGCAGTTACTGGCTAGCATCATCGGCAATTTAAATGTTTTCTGGGACTCGGGTTACCCTCAAACTTCATTATTGTTATTTCAGGAGTAAATGTCCTTTACAGAGTAATTTTATAAAGATTGTGATGCTCGCTGTTTCTTTGTAATATTTAAGGAGAGCACATATTGTTAAAAGGAAAAATTTGATTGTTATAATCAGGGATTGTAATAATGAATTAAAGCATTTGAAATGTTATTGGGGGAAACATTGAGTCCGTTCTTTGTATGTCGTGTACCCTTACCTGGATCTCTGAGCTTTAGGGTTTGTAGGGCCTAAATTCCTCACCTAATTTTAGCCCGTGTAGGACATGTTAAACTGTGAAGTGCGCGGCCTGGGTCGGCCGTCACAGAAGTAAAAGGTTCAGCTTTAGACATAAAAAGAGTAGACCGTTTATGTGGTTAAGTGTACTGACTTCTACGAGACCTGGATTCCATAATGTATCAGAATTTTTACAGCTTATTTTATGACGGATAACTAATGCACAATACTGACTTGATTGTTTCTGAATGAAATTGCTTCCAGTTTTCAAAGTGATGGGATTAAAATACGAAATATAAGAGACGATTTATTTGCAACCCTAAAATTATATTGATATAATTGTATTGCAGTGGTATTACGTACTGGCTATACTTAATCTTTGCTTTAAATAAAAAGCTTTGCTTTAAATAAAAGCTTTGCTTTAAATAAAATCATAAATTGTTCAAATATTATGTAATTGCAACTAACTCATTGTGTACATAGGTTTAGGTACTTAAACTTACCAGTTACCTTATATTTTTCAATTAGTATAAATGGGCATTATTTTAACAACGATGTTTTACATTAATAAATCAATTTATTTCAGCATTATAGTTACCCTCTCTTAAGGTTTTACGTCCATTATAGAACAGATATGTTGATAACCGTAGCCGTTAAACAACTTTTATAAATAAAACCCTCAATTTCATTTATTTGTTTCGCTATGGCGGATGTGCAACCTTTCAGGTAGGTTTGAAACAAATGACCCCATCATGTCTGTAGTATACAGGATGAGTTTAAAAAACACACCGTTGCTCAGGGCAGCACATTGATGACTTTCTAAGAAGTATCCCTAGTTCGGGAACGCGCGATTTGGATACTATAGGACGTCCCAAGTGTATGCTTGAGCGAACGAAAATCCACGTGCGCAGACAGTTCAAAGCCACAACACACGTTTATCAACAATTTATGTGCTGACAATATCATTGATCCACATCTACTCCCAAACAGACTAACAGGACCGATCTACCTCGCATTTCTTAGAGATATTTTGCCTAACTTTTAGGAGGATGTTCCCCTACACATTCGGCAGGTAATGTGGCTGCATCATGATGCAGGTCCAGCACACTCTGAAAGAAATGTGCAGAAACACCTCAAAGTTACATACCCCAATCAATGGATTAGTAGAGGGGACCAGTTCCATGGCCACTAAGCTCACGAGATCTGACACCACTGGACTATTTTCCCTGGGGTAGTATGAAAACCATGTTATACACTACACCTGTAACGTCAGAGGAAGAACTCATTACACGAGTACATGGAGCGATTGCCATTCTTTCAGGCAAACCACTCATATTGGAGTATGCTCGTGAAGTTGAGAGCAACCGAAGTAGGCTCAGCATTGACGTAGGAGGTTTGAAACCCGTTTGTAATGTTAAACTGCTTTGTGCTGCATACCGTTTGTTGTATTGAAGACATGTGGAATGCACACGTTGATGGTCTACTGCCCCCAAACCGTGCGTTTCTGGATATGGGTTGCTGCTTGGAAAATGATCCATTTGCACAATGTACCGAGTGCTGTCGGGTGTTTTTTTTTGACTCACTTTGTATAAACTTGAATATTAATATTGTAAAGAGAGAAGTTTTATGTGAGTAGGGTAATCTCAGAAAAGCACTCAACCTCCCCCCCCCTCCGATAAATAGTCCAAATCGTTTTAACCGACATAAAAACCGTTATTTCATTTTCTGAAATGCAAGGTGTTTAAGAAATTTTAAAATGTGCTTGGGCTTAAATACGGACACCTTTAAGTTACAAAAGTATATGATTGAGAAGAAATCCTTAAGGCATTCAACGCCATAGCTGGATTTAACATTACGGAAATTCCGATTTCAGTTTAAAAGCTCTCTCTGCCAAGGTACCTCGCAGACATCCCACCAATATATTAATTAAGCTCACCGACTGACTCGCATGTTTCACGAGGAGTTCCCATACTTAAATTATTGATTGGGCTAATATTTTGTTTAACTATAAAGCCCAGAACTTAAAAGTACTTCCACGTTGGAAGTCGCTATTGGGGGACCTCATTTTACATGACTGATATGTTTCTGTGGGCTATCAGGAAATATTCGAGTCAGTTGGAGAATTTAAGTTCATTAACAACCGATTCCGTTATATTCTTTCCTTGAACTTATATTTATCAAATACTGTCAATATCTGCTTAATGTCGAACTATCTAGTTGGCTAATAGAAGAGCTAAATAAACATACAAAGAGATAAAATGAATAACATTAGAAATCAGGAACAGTGTTTGAAATTATAAAAGTGGAATTACTTTACATACAATGCATACATTTTAATAGGGTCTTAGAGGTGAGGATGTGTAACAGCTTTAAGTTATTATGATATTATTTCTTTATATTATTATTGTTTATATAGTCACTGGACGGTTTCGCCCAAGGACTCTTCCAACATCAACGGGTTGTTAAAATCTTTGGAAAGTTTGTGGAATTTGGCCTTCAGCCGATGTGTAATTATTAGAAGTTTCTTCATGCCTTATTGAGTAGTCGAAAAAATATGTAATCAGATATCAGTTGCCGTGAGTTACTACTCTTCAGTAATGTTTAAATAAAGCTGTGTGTTTGGCGATTTAAGCGGTGTACTTTTTATTTTCATTTCGATATAGCTTCGTTTCATTTCAGCTATTTTATCTCCTTTGTATGTAGGATATAACCTAGTTCTCAGATTATTACCCAGATGGCATTTATTTAAGTCTAAACGATATAGCATGGCTGCGCCTTGACTCAGTGTTTAGACCGCTTGGCTCTCACCAAGGCGGCCGGGTTCGTTCCCAGGTGACCGCAAAGTGAGATTTGTGGTGGACAACACGGCGCTGGGGCGGGTTTTCTCCGGGATCTCCGGTTTCCCTTGCAATCTCATTCCACCGGTGCTCCATCTTCATCTCATGTACCATCAGTATCATCGCCTGCGGTGCCGTATGTAGTAAAAGCGGGCGTTAAACACTACATATTTCATTTCATTACTAAGCGATATAGCAATTACAGTCGTAAACGGAAACTTTGCCTGCCTCGGTAACGCAGATGGTAGTGTGTCTGCCTCACGTTCAAGAGGTCCGGCGTGCGAATCTCGGTCAGGGTGAGTTACCTGGATAAGGGGTTTTACGGGGTTTTCCCTTATCCTGAAAGGCAATGTCGGGTAAGTCTAAGCTCCATGGACCCCGTACTCATTTGAACATCATTTCATCTGTTTCATTCAGATTTTCATCTGTTTCTGTTTGTCCGATGTGACTTAAAGTTGGAGGACGTAAATAAAAAAAGGGAAAATTAACCGTAAAAGTCTCCTAAATTCATTGTGCAGTAGGGTGTAATTAAAAACGAGTAACTGCTCACTGAGACATAAAAATAACTGCACAACATCCTATAAACAAGCTAATCGTATACAATATAGCCGTACTGCAGAAGGTATAGATTTGGAAATATATAGTCTTACTGCTTCTCTGTTGTCAGTTCAGACCGACAATGCATATGCTACTATGGTTTACGTGCTTGTTCTAGGATATAAGTGAAACAAATTTCGCTTGGACTAAATACATGAATTGAAGAAACGTGTGACATTTCTCAGAAACTACATGTTTTAAAGGTCATGTTTTTATTGTAACAGAAGCGATATACGTTAAAGAGGTAATTACCGTATTGATAAAGCGTTTTTAAGATTTTGTCTACCTGGAATATGTAGGCTATGGGAAGGGTGTATGTAAAATGAATGAGGCCTTTAATACCATTTGACAAAGTTAAATAAACTAATTACCTATCAAAGGAGTTGATAAGTACGAAATGTACAAAGTCAATGTTTCAGCATTTAGCTATTATAGCCAGTTGTCCATACCCGTCTTAAATGTTCTCATCTAATTTAGTAATCCCGGTAAATCTTCAAAGCACTCTCAAATTCCCTTTTCCTCTTTTTATTCCTATTACTTTTGTTCTAATTCATATATTTAAACCCTTTGTAATGTTTGAGCATTAACAAATCAGGTCTCTCCAAATTTATAAAGTCAATCTACAATTCGGTTTGCTTTAGATTTCTATTGTGGGTGTATATGGTAATACGTTCTGTGGAAAATATATAATGTAATTAATTAAATGAAACTATATTTTTATTTGTTATGTTTAATATTGATATCATTTCTTCATGGTGTTTATTGTCTAACAGTCGGCTATTTACTTAGAAACTCCATTTATACTTTTCTTTTGTGTCATGTGCTGATAATCAGCAGATTAATTCCCAAATCTTATAAACACATTTAATATGCAAGCTTTGTACTTAACATTTAATTTGATTCCCCTTCAAAAAGTACAAAGACCTGTATAGTATAAAAGTGCATTATCGAACAAAAGATCTACTTGATGATAAATGGAGCAATCAATTTCTGCATAGGCCCTAAAAATATCTCCCATATTTCTGGGACCATTTATTTTGTAACCTTTTATTGAGAGTAAAAAACATTTTTATGCCCTAAACAGCCTTAAACAGAAAGAAATTATAAGAAACTGATATAAATATCTAAATACCTCATGCACAGCTTCTTTTACAACCTACTGTTAAACATGTGCTAAGATTTCATCTTAATCCATACCTTGTGGTGGTAGATTTGCACTTTTTGTCTTGTAAATAAGAAATAAATATTAATATCAAAGAACTCTTCTTTAGTGGTGTTCTGGATTTCCTTACAATACAAAAATAACCTTATAGCCCCTCTTGATCAGTTCTGCAACTTAGCCAGACTTATAGCTTCCTGTATAAGTCATGTTTCCTCGATATTTTGGCAATATATTTGCAGATACTTTGCTTCTTTTGATACTGTATATATTGATGGATGCGATTTGTAATGTTATAGAGAAATATGGGGAGACAGACAAGTAATAATTAAAAATAAATAATTTCTGTCTGTTGAAAACTCAAAAGCGTTAGTTATTATGTATGACATGTAACCTTCTATCGTGGGTTCATTACCGATGCAATTTATTGTCACGTAAAGACAATTAGTGAGGATAATATAGCTATTATTTTGGAACTTACGTTCTCCAACATTAAGTCATATCGGACGATGAATGAAAAATGGGTGAGATGAGGCTCAAATGAGTCCGGGGTCCATGGAGCTTAGAGTTACCCGACATTCGTCTTTCAGGATAAGGGAAACCCCCGGAAAAACCGTATCCAGGTAACTCACCCTGACCAAGATTCGAACTCGCGATCTCTTGAACGTGAGGCAGACACGCTACCACCACGCTAGCTACCGAGGCGGGCATAGTGTAGCTAGTGAAGTACCTAGCATACGAAAAGCTTAGTCGACCAGAATATCAGTAGCTCAAGGAGTTCCTGAAATTCAGCTGTGTCAGATTTTGAAAGAATTGCTAACCACAAAAATACAAATCTGAAATTTATAATAGGAACAAAATGCTTAGAACAGTAACAGTGGTGTCTCGTAGGCGAAGGAGAAGATTGGGATTTGGGGGCTGTAGGATTGTCATCATTGTATAGCAACTTTGGTATGCGTAACGTTTGTTGGCAAATATTACGTTGTAGGACATATATCGCCTAGATTTTCATCTCTTCCAGCGACGTTTTCTTCATTCTAAAAGATTTTAATAGAAGTGGTTATAAGTTATGCACAAAATGCTACGACACAAAAGTAAACACTTATTCTGTTATAAAATTAATTTTCCATCTTTCTCTGTCGTGTTTGGCTTAGAGAAGTGTGATCGATTACCGTCATCCCTCAGAGTTTAAAGAGCGCGCTCGAATTATGCAAATTCACCAGTAGCTTCAGCTGGGCACTTCATCAACTATCGGCAAATTACACTTCCCATTATTCTTAGAGGAACAGTTATTTTTAAACCATAAAATCTGCAAACTCCAGAAGATTGCAGATATAATTTAGTAGTTCCCATTTCGAGTAACAATATTTAGAAACTGTTTAATTCTTGAAACTCAGCAGTGCTTCAATCGGAGTATTATTAGCCTTTATTGCATTGACTATTGAACTAACTATGGCGTTCAAACAGCTAACGTTGGCCTGATACTTTCAGGATCTCATGGTTCTTGCCTAGAGTAGCTGGCAACGAATTCTTCGGAAAATGAGATTGAAGACGGTGTCGAAAGATGAAGCACCTTATTGGCATCATGTTTCCACTTCTAATTTCATTTAAATACTTAAATTCCTTGGCCACGCAATTGTGTCATGCACCTTTCTCTCTTCAAGCAAGAGCAGACATTTATTTGCCTTTATAATTTGTACCACATACCTGGGACTTAAGTACTTACAATAGTAAGTCGCCACAAACGGTGTATCTCGGATGCGAGAGCCCCTAGTGGTCTACCGGGGAAATATACGAGTCAACTGGAGAATTTAATGTCAGGAAGGCACGTTGGCCATGGTAGCTCAAAGGTTAAGAGCGACTGGACGGAAACCAGGAGATCCGTGGTTCAAATCCCAGCCATGGCTTTGAATTTTTCATGTTGACTCTATCCATCAAATATCTTAGCCTATAGACGGCTAGTGTGGAGAAATGATTAATTTCCATCAATTAACTGTAAGCATTTATTTTGGACCGAGAGGGCAGAAGTCAATGCGTAAAGTAGAGCGTACAGACTTCAGGATAACAAAGGTGATGTCCTATACGAAACAATAGGAGATGCAGAAATCAGTCACGTATTTTTACATCAGCAAATATTCAACATTTGTGTTATTTGCAACTTACATTATTATCAGACTGAACGAAACGAGAATGTAAGTTTAAATTTGTGGAATTGTCGATATATTGCCCATCGTCGCTTTTTCAAAATATTCGTTTGATTTTTTAATGCGTATCTCTCATTTTTATCAAGCATAATAATCACAGATTATAGGTAACGGAATGTTTTTGAAAACTGAAAGAGAAGAGTAAGTCAAGGTTTAGACGTCAGTCACTCCTTTTCAGAAACTGTTATCTCATTATGATGAAGCCACTTTTCACGATTAACTGGAATAATTGTTATTTTACATAAACTACCAAATCTACATAGAGTATCAGTAAGAATTTCAGTTCCACACAAACACTTTGCAATGCAACCCTGATTTTAAGGCATATGATATCTTCTATGCTTGATACATGTTCATCTTCTGAGAATATGTCATTTTTGTCACTGTGCACTGTCTTATACTTTTTCACTTCTTTCTTCTATTAGACCATCTTTCTTCAATTTCTGTTACTCTTGTAGAAATGTTAATACATTTCTCTAGGAGTCTCAAAGGATACTCCTTCCCCTTCATGATTTTACTTTTGTTGCAAAACTCAGTTAACAGAACTTGGAATGTGGCAACTCTTCCTTGCACTTTTTTCCTTTAAAAAGCTCGGGAGAGTACTGACCCTTACGCTTTACTGTTTCGTTCTTAATGTCTCAAAATTTAACTATGTGATTCTTACCTTCTTCATTTTAACTTTGAAAGTAAAGGACAAATTATCACCAAGTAAACTAATATAATGTAAACGCACACTAACATCTGTATGACAATACACTTAAGTATTATGAATACAAGAGCGAGAGAGGTAGATCCCTGCTCGCCGACTGTTCTGTGAATCAAGATCACTAAATCCTCGATCAGTATCTAGCCGACAGTTGTTTGAGCAAACTGAGTGGTCCATAGTGACAGGCGTTGCTTACTTCACGACTTATTTATGACCATCCACAAAACAAGAGGAAGGGAATTAGGGATGTGTTTGCGGAAGCAGTGTTAGATGAAGAGAAAAACCAACCAACATAGCAATGTACCAATTACATCCCTAACAGCCAGTATAGGATTGTAAGTGTTATAAAGATAGAGTACGTTTGTATAAGATTTGCGGCGGTACTTTGTCTCCGCCTCACGGCTGCACGTACCTGGGTCGACGTCGGGACTCCTTCCTCGGTCCACGTCATCGTCGGCTGCTTGCTTTACCATTGGCTGTAGCTGCTGTCTCCTGCATGGACTCTTTTTTGGGTTTTGAGGGTGTTAAAGTTGATACAACACAAACATCCGATAATCTCTGAACTCCTTTAATTTGCCCTTACACTTTTGTGGGACCCGGGCATCTTCAAATAACTGCATTTTATCCGAAAATTTTGCAATACATTTCACTGGACGCGGCACATTTTAAAAGAATGAGCTGTCGGACACACCAGACGAACGCATAGAATATACTTGACTGCCATGGAGCAATGAGGCAATGAGCAAGGAGACTGGATGGGGGTTGCTGCCCTCTTATATACACAGCACGGCGTCACAAGGAAAAACTAGGAGGATATTGACCTATGTAACGGTACAGTAAAATAGCTAGTATTGCATTCTATTGTCTGATATCCGCCCTTCATAAACCGTAACCCGGGAGTGTAGTGTTTCTCACGTATATTTGCCCAGGTTCGTTACAATATTTTACTTCAGAGTATACAATTTTACTTCACAAACATAGCTAGTTACAGTTCTCAAATCTATGTATAATTATTAAACATATTACATAATTAAATGAATAATTGAATCGAGGACCAAAGTTCCTGTTTCAGATTAATGACAGATTTAGAAAACTATTTAACAAAATACGCTTCCTTGGACTTGGCTCCGGCTAGAGTACGCAGCGGTCGAGTAAAAAGAATACGTATTGCATAGTGGAGACGCCCTACGGGGATTTATTAAATAAGTAGTTACATGCATTAGTTCAATGTTCTTGTTAGCAGACTCTTTATAAAGATTAACAAGACTACTTATAAAGTCTAACGAAGGTTTAGTATGAACTGTTTTGAGCCCTCAGAATAAAAGACATTCGTTCCAAATAAACAGAACACTACATGATATGAGCTAAAGATAACAGTAGCATTTAAACATACGTAATTATAAATGCAATTTTCATTTTAATAAGCAACTATTTCCAGACGTAACAATTAATAGGAATATATTTTCTTTCAAGGAATGCAAAAAGTAAGGAATGCACAAAGTTTCGGACTTTTCTCCGTATAATAACGCCGGGCGTGAGTGAAGCTACAAGTTTTAAAAGGTATGACTCAGTTTTAGTCTTTATACATAATAATGCCATTTCTAATGTTTTAAAGCTTATTCCTTTACAATACGTGAATAATATAGAACATTTATATAAATAATGTAAATGCAAGAAAATTGCAAAGGAATTCTTAAGGTCTATAAAACTTTCACAAATATAAAATATCATATAACGAAAACTATCTTATAAGTACGTATACCTCTTTTAGAGCTTTAGCAACTTTGTGCAAAAATAAGAATTCCTATGATGGAACAATTAAAGTATAACGTTATCAGAATCACAATCTTTAAAATAACTCAATTTTCAACTTAATTCTATGCATCTAGTTAAAGACTGTCAGAAAAATATTTCACCACTCCAGGGGTAATATAGTGCGATCCATATAAACCTGAACCATTCCAATAAGCCATTACTTCTGAACCAATAATAGGACACACGTGCGACTTTGAAAGAATATAATACACAATTGGGAGATTACATTACACTGAAGATGAATGTGTCTTCCGGGCTTATGGGCCGTGGTCTAGAATTTCTTGAAGGAACCGACGTTTTGCCAGGAGCTGCGCCTAGCATCCTCAGGGTTGATCCGTCCGCTGTAGAAGTCAGGAGTCGACTACAGTGGACGGATCAACTCTGAGGATGCTAGGCGCAGATCCTGGCGAAACGTCGGTTCCTTCAAGAACTTCTAGACCACGGCCCATAAGCCCGGAAGACAACATTCATCTTCAAGATGCCGGCCGTGAAAGCCTCAGCTTATATGTTACATTACACTATTTAAATTTCAGAGAAAATATTGGAACTATACTCCACCAGCATCTATTCATGTTTGCACTCGTCTAACTATATTCTCTGATGTTTTACGGAGATGATACCCAATTGAGAGAAGTTTATTTCCAGCAAGATGGAGCAACGTACCATACATCTAATGACACTATGGAACTTGTAACCAGTTTCTTTGATAACACTGGGCAACAATCAAAATGTTTCGGGATTAAAAATAGTTAATTTACATCTATTTCCATCTACTGAATTGGAAAATCACCATAAAAATGATAGATTAGCTCTTGTTTTGTAGATAAAGTGACATTTCGATTTTAAGAGTGAAGATTTTAAATTTAGGGGAATTTTTTTGGGAGTTGGCACACCTGTCAAATAATAAATCACAATCAGAGAGAAATTTTGGAAATTAAGTTATGCAAAAGTTAAGGAAGGCAGTTTTGTCGGACCACAAATGAGAGAACTTGTAATGGATCCTGCATTTGGCCAAGTTCTGGAGGAGAAAGAAAAGGAAGCTTGGAAAGCCTTCAAGGGTGTTGTTCATGGAGTTTTAGGCAACAAAAGAAATGACAACTACAAGCATTTGGTGACAGTGCTCTTGCAAAATACCGTAACCTTGGATGCAACATGTCCCTTAAGATCTATTTTCTACAATCCCACCTAGACTTTTTCCCTCCTAGTTGTGGAGCTGTTACTGGTGAACATGGGAAAAGATTCCACCAGGACATTTCTGTTATGAAACAAAGATATCAGAACCGTTGGAATGAAGTAATGTGAATTACTGCTGGTCTTTGTACAGGGATTCTGCGGAACTCCATCACAAGAGGCAAGCTAAAAGACGACGAAGTCAATAGGCCACCACATGATTCTCTTCAGACACGACTATCTGCGAAGTATTTTTACAGCAATTTAGAACTCTTAGCACGAAATTAACAGTTAGAAATATCAAATACACTTTCATTGTTGTTAGCATATATGTAATAAAAATGTGTACTTTTCTCTCAATCCGTTAATATGTAGGGGAACATGGGGCAGGACAGGGTACTTAATATTTGTGTATCTATATTGTCACCCGGGCGTCGGAACACCCTATAGATTGGGCAAGCGGGAGACGGGTCGGCGTTCGCCCCGCCCCCTCGTTTGTCTTGTAGTGTTAAGAAGAGATGGCTGGGACAAAAAAACATCACTGCGCCGTCTCTTTCTGTTCCACCTGTGTTCTCGAAATTACGGGATATTTCATCTAATGGAGAACCTTCCAGATCGGCAAGCGGACCCTATATAAGCAACACGTCGTGCAAGAGGAGTCAGTCAGAGTTCTTGGCAATCAGCGTAACAGTTCAGTGCTAGTGTAAGGACGAGAAGACTGTGTATGTGCGTCGGAGTTTACGTAATCGCGAGTGCAAGTGTAACATTAACGGACGAACTGGTGAATTGTAATTGTGTGCAGTACGTAATTCTGTGTAATTGGCAAGTGTTAAACTGTAAGTCGGTGGAAATAAAGAACATTGTTGAGTTTGTGTAATTGAACTTTTCATTTCACGAACCCACAAAGTCACAATTGGTGTCTGAAGTGCGACATAACACAATGGAGGCAGCATTAGAAAAGATTTTGGCGGAACTGAAACTAATGAAGACGGCTAACGACAACATCACCGAGAAGATGGAAGAAATGAAGGCCGAGTTAACCACAGAAATGAGAGCAGCGAACGGCAGTCTGGCCACGAAAATGAAGACGGCGAACTAGGCTCTCGCCGCAAAGTTTGAAGAACAGTTGGCCGGCGTAAAAGAGGACGTCACAGAGTTAGGCGAGCACGTCGAAGACCTGGCGAGCCGCGTTAATGAGCTGGAAGGAAAAGCCGACAGCAGCGTGAAGTCCCTGAACACCATGGTGGAGGACGTCGTCGGCAGGAAGCTGAAGGATTTGAAGGCCGACGCGCCGGGACGCGACACAACATTTGCGCGCGTCAAGCCTCCCAAGTATGACGGCGCGTCAACTTTTGAGGTCTTCCGCCGCCAGTTCGACACAGTGGCCAGGCACAACAGATGGTCACTGGAGGAGGAGGCCACACAGTTAATAGCCAGGCTACAGGGACGTGCCGCGGAAGTCCTAAACGCGGTGCAGACGACGGCGGCGCCTGGGAGGCCCTGGAGAATCGCTTCGGGAACCACCGCTTAGCCGCAGCGTACCGCAGCCAGCTAAAGGCAAGGTCGCAGCAGCCGGGGGAGACGCTGCAGGAGTTCGCCATAGCCATGGAGCAGCTGGCTAGCAAGGCCTTGGTTGACCTGCCACTAGAGTTCATATCCCGGGAAGCCGCCTAAAATTTTGTCGACGGGGTACGGGACACGGAGATTCGTCAGCGCCTAATGCTCGGCGAATATAAAACCATCCACGAGGCGCTGACAGCGGCATTAAGGATGGAGGTGCCAAAGTAACTTCTATCCCGACGTCGAGAACGAGGAGTGTCCGCTACGCCGGAGACAGAAGAACAGCTGAGGGACGCCGGCGAACACCTAGTGGCCTGTGTTGGGGGTGTGGACCACCCGGACACCTACAGAGAGACTGCCCACACCAGGAAGAGCAGCCGGAAAACGAGTAAGGGCCGTCGTGGAGAGGGGCACTGCGCGCCGTCAGCCGGCGTATGGATGACAGCCTCATCGCGGACGGTTGGGTAAGAGGAAAGCCGTGCCGCGTGCTGGTGGACACCGGGGCGGCCGTGACCATCCTCAGACCTGACGTGGCGAAGGGTTTGCCGACGAGGAAGCCGAGCCGACCATACCAGCTTGTCACGGCATCGGGCGACACCTTGCCTGTGGAGAAGGAGGACCTGCTGGAGCTGAACTTGGGAAGGAGTGCCGTGCGTCTGTGGGTGTTCGTCGCGAAGGTGGCTGAGGAGGTGATCCTGGGACTGTATGCCCTCAGGAGCCATGAGGCGACGGTCGACGTCAGCAAGAAGGTCCTGCGGCTTAACGAGAAAGAGGTTATACTCCGTCAACCTGAAGAGTGCCTTGGAATTTGCAGGGTCGTCTTGGACGAAGACGTGGTTGTCCCCGCGAGGAGCGATGTGGTGGTGACGGCGCGACTGGAGGGCCAGAGAACCAGGAACATGATGCTGGACCAGGAGACGCCTGTAAACTGACTGTGTGTAGCCAGCGCATTGCTGCCGTGGCGAGAGGAGGTGCCCGTGAGACTGCTAAATCTTACGGACGCCGATCACGACGTTCAGGCCGGGACGGATTTGGGAATGTGCGAGCCCGTGGTGAGCGTAACAGATATCGGCGAGACACAGGAGCCGGCGCCGAAGCAACACCTGGGGCCCCGGCTAGAAGGCTTGGTGGAGAGAGCGGCCGACCACCTGACCACAGAACAGCTGGAGAAGGTTCGACAACTGCTAAGACGGTATCAGCGCGTCTTCAGCCAAGGTGATAGTGACTACGGCCGCACGGACAAAGTGCTTCACCGTATCGACACCGGGGACGCCCGGCCTATTCGGCAACCAAATAGACGCGTTCCGCTGGCGAAGCAAGGGGCGGTACGGGACATGCTGGAGGACATGGGATCCAGGGGAGCGATTGAAGAGTCTGACAGCCCTTGGTGTTCCCCTGTAGTCTTGGTGACGAAGAAGAACGGCGAGCTGCGCTTCTGCGTAGACTACAGAAAGTTGAACGCTGTCACCCGGAAGGACTGTTTTCCCTTACCCCGGATTGACGACACCCTGGACACGCTAGCTGGTGCACAGTGGTTCTCGGCCCTGGACCGAAGTCGGGCTACTGGAAGGTATCTCTAGAACCAAGAGACAAGGAGAAGACTGCATTCTCGACAGGCCAAGGGCTCTGGCAGTTCACGGTTATGCCCTTTGGCCTATGCAACGCACCAGCTACCTTTCAACGCCTCATGGAGTCAGTGATGAGAGGGCTGACTTAGGACGCCTGCCTTCTATACCTGGACGACATCATTATCGTCGGAAAGACTTTTGATGATCACCTAGAGAATCTGAGTAATGTGCTACAGAGACTGCAGGCGACCAACTTGAAGCTGAACGCGAAGAAATGCCAGCTCTTCCGCAAGGAAGTGAAGTACTTAGGCCACATAGTCTCAGCAACCGGAGTGGCCACAGACCCGGAGAAGACACAGGCTGTGAGAGATTGGCCTCGCCCAAAGGATAAGAAAGAGTTGCGTAGTTTCCTGGGGCTGTGCAGTTATTACCGCCGCTTCATAAAGGGGTTCTCCAACATCGCAAAACCCCTCACCCGCCTGACGGAGGAACACCGGCCTTATTTGTGGACAGAGGACGCCAAAAACGCTTTCCAGCACCTAAAGGAGACCCTGTGCAGTGCTCCAATTTTGGGTTTCCCACAACTGGGTGGCGCCTTCATTGTGGACACCGACGCCAGCGACCATTGCATTGGAGGTGTCCTATGGCAGATCCAGGACGGCCATGAGCGGGTGATAGCCTATTACAGCAAGACGCTATCCAAGGCAGAGAAGAACTACTGCGTCACCCGACGGGAGTTACTGGCGGTAGTAAAGACATTGGAGCACTTCCACAAGTACCTGTACGGTCAGCCATTCCACCTGAGGACTGACCATTCCGCCCTAACCTGGTTATTGAGTTTTAAGAACCTGGAAGGCCAGAGAGCGCGTTGGGTCCAGAGACTGCAGAAGTACGACTTAACCTCGGAACATCGTAGAGGGAAGAGCCACGGTAACGCAGACGCCATGTCCCGATACCCTGTCCAGAAGAGTGCGGCCAGTGCACAAGAGTGGAAGAGAAGGAGCGTGCCGCAGCAGTCCGAGTAGTTGTGGCAGTGCCTGCTGAAGGCTGGGATAGTGCAGGCCTGAGGAGGGAGCAGCTGGCGGACGCAGACTTGGGGCCACTCTTGAGGGAAGCGGAGGCAGGGATGAGACCAACCTGGGAGGACATCGCACCTAGGAGTGCCACCTACAAGTCGTACTGGGCCCAATGGGACTCGTTGAAGACCAGAGAGGGCGAGCTGTTCCGGGTATGGGAATCACCCGATGGGAAGAGGCAGAGAGAACAGTTGGTACTTCCCCGGAGTAAGGACCCGGAAGTCCTGGAGGAAGTGCACGCCGGTACTTCGGGAGGACACCTGGGAGCGAACCGAACGATTGACAAACTACGGCAGCGCTACTACTGGCTGAGACTCCGAGCAGATGCTGAGAGATGGTGCCGTCAGTGTCACGTGTGCGCGGCTAGTCGTGGCCCCCAGACTAGGAGCCGGAGTCGCATGCAGCAGTACAACGTCGGAGCGCCATTCGAACGGATCGCCGTTGACATTGCTAGACCGTTCCCAGTTTCCGACCGAGGCAACCAGTACCTAATGGTGGTCGTGGACTACTTCACCAAGTGGCCGGAGGTGTATGCCATCCCAAACCAAGAGGCAAAGACAATCACAGACTGCCTCGTGGAGCAAGTGTTCTGTCGATTTGGGGTGCCGTTAGAGCTACACCGTGACCAGGGTACCAACTTTGAGTCCAACCTAATGAAGGAGGCACTACAAAGGCTTGGGGTTAACAAGACCCGCAAGACGCCTCTACATCCCCAGTCGGATGGCATGGTCGAAAGATACATCAAAACCTTAGAGGAACACCTGAGGAAGGTCGTGGCCTGCCTTCAGCGAGACTGGGACGTCAGGGTGCCACTGTTCTTGCTGGCCTACCGCTCGTCTACACACGACACAACTGGGATGACACCAGCCAGCTTAATGTTCGGCCGAGAGTTACGCCTCCCTTGTGACCTGGCTTTTGGAAGCCATCCGGAAGCGAAGCAGCCAGCGACCGAGTATGTGGAGAACTTGGTGGACCATCTCCACGACATGCACGAGATGACTCGCCAGAACATCCAGAAGGCGAGCGATCGCATGAAGACCAGGTATGACAGGCAAGCAAACAACCAAGGGTTCCACCAAGGTGACCTGGTCTGGTTGTACCGTCCTACGCGGACTAAGGGACGCTGCCCGAAGCTCCAGCAGCCATGGCAAGGACCGTACCGGGTGGTGAAGAGGATTAACGACGTGGTCTACCGCATCCAGAATGTTCCCCGAGGGAAGATGTTGGTGGTACACCTGGATCGCCTGGCACGCTACGGTGGTGCTGCTCGGGACCACCAGCTTTGAGGAGGGAGCAGTGTCACCCGAGCGTCGGAACACCCTAGAGATTGGGCAAGCGGGAGACGGGTCGGCGTTCGCCCCGCCCCCTCGTTTGTCTTGTAGCGTTAAGAAGGGATGGCTGAGACAAAAAAAACATCACTGCGCCGTCTCTTTCTGTTCCACCTGTGTTCTCGAAATTACGGGATATTTCATCTAATGGAGAACCTTCCAGATCGGCAAGCGGACCCTATATAAGCAACACGTCGTGCAAGAGGAGTCAGTCAGAGTTCTTGGGAATCAGCGTAAGAGTTCAGTGCTAGTGTAAGGACGAGAAGACTGTGTATGTGCGTTGGAGTTTACGTAATCGCGAGTGCAAGTGTAACTTTAACGGACGAACTGGTGAATTGTAATTGTGTGCAGTACGTAATTCTGTGTAATTGGCAAGTGTTAAACTGTAAGTCGGTGGAAATAAAGAACATTGTTGAGTTTGGGTAATTGGACTTTTCATTTCACGAACCCACAAAGTCACAATATTTTACATTTGAACATTTAGAAATTGTGTTTTGATAATGTAAATATGTTTATTATTGCACAACTACCTGAAAAACATAAATTAAATAGACAAAACAAACGGAATTAGCTGTCACGTCAAAAACAAAATTAGTACATAGTTTTGTCCCATAGGTGGGGCAGTAAGGGGTTTTATTTCTTTGACCAACTTTTTATCAGTTTTTTAATTTCCTTTACATTTAGTTCACTTTTCACAATATGCACAAATATGTACAACATCTTCGTCATCACTTTCGACAGCTGCACAAGAATTATGAGCCAATTGCAGGCAGCAGGGATGTCTAATCCACTCTCCTTCTGAATAATCTGGTCAGTGAAGACAGTGATCATCGTCGTGTTTTGCCACTTCTTTCCTGTTACCAGCATACAGATGACTTCTGGGACGTTTGGATACAGAAGGATTAGGATATCTAGGCCTATCTTTCGATGATTCCCGTTTTGTTTCGGTTTCTAGCAGAGAAAACGCCTTTTTACAGGACTTTTATTCATTTTTTCTTGTTCCGCATTCAGCATCGCTTCTTTATAAGGGGCTGTTGTCAGTACTGTGTTTTTCCCCCTGTTTTTCCAAACTCTCTTGTTTTTCTGATCTACCTTTGTAATGGGTGTGATATTTTCTGGGCTTGAACTCTAGAAAGTACTGCAGCTTGGCATCTCAATGTTTTCTCTCCCCATAGGTGAACCAGAGACAACTGACATCTCAGAACTTGAAGGATTAACATCATCAGCAACTCCAGAAGAAAGCTCGATATCTGTCTTTTTGGGCAATAGGAAATCAGCAGCATCAAATATATTGATGTTCACAGACTATATTCCTGTTTTTCGAAACCCATTGACTGCCGTGCTCATTGTTAAGGCTCTCCTATAACTGACACCAGTGATGCAACCTGAAACAGTGTCACGAATTTTCCTGGATTAGATCTAACCCAGGAGCGAATTTCATCCTCATAATATATGATTAGTCGTTTCATGAAAGAAACATCTAGTGGCTGCAGCCTGTGAGAACGTTTTTAACAACATTATCAGGATTATCTCGTTTCGTCTTAACGTCAAGAGTTGTATGGGGCACTTGAAATTGACTAGCGCCTTTTTGTACCCCATTGAAACATCAAATATAGCATTCACAGCCCCCTCCATTGAGACTAAAGACCACTTCTGCCTCTGTGACCTCTTTACGTAATTACGCACGATTCTGAAATCACATGAAACATGAGTAGTCAATCATATGAATAACACAAAAAACCCTATTGCCCATATTAACCCGTAAACACAAGCTTAAGTTAATGCTTGTCGATGGTTCGATATTCAAAGATAACTTAGCGAAACACATGGATTTAGAAGTAAATTAAGTGTTATATTCCATAGTAATTATTTCTTTTTACTTAAATGTAGATATGATGTACTTACATACCTTGAAAGATATCACGAATCTTGTCAAAACTGCTTCAAACTGTATCCATTACACAACTCGCACACAACAGAGTCTGTTATGGCAGCCAACTGACGTGTACTGGTAGCTGTGATAAAGATGACGCAGTTTTGACAGATTCCGGTAGATTATGCCACCTACTAGAGAGAAAACACGTATACCCCGTTCTGCCTCACTACCCCGATATGCCCCATGTTCCCCTAATATTTTCAGCTTGTGTATATCATAGAAACTAGAGCTAATAAGAATTTTCGTTGTCATATTTGATTTTCTCAACACCAAATTAGTAGGAATTGCCTCATGAAGTGCTCGAAACATTCAAAAGTTATTTTTTGTTGCCCAGTGTAATCTAATGATCTCAAAATTTTGTGGCTTCCCAGATCCTCTGACCTAACCTCACCGGATTTCTTCTTATGGGGGTATCTAAAAATAGAACGTACACGAATAGGCCACGGACAATTGATGTCCTTAAGGAATGCATTCGAATTGAAATAAGTAACAGTGGCGAGGGTACTCTCCGTAAAGCTTCAGAGAATATGGTGAGACGAGTGCAAACATGTATAGATGCTGGTGGAGGACACTTCCAACATTTTATCTGAGATGTAAATAGTGTAATGTAATCTCGCAATTGTGTATTATATTCTCCCAAAGTTGCACGTGTGTTCTATTGTTGGTGCGAAAGTTATGGCCTATTCAAATGGTTCAGGTTTTTATGGATCGCACTGCACTATCAAAGAAAAGCGGAATTCAAATTAAAGCTGTATATTCTTACAACTATTTCTGTATTTTAATTTCAAAATGCATTAATATGGACTTATAAGGCTGAAATGGTCTACTTCTGCTAATATCAGAAAAACTGAGCACTTTGGGTATCTGTAACTATCCTGAACCTATATTTGTCCGTTACGTACTTGTATATAATAAAGAAAACAAACATTTACTTGGGTGGTCTTCGCAAGAGGTAACTAAGACAATGGCTTATTTAACATGCAGAATTATGACTCAATAAATGCAAGATTAAGTTTTTGCATGTTTTATGATGTTCGTCTCTCTTCAGATTGATGTTTTAAGGGGAAGAAGAAAGCCTAGAAACAAAGTTTAAAGACGATTTCCTCCAAGGCAGGGAGCTACATAGTCCTCCCAGACGATGAAAGATTTGCTGAGTCATTAAAAGTAAGGAAGGGTGCACCAAAATTAATGTTTCACCGGATTACAGGGGGTGCAGGGATTATTTTTCATTAGGAATGATGAATGGTAAACCTCAGCAAAAATTTTAAATCTACTCTTTTGAACAGTGCAAACATGTTTGTGAGGCATCAATAGATATCTCACACAAACTCCGCTTGTGTACTTTACAATAATGAAAAATACACAGCTGATGTCCATACAGTGTTAATTTCCCTCCATTCCAATATTTCACTTTGCTACTCTCGCTAACCGCAAATCGGATTTCAGCAAACTTTCCATATATAATGCACTTCAAAATAAAGGCTTAATTGATCACTGAAGCTGTAATCATATCTGCAGCTGATCGCAAAAGATGATAACGAATATATTCCACATTTTATCAACAATTAAATATAAATACCAAATTCCACTCAAAGTAATATTTGCTGCGAATTAGGAATAACAATCAAATGTGTTTGCATATTCAATATAATTTAATCTAAAATGGATTTTCCACTTTAATGTATAATTGCAGAAGTATGCTTTAACTGATATCCTATAATTAAGAGATCGTATTTCCTGACGGCTTTGAATGGCTCACATTAGCTATTTCAACATATCACTTTTACTGCCCTGTGCCGCTATACAATTATTTGTAATCTGTGTTATTGTCTTTGTTCTCTTCTGTTCCAGTTTCATGTATTGAGTATATCACGACTGATATGGTAGCCTTAGAAACTTACCTCTGTAAGAAACTACCACCAGCCAGGTATATTTATTTACATCATTTACGGTGTGGACTCACTCCTTTCCATATCTTCCAGCGCTGCAGAGCTTCGGAGCGAGGAAAGTGTGGAAATAGAGTACTGACGAGCACATGAATTTATAGTATAATTTTAATGTGCATGTTGGTAATAAAACACAAACCGTATCCGTCACAACTTCTCCCTTTAGCACTCTCTACTTAATATTTGTCCTACTCCTCCCTTTTCCTTCGCTCTTGACTGAAACTCACTTGTATTCATAGGCTAATGTTTCAGTGCCATGTGTTCTTTTCCAGGAGCTAGTGTCTTTGCGAAGCACTCCTTTCAAGCCTCAGGTGAAGCGTTTACGTACACCTCTCCATTTGCCTCTATGGACTCTGGGCTCATATGAGCATCATTTCACCCATTCCATTCATCGTCCGATATGACTTAATGTTGGAGGACGTAAATTAAAAGAAAATGTCCATTTGCCTTTTACGTAGGCCCAAACTTCCAATTCGAGCTAACACATGTACGTTGGAGTAGAATTCAAACCAGTTAAGAGATGTACTACTATAGGGCTAGTGTGGAGCCAAACACAAAGGAGATAGGTGTAAATTTAATTATTATTTATGGAATTAGAGGTTTGTGAAATAAATATTGCATTTTTGGTTTTTAAGCTCATTAAGTTTCTTAAATAATCGATGATAATAAATTAAAAATTTATTGTTCCTTATTTCTTTAACGAAACCATAAGTTTTCGCACGTTTAAATACACAGTACTTTATATGATCAATATAAAAAAATACAATTCTGACTTACCTTAGTCTAGGTTAAACAGGGAGAGAAGGCATTGCAGCAGTGAGAATCGTAGTATGGAAATTAAAGGGTTTAAAGGAAAGGAATTCCACAGAATCATTTTCCTATATGTTGTGGAAACGAAGACATTCATCATATAATTTATGAATTGAAAGGAACAGAACTGTGGAGAACAGCGTATGCCAGTAAGAAACGGCTTAAGATAGAAGTATTGCCATATTAGAAATATTACAGAAAGACTGTAATAAAATGAAAAAATGTAAAAGAAATAAAAGTTGTAAATAAATCGAGACATGCTGGAAAATATAAATAGAGAAATAAGCTAGATTTAAGAATCTGATATATTCGTCAAGTAAGATGCCTATGAAGTTATAAGCCATTACACAGCGATGCACATTTTCAAAATTGACCTACCTGTCTCTTAGAGCATTTGTATTACGACTATAAAAAGTGTAGAAGTTTCGTGAACGATTACTCCAACAAGAATTAGGGAAAGGAATACCCCTTTGTAAGAACTGCTTGGACATGAATGACTGGAAGAAGATCTGTGTATTCAGCACATGTTTTACTAATAAAGTACTTTTTGTTAATGTCTGCAATATGTTGAATTTAATCCACCCTATGTGCAGCAAAGCCGAGAAATACTACGAAACCTTTCAGTTATCTCTTCCTTGTTCGTTACATTATAGACATAATAATTCCAAAGGATTTTCTCCTGGTAAGAAAAGAAACAAGCAAGATATTGATAGACTTTCACGATACGGTCGTCGTCGCAGAAAAAATCTGATCACGTCCCAATCAGGAGTTTCAACATTGTTATGTCAACAGCCCAGAGGTCAGGGGAGCTACTTCAGGAGTATCAACACTCCTGAGACTGGGCGGGCTTACTACGTGACTAAGGAACCATTTTGTAAACTAAAAATACAGTAACAAAAGGATACAGAAAATAAAGAAAATCTTATTGCTATTTTCAGCTATTTTAATACCATTATGACAAATGCTTATCGTTTTATTTACTTCTTGTTAAACGAGGTAAACTTTAAATTCATATTTATACTGGGTGACTAAAAAGTATGAAACAATGCCTGTAACCCCTTCTGCTGCAATTGTATGAAGTGATATTTTTTAGAAAAGCTGTTAGATATCGACATGCCCTCACATTTTTATGGTTACGAATAAAGAGTGTGAGTTTTTCTTTTAATTGGCAACATTTCTTGTATCTGCACTCATCCAGTCCTCAAGTCTCGGAATGTACAAACATATACTCCTTCGAAACTAATTTAAATTTACTAGGACTTTACTGAATGTGTACTGAAGGAAAACGCTATAATTACTTTAAATTGAGTGGATTTTTCGTTAATCAGGCTACTTCAATATGATGGTTTACACTGAAGAAATACAAAGAAAAACTAGGCTAATAAGAACAATGCTTACTTCATTGCAAAATATTCCTGAAAGTAAATAGACCAGGCACAACTTAGAGAAAGACAAGGACTGAAATACTAATGATGATCGCAAATGGTGATAGGAGGAGGACCCAAGAAGAGCTCTATGTCTTGTTTAATGAAATGCATCCCGAACGAAGGGCTACTCGCTCTACGGTAAGCAAAATCTTGAAAAAGCTCAATGAGACTAAACATGTTAAAAATAAAACAAAGTATGGAAGGCCAAGACGGGCTACAGACGGTGATAAAGATCTTAATGTTTTATTGGTGGTGAAAATCCCACATATATCTACTCGCAAGCAAGCACGTTATGGAAGGCAGGTGGTGAATTACCTAAATCATGAATTTCCGGGAAGATGAATGGTCAAAAGAGGAAGTATTTAATAGGCTCCTGACCTGAACACCTTAGACTTTTTCTTGTGCGGATATTTGGAGTGGAGGGTTTAAAATGACCGACCAACAGACCTTAAAGAATTAAGGCGCAGAATTGTTCAAGAAATACAGCTGATCAGGAGAGCAGTGTTGCTGGAAACATTAATTAATTTCAAAGACAGACTTTGGCATTGTTTGGCAGTAAATATAGGCCATTTTGAGCATCTTTTGAAGTGAATTCATCATGTGTAACAACACAACACCACTAATGTTGTGATGAACCTGTTTCCTTGGTTAAAATTGTATATGGTGTAATACGTCCTAAAATTTGAATTACAGTTCAAAAATGAAAACCTGTAGATTCCAAGGCGCGAGGACAAAAAAATAGCTCTTATAAAAGGTCATGCCCTATTCACATTCATAGTACTATGAAAACATGTGATATATTACAGCTTTTTTGAAAGTATCACTTCACGAAACTATAACACAAAGTTACAAGCATTTATACATACTTCTTTCACACCCCGTATATTTTGTTGAAAGTACGACGACGACGATGACGACGACGATAATAATGATGATGATGATGATGATGATGATGATGATGATGATGATGATGATGATGATGATGATGATGATGATGATGATGATGATGATGATGATATAAGGGCGTTCAACTGCTTGATCATCAGCGCCCTTACAAAACTTAATTCATGGCAATAGGCAGATATAACTTATTCAAAATTTCAAAAAGAAATGATCAAAACAAAATGACTATAAAATAAATAATCCAAAATGGGCGAAAAAGAGAAAAAAAGATAGAAAAAAGCTATAAATACCAATAAAATACCAAAAGGCATAAAAATTACTACTTTTCATATCAACTTGCCATGACAAAAGCTACCTGTCAGTGGTGGAGGAACCAATTTGTTCCTTTTCTTTGGGGCAGGGCTAGCACTTTCAGCAGGCTTTTCCTGACATTTCCTCACTGTCATTTGCGCAGTGAGGACAGGATCTACCGGCTCTATATCCTCAATGGAAGAGGAGGGCTTCCGTACTGGTAGCTTCGAATCGAGTCTCTCGAGACGATCGGAAACTGCGACCGGCGAAGATGAAAGTCACCGATCAGCGTCCTCTCCAGATGATTCCTGAGATGTTGTTGACGAAGGAGATGTTCGCGGACTTTTTTGCTGGCTAGCTTTCCTTTCATTGGTCTTACGATTTCTCTTAAGGAAATCCGATCTGTCATAAGTGGTCTTAAATTTCCTTGGCGATACATTATATATTACCAGCTTACATGTTCTTGAAGTAGATGCTTTCGGAGGTGACTGGCTGAATCCTTCTTCTTAGGACTGGACTTGGTCGGCGCGGTCACTGTTGTTAGTGCTGGCGTGTGTTGCTTGGGCTGTGATCTTGGTGTAATTGACCTTTCGGATAGTACTTCCCCCTTTATTTCGCTGGTTTGTGTTGAGATTTCACGTCTAATTACCGGCTTAGCTGCAACTGCACTATAAGTAACGGTCCTAGGCACAGAAGGCTGGCGAATACGCAAGAGTTTCCAGACTTCCACGAAGGACACTCTCTCTCTTACCCGGATCTCTTGGTTCGCCTTCTCCTCTATAAAACGGGAACATTCTCTGTAGTTTGATAAATGATTACCATTTTGTTGAAAGATATCTTACTAAGGTGATCGTCAGATTTTTATGTAGAACGTCGTTATGTGATGGATGTTAAACTCCATGCTCCTTAGATTTTTAAGAAAGGAATATTAAACCAGAAAAAACAACTTACCAATTGAGGAAACTACCAGTATTTTAGAATTACATTAACAAGGATTTGGAATACGTGTGTTCTGATATAAATTATGTGCTTAGTTAACTATGTTTTGACAGAGTTATTTTGTCCTCTTGCGGTTTACCTGTTATACAAAAGTCATTCAAAATAAAAAAAGAGTCATTGCATTTTCCAGAATCCCTAGAATTGCATTTCCCAGAATATCAATTTTTGGGAATAAAGTATTTTAAATCTATAGTATTCAAAACAAAGTCTTAGATCAGTTCTTGAGAAAATAAAAATGATGAAATATGTGCAATGTAAAATCTTCGAGAAAATCATCTTGTCGCGTTCTTGTAAGATGCAGAATTTCCGAGTTTGTTATTTAACTAGCATTTTAGTTAGAACCTTTTGACTTAAAGTTACACGCATACACTTAACTCTTAGTTGGTAACATGTGAAAAATTTACGCTTACGTTAACATCCGTCTGTGAGACCAACATTATCAAATTTTGTATTTTAGGTGTACCTTAATGAGTATAGAAGCTAAACTCCATTAAGGAAATATTACTAATGATATTATTATCCCCTTTAAAAATATTTTGCTACAAAATATGTAAAAAATACAAAATTAAATATTGGTCTTTCAAATGAAATAGCTCTAAAGTTGATTATACTTACGCAAAAGTCCCAAAATTGTATATTACTGAATAAAATAAAATATCCTCTAAAGCTGACGTTTGTTTTGAGAGATATCTTGACCTGTATGCAAATAAGATAAACCATTACATACCTCCTACACAAATTTTACATATTTTTATGGAACACTGTATGGAATGGGTTTATGATACGTACTTGTATGCCGTCATTCTAATCAGCATGTAGAGACAATAACGACGTTTTTCACTCTTTTCTGGCCTGTGATTTCTTACTCTTTTTGCTGGATAATCATCCCTATGCTCCTTACCCTGACTGTCCGAAATGATTTTCCTGTGATCATCCAGTAAATTTGGAATCTGGAGCCGTCTCTGCATATGCCCTCTGATTAGATTTATTCCTATGCTCTTCATGAACTCAAATCTTTACATCTTACCTTAGTAGAGATTGCGGCATACCCGCATGTCAGGTTTCAATTGGTTGGTGTTTACTTTTGATTTGGGTTCTAATTAGAGCTATGAGATCCCTTATCCTCAGGTGAATGGTTGTAGGAAATGGATTTGTTGTTTGTTGGCTGCTCAGTTGTCTCAATAATACACTGGTTCGTTGCAAAAATGATTTAATTTAATTCTCACTAAGTTCGTTGATTCAAATTGATTTGTAGCGGTGACCACCTGTTACTAAACTTCCTAACAGAATTCTCTTACTTCTTTATACGGCGAATACTTTGCTATTATAAACTTCTTCTGCTGCTTCTCTTACGCTGGTTGCGTTATTCTTGACTTCCCTACATTTCGGACTTAGAAATCTTTACTACTTCTTCTTCACGCGCACTAACGCATCTTTCCCCTCGTAGTATGACTGTTGAAGTGATTTTTCGTCTACTCTGCGATTCAGTTCGTACTTTATTCTGATCCCCACTCAAACTCTTATCACATGACCAAAATAACTCACCCTTCTCCCCATTTCTCAAATCTTGCATTATTATTGGTTTCTTATTTTATTTCGATTTTTCTTTATTGGTTAGCAAAGCTCATCGAACTCATTGACGTTACATCCCACCGTGAGTTGGGTCACGCCTACCCTGGGCTCTTTGTAACGGTATACATCGTTATCAGCTCAGCAAAGTAAATCCTTTTAGGTCTTATGCTTGACCGCATCTTGAAAACCTTATTGTTCCTACACATTCCTGGTTATAGTTCTCAGACATTGAACCTTTCCTTAAACAAAGAGGCTAACGGTCACCTCTTCCTGTCTCCCCGACTTGTGTTCAGATTTTACAGAAATATTTTCTCTCCCTTACATGGATTCTAGCATGTTAGTTGTCTTAAATTATATTCCTCCCATCTTATTCTTAATTAAACCGCTATTTTAATCATTACTCTAATTTCATTCTAATTTCATATTAATATAACAATATTTTATATTAGTTTAGCAAAGCATTTTTATTAATTCATCTTCTTTTTTTTAATTCTCGTGATTTCGATTAATTCGCCACCTCCTAATCGCTGTCTGATACTGCGGTTACATAATGCCCGTTTGACAAAAATGAAATACCCATTATTTAAATTTTGTCAAACCCCCGTCATGACATTTCCTCCTTATATATCTTATAATTTCTCATTCCCTACTTGAAACATTTTTCGGTGGTCACCGTTCCCTCATCTTTATCAACATGTTACATTACATACATAGAAAAATACACTGTTATACATGGTTAATACTCTAGAAACAAAATCACATTCATGTTATTCCCAATATTTACAATTCACTAGCTCAAATGAGCTATGTGTACTTGACTGAATTACTTTTGTTTCACTTGAGATCAACCTGATTATATTCTATCACACTCCTTAACTACTAGTACATTACTACATACAATGTTACGTTTACATTCAATGATTCATATATATTTACATTTCCTTATTGGGACGTTTCTTTTTTTTTTTGCATTTTTCACTGCAAGAACATACGTCCGCACTCTATTCATGTTTGTGTTATGAAGCACAAATACGGTTACCTCTCTTGTCTACCTGGAACGAGGTGTGTCGTTTACCTGCCTGTTGGTAAACATTTGCAGTCTATTGTCTTGTCTTTCCGCACTTAAAACTTCACTCAATTTTCCTCCAATGTCACGGCGAAAGTCTGTGACCTTTACAATAACAATGACTATAGGTATTTACCTTTTGACACATTAATACACCTGGAGTTTATGAGATATTTACATTTCACAAACTACTTTAAAGATATCTAAAACATTTTATTTAGCTGTAGTTATTAATAATATAATTTCGTTTGTGCACAGGAATTTTGGAACTTGCAACTCCCACGCAGTGTTTGAATTTCAAACGAAAACGTTACCCGTACTAATTATATAACTTTTACTTGGTATTCTTTACATCTTCGTATATATAATTTCAATCACATTCACACAGGTGATTCTTGGGTCTGCTCTGTACTGTTTACGTTTTTTTTTGACGATATGGCCTTATTAGGGAGATGTTATATCTGCCTATCGGTTTACCATTTCTTGGGTGTATTAGAGCATACGCTCTGTCACCAAATATTTTCTCAATCCGGTATGGGCCTTTCCATAGCATATATAGCTTTTTAGTCTTCTTTCCTAACAAATCTGACTTGTCGAACGATTTCACTAGAACTAAGTCGCCGACCTTTGGTTCCCAATTCTTCTTATACCGCAGTTTCTTTGCGTTTCTTTTCTCTACTTTTTCCATTATTCTTTTAACAGCATTCTGGATCCGTTCTCGATCTGTCTCGGTCGTCACTTGTATACTTTCCGGAACACCCTCTATTAGTGGTTCCGGTGTTAAATTACTATGCAATTGGATAGGAGCATATCCTGTGGTTAGATTGACTGAATTGTCTTCCATGGTGTATGGACGCGTTATCTACTAATAGTGCTTTCATCTTCCCGTATTTGACTATATAGTCTTTCACTATTTTATTCGCGCATGCTGCACTTGTTCACTATAGGTCCCAGTGTGTTCCGAAAATACATTTCTATGTTTACATAAAATGTTATAAAAAATCTCTTTTTGGTGGTCGTTGAGAAGGTTTGAGTTTGCTACTGTTTCTCTTATTTTTGTAGCTCATGTTTATGTTATGTTCAGCTACCTGGAAATCATCTGTTTGGGTAATCACTTTTCTCCCACTTGCTTCTTCTTGCCCAAGTCCGTATGACGTCATCTCTAAAAGCCCTTCTTCTCCAGCTATATACTCATCCTTATCATAGTTTCTCATCTCTTCTGCTTCTAATGGATTCATCTTAACTAGCTCCATCCCTCCTATTCGTATAAATTCTACAAAAAATGTTTCTCCATCTATTTCTTTTTCTTCATCTGTCAATCTTATCTCATTTTCTGCTTCCCTTGAGCTAAACGGAACTTTAACTATGACGTCTTTAATTTTGATTTCCAGGGCTTCCATTTGATAATTCAACTTAGCTTGAAGCGCATAGAACACGTCATTACCCATAATAATGTCTACAGATAGCCTATTAATAACAAAACATACAAATTCTATTGTATCCTCCCCAATGGTGACTTTCAGAAGCATTTGTGTATTAATCTTTTGTTTGGCGCGACCTACCGCCAGAGTACAATATGCACTTTTCACGGGCAATATTTGCAATTTCATTCCATTGTTTTTTAAGTGATAAAAGAATGCTTGATTTATCGCTGAAACTGAGGATCCTGAATCTATAATAATGTGCCATTTTTCTTTGTTTATTATAGCAGCAATACGTGGAGCATCTCTCACTTCTTGCAATTCTGTTAAGTGATTGTTTAGTTGAGTACCGTTTTCTATTTCTGTTTCTGTTTTATTTTGTACCACCCTACTCAGAGCTGTGTCCCTGTTCAAACTAAGAACTAGCGTGTTCATCCGGGTCCGATGCGGGACGTCTTCTATCGCACCCTGGAGTCGTTTCCCGTCTGCTGTGTCGTATCTGGCCTTTCATCTACCTCGGGCGCCGCGTCCCTCGGTGTGGGTGGAGGAGAACGCACCCATTCTCTTGAGAGAAGTTGATTCCTCTGTCTTACTTCAGGTCTGTCTGTATTGTTCTCTCTACCAGCGTCACGTGGTTGATACTGTCTATTAGCTTCTGGTAGTCGGAACGTCGGTCTTGCATTCCCTCTTCGAAGAAATGGGGGGTGACCCCTATTTCCATTCCTAGTTACATGTACATCTCTTATAGGGAAATTATATGAATTTGAATTTGGTGGTCCCTGTCTCCCCCTATTGTTGTTAGGGAATTCCCTCGGGACGTGGGCATCGTATCTTTGACGAGTAGCCATATGGTTTGTGTTAAAATTTCGGGAATTGTGTGCCCTTTCCCCGTCATGATTATTATTATTCCACGGTCTGTGTGGATTTCTCACTGGCATTCGATTCTCATGTCTATTTTGTGAATTTTGCGTCCCAACGCTTTGTAAAGCTGTTAATAATGTAATTGCCTCTCTCAATGTCTGAGGTCTTGCTACCACCATGTGATTTCTAATGTTCTCAGGAAGGTGGGGCGTGAGAAGAGAAATCAGTTCGGCTTCCTGTAATGGAGGTTGTAGATATTTACTCATTTGCGAATATCTCAGGAAATAATCAGTAATAGACTCTCCATTATTACCTTGGTATCGGCCATTTGTTATCTGATTCCTTACTTGGTATTGGACATTGGCGTTCCAATACTTTTCTAGGAAAGCTGTTTTGAACAACTCGTAGCTGCATCCTTCTCCCACAGTTACTCGTAGCCAATTAAGTTCGGCAGATTGTAACGCCCTTTGAACTATTATCATCTTATATTGCTCGGGTACACCTCTGATGGCAAAATACTTTTCTAAGTCGGCCAAAAATTGTACTGCGTTGTCATTGCGACAATTAAATTTCGGGAGGGGCAATTCGCTTAGAAAATTCATGTGCACTGGTGGATACATATTTACGTTTTGCATATTTACTTCGCTATTATTGCTGTTTTGAGGAGAGACAGAAGGGGCGCTAACCTGTTCGTTCTGCCTCTCTCCATTGTGTGTATGTATAGAACAATTGGAACTCTCAGGTACCTGCCCTTGCTGTCCCAGCTGTAAGCCAGTTACAGTATCTCTGATTTGAGATATCTCGCTTACTGTTTCCCTCAACATTTGTGTATTTTCTGATTGAATATTTGTTACACGTGCTACCTTTTCTTTTAACTTCTCCATGTCAGCTGCTATACTATTGTTTACAGTGTCAAACCGGTCATTTATCTTTTGTACAAAAGTTACCTGTGTGGTGGTCAGTTCATCTAATCTTATTCTCTCCTTATTAATTTCCTCCCCTATTCTATTTTCTACTCCTGCAACGAGAGATTTGGTAGCTTCTAGGTCACTTCTTATAGTACCTACTTCTCGCTGCAGGGCCTCTTTTACAGTCTGGATTTCCCCTGTTATTCCTTGAATTTTGACAGTGATTCTAGCTTCTGTTTCTTTCCCTTGGCTTGTAATTTGACTTAATTTTTTGTCCATAGCTTTGCTCTGATCTAGTAATTTAGCCTCTAGTGATTGGTTCTGAATAGTCATTTGCGCCATGAGTTTCTGGAACATCTCTTGTAGATTTTCCATTACCCCAGGATTGTCACTTCTCCTATTTACATTTAAGCTACTTACACCATTTACACCCTCATCTACTGATCCTATAACACTGTTTTCCATTATCTCTTCATTAACAACTTCTAACTCTTTCTCTGTCTCCATAATTATTTGTTCCCCAGAATTTTCCATTTTAAATTTATTCTGTACGATCTTCTTATTTCTCAAAAGCATTGAACTTCCCCTTTAAATGTTCTAATTTCCCTTCCAAAATACTTATTACTAAGACATTACATAGATATTGATCTCAATGAATGATGTTACATTTACAAGAAATATAAATTGAGTATGTGTAACTCACAGTTCTGTTGTACGGCTGTGGTGTTTATGTGATGTCTTTACCAATTTTTGTCGTGCTGCTCGTCGTCTAGTAGGCTCAGTTGATGTCGAAAGAACTTGAACTTCTCTCTTGGTTGGGGGAAAATTTTACTTGTTAGTTGTTTTTGCCGTCTTCTTCGTAGTCTCTGCTGTCCTCATCGTAGTTGTCGTCGTCGGTCTTCTCACTTCTCCTCGTAGTCGTCCTTCGTCGTCGTTCTTCTCACTTCTCCTCGTCGTTGTCGTCGTTACATTTCACCCATTTCCTACAATTCGAAGCCCCAACGTGTCGGCGCCATTATGCTGCATACCCGCATGTCAGGTTTCAATTGGTTGGTGTTTACTTTTGATTTGGGTTCTAATTGGAGCTATGAGATCTCTTATCCTCAGGTGAATGGCTGTAGGAAATGGATTTGTTGTTTGTTGGCTGCTCAGTTGTCTCAATAATACACTGGTTCGTTGCAAAAATGATTTAATTTAATTCTCACTAAGTTCGTTAATTCAAATTGATTTGTAGCGGTGACCACCTGTTACTAAACTTCCTAACAGAATTCTCTTACTTCTTTATACGGCGAATACTTTGCTATTATAAACTTCTTCTGCTGCTTCTCTTACGCTGGTTGCGTTATTCTTGACTTCCCTACATTTCGGACTTAGAAATCTTTACTACTTCTTCTTCACGCGCACTAACGCATCTTTCCCCTCGTAGTATGACTGTTGAAGTGATTTTTCGTCTACTCTGCCATTCAGTTCGTACTTTATTCTGATCCCCACTCTAACTCTTATCACATGACCAAAATAACTCACCCTTCTCCCCATTTCTCAAATCTTACATTATTATTGGTTTCTTATGTTATTTCGATTTTTCTTTATTGGTTAGCAAAACTCATCGAACTCATTGACGTTACATCCCACCGTGAGTTGGGTCACGCCTACCCTGGGCTCTTTGTAACGGTATACATCGTTATCACCTCAGCAAAGTAAATCCTTTTAGGTCTTTTGCTTGACAGCATCTTGAAAACCTTATTGTTCCTACACATTCCTGGTTATAGTTCTCAGACATTGAACCTTTCCTTAAACAAAGAGGCTAACGGTCACCTCTTCCTGTCTCTCCGACTTGTGTTCAGATTTTACAGAAATATTTTCTCTCCCTTACATGGATTCTAGCATGTTAGTTGTCTTAAATTATATTCTTCCCATCTTATTCTTAATTAAACCGCTATTTTAATCATTACTCTAATTTCATTCTAATTTCATATTAATATAACAATATTTTATATTAGTTTAGCAAAGCATTTTTATTGATTTATCTTCTTTTTTTAATTCTCGTGATTTCGATTAATTCGCCACCTCCTAATCGCTGTCTGATACTGCGGTTACAAGATACGAGGGGGGACCCAAAGGAAACCGGACTACAAGGGCGCTGCCACTCGTAGACGTGGTGCAGGGTTCTCGCGCTAGATGATGTTAGTAGAGACCTTCATGAAACAGCTGTGCAGACGGCGTCAGTGTAGAGCTGAACGTGCAAGTGTGGTATTGTGTTCATCTGACTGTTGGCGGGTTACCTCTGCGAAGTCGTGATGGCAACTTTAAAAGAACAAGTGTGAAATTTTGTTTCCTGCTTTAAAAAGTAGCAACGGAGACACACCAAATGCTTCAGGAAGCTTTCCAGGAGAACGCTATGAGCCGCACACAGGTTTTCGAGTGGTTTTGGTGCTTTAAACGTGGTGAGATGTGTGTTGAAGACCAAGCTTGTTCTGGACGCCCTTCAGCATTGTGAAATAAGGAGAACATTGAAAAAGTCCGCCTAAAGATCAACAAGGATTGTCGCCAAACGATCGAGCAAATTTCAGCAGCGACAGGAATCAGTTTGAGCTCGTGCCAGCCAATTTTGAGGGAGGATTTGCACATGAGACGTGTTGCTGCTAAATTTTTTCCGCGCCTTCTCACACAGGAGCACAAAACCATCAGCATGAATGTATGTCAGAACTGGAAAACAGAGATTGCACGTGATCCAAACGTCTTGAACAAAGTCATTACAGGGGATGAGATTTGGTGTTACGGGTATGACCCAGAAACCGAGCAAGCATCAAGCCAGTGGAGGACTCCCAACTCTCCCCCCCCCCCCAAAAGAAAAGAAAGCAAGGCAAGTGAGGTCAAAGGTCCTTGTCTCTATTGATGTTCGTGAAATTGTGCACGTGGAATTCGTAACCGCTGGCCAGACTGTTAACCAGCACTTTTACTTGGATGTTTTAAGGCGCCTGCGATTGGATGTGAGGAGGGAACACCAGGAACTTTGGTGATCAGGTGACCGGTTCCTGCATCACGAAAACGTTCCAGCACGCACGCCAGACCTAGCCCCGTGCGACTTTTTCCTATTTCCACGAATGAAAAGAAACGCTAAAAGGGGAGCGTTATGTCGATGTGGAAGCGGTAAAAACAGCTTCACAATGGACACTGGACAATACGAAACTTGAAGAGTTCCAAACATGCTTCCAACAGTGGGAAAAGAGATTTGGCAAGTGCATCGCATGTAATGGAGTGTATTTTGAAGGTGACTGAAGTAATTTTGTAAAAAGGTTCATCAATAATTTTTTTAGGACAACAATCCGGTTTATTTTGATTTCCCCCTGGTACATAACATAGACATTAGTGCAGCTCACTGATACTGGAAAATAAAATATTGCGAGTGGCTATCTCCCTGTTCTTCGGATAACTGAGTAGTTGCTACACTTCATTTCTAGAGCATCTGTTTCAAATTTTGTGGTATTATATGATATGTGGTATTCATGATAAATTCTCTCAATTTCGATGTCATCACTTTCCCTGTTCTGAATAGAGTCAACACTGCGCTCTTCATTCTGGATATGCTGAAAAACTATTTCAGGATTTCTGTAATGTTCTGAATCTATTAAGTGATCTTCTTCGGGAATATAAGTACCCTTTGAATGATAGTCATCGTCGTTCTCATTGAACTGCTCTAAAGCCGACCGCACCATTTTTCGGCTTCTTTGCGACATATGTGGTATCCCACCACTAGTAGCCATCTATAAATAATTCAATATTTGAAAAGTAAGAATTATGACACAAGAAAATCTACTTGTTTAAAGTAATATCCGTATGTGAGACGATGTGCGTGACGTGCGCATGCGTAATGCACGTGTATCAACTATACTTTGAGCAATTTTATACCCGACTCAGAGGTATGATGATGATGATGATGATGATGATGATGATGATGATGATGATGATGATGATGATGATGATGATGATGATGATGATTATATATATGGGCGCTCAGCTACGGCGGTCATCAGCGCCCTTTGAGAAACTAGATATAAAACTTTCTAAAAACTATACAAGTGTAACAAAACCTATTAAAGATACACGTACATAAAAAACATCAATCAAAACCTACTAAAAATTTCGTTCACTAAATCCTAAACTCTAAACTAGACAGGAATCTAAAAACCTTCTCCACGGGTCTCCACGCACGGCCTACACGTGGGTGGGCCTGTTGACCGTCTCCCTCAACCACGAAGAGGAGCCCACACTAGGGAGACTGTTGGCTCGGGACCCCGGGTGCGCCAAACCCGTACCTACCGAAGTAGGCCCCTGGGGGGCCCGACTCAGAGACGATTGTTAGCAACTACGGGTTAAAACACGTTTTTATGAAATGCTATGCTAGATTCAGGGAGACTCAAAACGTTTTTAGAATCTCGGTATCGAATATTTTGACCGAATACAAACTTGCTCTGCTTATGAAGGGTATATAGTAAATAATGTAAAAGTATAAGTGCCACTTATTACGTACAAGTAGAGAAAAAAAAGTAATTATTGTAATGCAGTTTTAGAAGTGTACGCTGCAATCATAAGATTTTTATTATCCAGTATGAAATGGCACAACTTACGATTTATGCAAACTCCCAAACGTTTAAACTTGTAAAAGGAAGTCAAGGGAATAAAGTCTTTCGATGTTAATTCTCAGAAGGAGGTGCATTTTCTGTGTTATGTCAATAATGGCGAAGAGTGAGAATAGCTACAGGTGCTTCAGGCATCTAAGAAGTGCAAGCAGTATCGAGTTCCGTGATGCAAAACAAATTCAAAAGGCAGAAAATGAAAAGAAGGCTTTTGAAAAAAATATACTGCCGTTTCTGTTGTGAAATGGAAGTAACCATTAGACATGACAGTGTCAATTTCTATAATGTTCAAGTATAAAATAAGTCGTCAATCTACAGGCAAATAGTCCTTTTATTGTAAAATTGCTGGTAAAGGATTGCAATTAATTAACCCTATGGGCATCTGGATCATACCGCATTTATTGGCGTGTCATTCCAATACAATTAAACCCCAGATGGTTACACATTTGTCCGTGGAAACATCATTTAATTTTATTGCCGACTTTAATGCGATTTAATGAAATGTTGTGATGAGTGCGATAATAAAGTTTTTATAGGTTTCATATTACCCGTTCTACACATACATTTTTTTATTTTAATGTAAGCGAAATTCTCTTTTAGAGACAACCAGCTATTAATCGTGGAGCACACTGCATATGTCCATTATTTAGCTATAATTTAGCTATAAATTAGTAATGTCAGAAAAGTTTAAATAGTTTCAGGGACAATTTTAGTAATATCATTCATCTCACCTCGGTAGTAAATGAGTATATATTACGTAAGTGGTAGGTTGTAAGAGTGAGATCCTAGGGTCCACAAACAACCCAACTTCTTTTTAACGTTGTCGTACGCTTTATTTTAATCTATAATAAAATTATATAGGGAAGTTTTATCCACAATGCTTTTTCATGGCATTTTTGTTATAAAGATAAAAACCAACGAAGAGCACTCTTTACTACAGTCATGCTATTAACCTGAGCAAATATCCTCTGGGAAATACAGAGTAGTTTATATACTTCTTTCTTTAATTATTCCGCTTTATTCATTCAGTGACTCAATTATAATACCAAATTAGGCAGAATGTTTTGGAGTTTCAATTCCACGTCGCGAGGTGCACTGATGTTTACGTTTTATTCCTAATTGCTATTGTTTGCAGATATTTTGGACATTTTGTTCTAGCCAACGTGAAAATGTAGTACATATTAAATCAACGTTTCTTTCTTGTGAAGCAGAGCTGGATTACGAATTCAATTAGAGCTATTAAAGGACATACCAGAGAGAATTCAGTGTTCACACTTCTCCCAAAAGAATCACAATACTGCGACTGGTAAAGAAATTGGAAGCAACTGGATTTCTGGTAAGCGAAAAAGGCAAGCATCGTTCATCTAGGATTCCCACGTTGATGTTGATGTAAGAGCACGACTGGAGCAGTCAGCCAAATAATCATTAACTATAGTTTCTCTAATGTTTGTATTATCCGTCTGACAAGAATATTCAAAAGAGGGATATCTTTTACAGAATCATTCTTAATTGAGAACGAAATGGCCGATTTGTCTTAGTTCCGCATCACCTATATCATTATGTTGTTTACATCAACAAATATGTTTCTTTATCTGTAGGTGAGTTTTGCATTGGTCAAGGATTCCTTTAATTACAAAGAATCACATTTGTTTAATATTGAGGCTCTTATTGATCAATTAATTATCGTTCCATGACTTTATATCTGTTAAGTAACTTAAATTATTAAATAATCGCGAATAAAATGCGCTACGCAACTATTGGGAAGAATATAGTTATCACACTTTTGTGGTTAAAGAATTATATTTATGCCACGTAAAGGGTTCAGACTCTCATCACACACTAGCTATGTAAATAACTGTTATTGTGTAGAATATGAACAATGCTGACACACTGACGCTTAAAGTCAAGGGAAAATATGTAGTTCACGAGTACATTTGTGAGCTATTTGGTTTATGTGATAAAGTTAGGGTGTTTTCGTAAGTCCTCCGAAAATACTGCCAAATCTCTCGTTTTCCAGAAATATCAACAGAAATTGCTAATAGCTATCCAACAGATCTACTGCCCGCCTCGGTAGCGTCGTGGTAGCGTGTCTCCCTCACGTTGATGAAGTCACGAGGTGAATTATCTGGATAAGGTTTCTTTCGGAGTTTTTCCTAATCCTGAAAGAATTTCGGGTAACTGTAAGCTCTATGGACTCCGGGCTCATTTGAGCATCACTTCACCCATTCCATTCACCATCCGATATGACGTAAAAAATCTGCTGAAACAGATCAGTTCTATCAGTTTGTTGACATAAAATACAAAAATACAAAAATATGAAGAAAAGCTCCAGAACCAACTTTATGTTAGTGCTTAAGAACAGCATCTTCGTTGCATACTACGCAGAACTGGAGTACTTCAATTGATATAGGACTCAAAGCCCTAAAAATACACATGTCTTCCAATTTTCCGATAATTTTATTCCTCATTTTTTCGAAGTGGATTTCTTAGAGTATTTCTTAAATATAAGAATTGTTTTAATTATAGCAGATATCTTCAGTAGCATTTTCACGTATCTCATAAGTATAGCATACCTTTGTTAGTTATAATATGCACTAAGATAAAGCTTAGGATTAGAATTAGGATGACTATGTAGGGGATTCGGCACCGAAACCGCTGGTTTATAGTCCTCGGGATGAAGGATGAGGCGAGAGGTGACAGAGTAGGGCCAACCCAAGGAGACACGATAGTGCTGAGATCACCGCCGATACTTCTACCCTGAAAGAAACCACCAGATGAGAGATGACGTGAAATGATAATGTAGATGAAATTGAGGGATATGACATTCGAGGGATGTAATTGACCTACCTAGCTTTTTCCTGGCGACCCGGGAAAACCCCGTAAAACCCATGGCCTCCCGAATGCGGGTCATCCCGCTCGGTGAGATATCGTCATCATCATCATCATCATCATCATCATCATCTTCTTCTTCTTCTTCTTCTTCTTCTTCTTCTTCTTCTTCTTCTTCTTCTTCTTCTTCAAGGACTGGGCCCTTTGACCCGTTCCGTTCTATTAATGAGCATACTGATCCTTCCAGCGTAGGGCTGGGCGTCCCACATTTCTCTCTCCCTTCGGCATATCATCTAAAACTGGTAAATTGATTTACTGGTAAATTGATTGTTACTTTTATATTATGTTACCGATATGACGTCATCGCATATTCGTTCTCCACTATTCAGATAAGAGGATGAAAATTGTGGCTAAGATTGACCTCACATTTCGCATTTACTGGCTGGCACCACCATCAATCACATTTTTAGCTTCACGCAGGCTGGAATGAGACAGCAGAAGTTAAATTGATTTTGTTACATCGATGAGTGTGCACAATTGTCACGATAAGATTCTGGCGTAGCTTAAGTACCTGTTTGCAGTTTCCTTTTGACACCTTTGCATCGTTAACTGGGCTTTTGCAAGTTCGCCTTATTTAACGAATGAGACATGGAAAAGAATTAATGAGTACACGAAGCCACTGATAGACATTAAATTCGGCCGTAATGAGTTTTGTTATGCTTAGGTTTGGCATTTGCTATTATTAACATTTAAACCTGAAGTTATTAGATTTTGGGTTTACCTAAATTGCTTTATTCTAATGTGAGTTATTGGGTAGTTTCTTTAAGGGGTTCTTACACAATCTCATATCAATTACAGCGGCCGACAGAAGTATTTGAATAACATTGCACGTACTATAAATACTGTAATATTTATTTGAGAGCGTTGAATTGTTAAACATGTAAATATTTAAAATATCACTTTGAATGTATTTATTACACAATCTGTACTGTATTTATTCTACTCCCCCTCTTATTGGAGTACATAAGTATTCGAACGTATCCAATCGAACAGAGAAAAAAGTGGTTGGACATATGTACCCTACACGCCCCTACCACCTAGCAGTTGTGTTTATGCCATATCTCGAGATAGTGTACTCAGTTATTCAGAAGATTGTGAACTCACTAGTAATACGGGTCGTAAAGGTAAGGAGACAATGGTGGCAGAGAGGAATATCGTGATAAATATGTACAAACACAACAAATCTCTCTCTGAAATTGCCAAAACTATTAACAAAAGCAAAACTACGAAGTTCTGCATAATTCAACGCTTCAAACAGACAAATACTGTTGTAAATAAACCTAGAAATGGCGCTTCTTCTAAACTCATCGCCAGAGACGGGAGGCAAATAATAAAAATGTTAAAGCAGAATCCGAGAGTCACTGCATCTGAGATTACAGGATGCCTTGAGCAATATTCTGTCACTGTGGTTCACACAAGAGCAGTTGAACGGGTTTTAAACAGTAGTGGGTACAATGCCCGCGTTCCTAGGAAGAAACCATGCGTTAGTAAGGTGAATAAAAAAATATATCGAATTTGCTAAAGAGTATGTGATGAAACCAACAGAATTCTGGGGTACGGTTATCTGGTTGTACGAGTGCAAAGTCTGCTTATACAAAAGTGAGGGACGTCTTAAAGTTTGAAGACTGCCAAATGGGAACCTAAGAACACGGTAGCTACAGTGAAACATGGTGGCAATAGTGTGATGGTGTGGGACTGTATAGCTTCATGTGGCTTTGGGTAACTGGTGTTCATAGGTGGGATCATGGACAAATTTCAATACAAGAGGATTCTTGAAAACAATCTTAAAAAGAGTGCAGAGAAACTGGGAGTAGGGCATGATATTTGCTTCCAGCAGGACAATGATCCAAAGAATACTGCTGAAATTGTAAGGCTTTGGATCGTGTACAACCCTCCCCACACTTTGAACACAGCGCCCCAATCTCCAGATTTAAATCCCATACAGAACATCTGGAAGGAACTCGAGGAGCGTGTGACGAAGTATCACATTAGAAACAAGGACCATCTGAAAGAACTTCTTCAAACAGAGTGGAGAAATATGGACCCTGCAGTCACTGAACAACACATAAAGACAATGCCCAAACGATTATCAGCAGTAATTGAAAGCATACAGAAAATGCCCAAACGATTATCAGCAGTAATTGAAAGAAAGGGGATGACAACCAAATACCAGCTGTTCTCTGTTCGAATACTTATGTCCAGATGTAAAGTAACCGTTTTATTTCTCCTTGTAGTACAAATTAGTTTCAGTTGCTATTTATGAGTTTATATGTTTAATGGAAGACTCGAGTTTATTTTGTACCATTTGTATTTACATATGCTTACTCTGCGTAGCTTTAAAATAATATGAGCAATAAATATTTTTACATTCAAATACTTATGTTGGCCTCTGTATATCCTTGTTATTGAGCTTCAAACTCATAGAGTTTAGGAAAGGTGCCTTATTTGTCTTATTGAACATTTAATTGATATCTTAATTTTAGTCTTTCTAAATTATATTCCTATTACATTTAAATTTTACCTTTATTGAGTTAATTTGTAGTAGTGTTTAACATTTTATTTGTACTTTAACAAGTTGTTCGACCTTGGAACAGTTTATTGTCTTCCATTCATTCCAAAATAGAGATATTTACACAAAATTGGGGATGCTGCGGGCATTTACTATGATTTCTATCTTTTCCTATGTTTCATTCGTTGAATGTATATGTTATAGGCTCTTAAAAAGTTTAATTGATTACAACATTTGGTTTGAAATACAAGATTCGGAATAAGTATATACTGTACTTGCGGTAATCTTCTATTTATGAGGTTAAGCGTATAGTAGACTCAGTATTTTATACTCGAGTTAATAGCGATGTCATGATTTATGTCTTTTTAATATATTGTGACTTTGTGGGTTCGTGAAAATAAAAATCCAAATGCACAAACTCAAAATGTTCTTTATTTCTTCAGAATTGCAGTTGGAACACTTGCCGATTACATATAATTACGTAGCGCACACAATTACAATCCACCAGTTCGTCTGTCACAGGTCCACTACACACTCACAATTACGTACAACTCCTCTGAAACACGCACGCAGTCATCCAGTTCGTTTGCTAGCACTGCGCTGTTCACGGCTGCTCGCCAAGAACTCAACTGACTCGTCCACTACAGCCCTTATATATTAGGATCATTTTTTCTGGAAGCTTCGCGGCTCGCAAAATCATCCTGATAGTTCCAGACGTCAAGGAAAGGGGAAAGAGACGGTACAGTGCCTAGTGACACTTTCCTAACCATCCCCTATGTTAGCGCTACAAGTTAAATGGTTGGGCGTGGTCTGAATGCTTCCTGTCCCCTACCCAGCTCCGATAATTGGGTGACAATATGTTCGATTCCAGCCTTCTCATAGCTGGTAGTGGATATTCCCTGACCCTTTTTACTATCCATATGCTTCCACGTAAGGCTACTCCATCGTTAGACGAAAGCACACATTAACATGGGCGGTATGTACAATTTGATGCCATCGCGAATATGGTTTCAGTCAAGAATGTTTAATTTTTATTTGTTTCTCTTTGAATTTAGTGGTGATCGTTGCCATAATGGTGGTCATTTACTTGATAATGTGTAAGCGGCGCAGTATTGCTTTTTTTTTTCAGATAATGCGGCGTATATTTTTGAGCATTTCGTCGGTTAAAGGTCAGTTCTATTATTGAGTTACTGGATAAACATGCGTTGATTGTTGTTTCGTCATCTGCATTCAAAAGAGACGTATTTGTATAGTTGTTTTCCTACTGCAATGCAAAAACTAAACTGGATTATCGAAGCAAAACTTTAGGGAGATAGATACGTGGTTAAACCATTATGTGCAGCGCAGTGTCTCTTTGCAGAAGTATTTTCGAACAGTAATTTTATTTTGCCATAGCTGAAATTACGGCCAGAAGTTGTTCCAATTAGATACATTTTCACAACAATGCAGTGAGGATATCTACCAGGTGAGCAAGTGGCGTCTCCTTGGCTACCCTGCCGATTTCGGGTTTTAAAACAATTAGTCACTCATTACAATGGGTCATCAAATCTGGAAGTCGCAGATACTTCTTGAAATTTGTTGTAAAATAGTGCGGCAGTACTATCTCTCCGCCTCACGGCTGCACGTACTATGGTCGACGTCGGGACTCCCTCGGTTTCCACGTCGTCGTCGGCTGCTTGCTTTACCCTTGGCTCTAGCTGCTTCTCCTGAATGGATTCTTTTTTTGGGTTCTTAGGGTGTTAAGGTTGAGACAACACAAACCAACGATAATCTCTGAACTGCTTTAATTTGTCCTTGCATTTGTGGAACCCGGGCACTTATTATACTGCACTTTCTGCGGACATTTTATAATACATTTTATTGGACGCGGCACTTCGTCGAACACACCTGACGGATGTTTACAATACTGCAATGAGCAATGAGCAACAAATGAGCAACAACTGAGGACTGAATAGGGGTTGCTACCCTCTTATATACACACAGCACGGCGTCACAAGGAAAAACTAAGAGGACATTGACCTGTGTAACGCTACAGTAAACTAGCTAGCATTTCTTCTATTGTCTAACATCCGCCCTTCATAGACTGTCGTCCGGGAGTGCAGTTTTTTCTCACGTATATCTGCCCAGGTTCGTTATACTATTTTACATCGAAGTCTACAATTCTAGTTTCACTAACATAGCTAGTTACAATTCTTAAATTTATGAATAATTATGAAGCATATTACATAAGTAAATGAATAACTGATCCGAGGACCAAAGTTCCTGTTTCAAGAGTAAGACTAGCCCCAATTATGTAATGTGCCCTAGCCACTGCTCTTGCTGTCATCACTGTGAAATCAAATGTGGTAACAGCTTATAAAGAGACGGGCATCATTTTCTCCCATTCAGTAATTTTCAATAGCTGACTTTCATATTACCAAATTAGAGTTATGTGTGAGCTTGTTACATTTACCGGAAAATGAAATGCAGATTTGTAATGAAATTTTGTCCGCATTGACGCCTGAGGTGCTTTCGGCTTTTATTTTGGATACAGACGTAATAGTTTTGCATTATTAGAATTACTGTGGCCTGTTTTGGCAGGACACCCTGCGGAGGATAATGCATAGGAGTGAATGTTTCACATCTGCCTCCTCGTGTACTGCAATATAGTGCAGGAATTATTGCTTAGGGTGCTGTATAGTGAGACATATTTTTCTCGTTTCTGGGAGTGTTTTCGTTGTTGTGCTTTGGACCATCAAGTGATGCATTGCGGCACATGGTGCTTAAAAAAATGTTACAAATTACTAGGTGTCGTTTACTTAATCTCTAATACAGCACTAAAACATTAGTCCGATTTGCTGTTGCGGTATTATTGGATTCTGGAGTTTATGTGCTTAGGTTGAAACCAGTCCTTAGTCAGCATTTGTGTAAGTTTTCTCTAAGGCGCAGTCATCCCAAATTGGGTATTTATTTAAAATAAGACCTGAAGTTTTCCTGGCGTCGAATACGCTCACTTTCTTCTCGGGCAGCCATACAGGTGAAAAGATAATTAGATATCAATGTTTCGGGAGTGTGCATCTCTCCCATCATCAGGATATTTATAAAATATTATAACCACAAATGAAACACTCGATATAACACAACTAACAAAGACAGGACACTATCAAAATTCGCATTACTGAACAAAAGACTTTTCATTAAATTAAATGCCAGAAAATATATAGAAATATATAGAAATATGTATAGAAAATTGTGTCAAAGAAACGTAGCTATTTAACTTAGTTATCAAGCTGTATTGATCTTTGCTTCTTGATTCGACGGATTTCCATTTTAGAGTACAGTTCCCAAGAGGAGCTGAACTGAAATCCAGCATCACGATTAAGAGTGCTCCTTTCAGAGGAAATCGCCAAAGCCTCCTTAATTTTCCGCTCCCAGTAACTGTTGCTGATCATTTACTAGATCAGAACTGGTTTTGATTTCTTTAAAGCTGTTTTAAGAACTATTACTGAGTTAATCAGTTATTTCCACCAAAGAAAAAGGATTTAAATGGTAATAAGTTGGTGCAGATTAAGAAAACACGTACTAAAAAGAGAATTCCTTAATAATAGGGAGCGCAGTTTTGTAAGGAAGATGACGAAACTGCTTTAGGTAGGAAATGGTACATGATGAGTGCTGTAAATTATGAGATAAAGATAGTCGTGAAGCAGTTATCTACGATAGCGCGGCTTGTGTACACAAAGAGTCGGCAAATAAAGATAGCTGAGATAAAGGACTTGCCGGCATAGATTATGTTGCGCTTCTGGAAGGTGATAGAATATTCGGTTTCTTTATTGTTCTGGAACAGTCTCGAATTTATCAATGATGTATTTAAGGAGGCGACGACTCGCCAAGAGTCAGTCGTAAACGGGATGAGTAAACAGTTGTAGAGTATTGTAAAGTGATGTAATCAGAACGCTGTTTGGTCATTGACCTTGGTAGACTGAGTGTCTGTGTCTTAATGCTGTTACGTGAGAACTGATCACAGTGTATTTCTACGGCAATAAAGAACATCTGGAATATCTGCAACTCGGACTTTTAATTCTATGAACCCACAAAGTCACAATATAGTCAAAAATGACCACGCCCGGGATTTGAATCGCGGATCTCCTGGTTTCCGTCCAGTCGCTCTAACTCATTGATCTACCATGGACAACTTACCGTCATGACATTAAATTCTCCATTTGACTCATATATTTCCCGGTAAACCACTAGGGGCTTTCGCATTCGAGATACACCGTTTGTGGCGACTTACTATTGTAAGTACTTAAGTCTCAGGCTTCGTCATTTAAGTCTTATTATTTTAGTTAATTGACGGAAATTAATCATTTCTTCACACTAGCCGTATATAGGCTAAGGTTTTTGATAGATAGAGCCAACATGAAAAAAAGCGCCCGCCTCGGTAGCCTAGATGGTAGCATGTCTGCCTCACGTTCAGAAGGTCCCGATTTCGAATCTCGGTCAGGGTGAGCCATCTGGATAAGGTTTTTTGCGAGGTTTTCCCTTATCCTTTAAGACGAATGTCGGGTAGCTCTAAGCTCCATGGACCCTGGACACATTTGAACATCATTTCACCCATCTCATTCACCGTCCGATATGACTTATAACGTTGGAGGACGTAATATTTAAAAATTAAAAAAATGAACAATTCAATGCCAAGGCCAGGATTTGAATCACGGATCTGTTGGTTTCCGTAAAGTGGCTCTAACCTATTGAGCTACCATGGCCAACTTACCGTCATGAGATAAAGCTTGTCAGCTGAGATAAAGAGTTTAGTTACAATCCATTGCTCCTCGTTAAAGAAAGAGATATTTAACACATTATAAACAGAACAGAGTAATGGAATAAACTCTATATATTTCCGAGTTGAGGAATATTCAAGCTTGTACAAATTAAATCATAGATAGACCGACAACGCCAATCTATTCGTTAAGATAAGTGATGTGTTTAATTTTCTGATATTTACAACACTAAGAACAGTTTTATTAAGAAATTGTGCTTCATATTTGGTAATAAGCCTTATTCATTTCTGCAATTCATAAACGTTCTTTGAAATTACCTAGTTTGTTGAAATAATTTATCCTGTGCGGTGCTGAATGAGAAATAAAACACGAGTGCTATAAATGACCTTTCTGTTCTGAATGTAAACATCTCCAGAGAAGCAGCTGGTCTTTGGATTTACATAAGAGCAAGGGCAGCAAAAGTTGCTACAGCGTTTGTCATGGTAGGAGATTTTCCTTTAACATTGAGGCTGCTATTGAACTTGTCTGCTCTTATCTGAGGTGTCATGCTCAGCGTTGCCGACGATAAATCAGAGTGACAGGAGAGCAGAGGACATGCGTGGGAGGCTGGCAGGCAGATATTCTTGCGTCATTTGTATTAACATTCGTTCATTTCAATGTGTACAGCTAGCAAACATTGCTCCATGTTGATGTGCCATACATAACGAAAAGGTTATGCAGGTTGCTGATAGTCACAGGCTAAATATGACAATTATTTTGCTAAACTGACAATTTCCGTCGTGTCCTGTGAGAGATAAGGTGAGAAAAATCTGTGAAGGGGTGTAACGGCGTAGACACTTTGGTCTGCATATTCGCTGCTGATTACTTTCATTGAAAAAGTGTATTCACAATAAATTAGGAATTTGTATGAGTACTGGTAAAATAAAAAATACTCGTAAAATTTTACTCCTCGTAAAATCAAAATACTCGAAAAATCAAAATAAGGAGGAGATGTATAATAAAAAATTGACTAAATATTCTACTATAATTAATAAAACATTAAAAAATAAAACTTCGTACACACTACAAAAATCACTGTCATATACTTCATTTAAGTGATTTCTCTACCCAGTAATAAAACTTACTGTCACGAAGGTAACTACTTCATGATATTCGAGATTAGGATCGCCAGAGCACAAGGGGAATAAGGGACTATTCTAATATGTGATATTCAAGTTTTTATAAAATCTGGGCGTGTGTTGACTTTCAAATTCTTTGGGAGAACGCAAAGGGAAAGATGACTAGCGAGAATGCAGTCCCAATACAATTCAACCTATAATAATAAGAAAATAACTCCTAATGATTAAACCCACAAACAATGTATTTCCCATAGATGTGATTCATCGAGATATGTATCGATTGGGCAATACGTTTCTATCTGTTAGCATCTTTAAGACATTCAGCGAGAATGTAAAACACTTTTGAGTCTATTCCCTTAACAATATCTTAGTTGTTATTTTAATGAAAATCAAAATCCTGAGAAAATAAATAATGCGAAAGATTTCCTTCATGTAAAGAGTAGTTAATGGAGGGGAATTACTAGAAACCTCTCTCTCTCTCCCCCTCTCTCTCTCTTTCTCAAACACACACGCACACACACCACATTCTAAAAAAGTAACCTTTATCCATCGGACTTCAAAACATGTATTTAAACTTAAATATAATAATAATTATCTAATTCTTTAATGGAGTGCACTTCCTCTACCAATTATAAGTAAGTTATAACTTGTAAGTTTCAATTTAGAAATGTGCAAGTATTGGAACATCTAAGCTAAAGAATCAACTTGTGTGCTTTAACGATGTATACGTAACTTCCTTAGAGAGATTCTGTACATCTCTTACGATTTAACAATTAAACAAAAGTATTTTAGAATAAAGATGATAAGGATTCAAGATTTAGTTCTTACATATGATTAAAATACCTTAAAGGTTTAAACCTAAAGTCAAAATGTAAGCACTATTTTGGGGGGGCTTGCGGAGGAGGGGAAACTATATTACCCTGGAAGGACTCGGTGCCAATTTTCTGTAAACTTATTTGTTTAACATTGTTCAAGTACGCTGAACCTGTAACAGCAAGTTTCGTGTTTTGTTAACTTTACGTTTTGGAATGTCAGAAGATAATACACAAAATTACCCTTTCCTAAATGTGTTTTTAGGTGGGTACGAGGAGTTCGCCGAACCATCTTCTTTAACTTCCCTGGTTGTACCGCTATTGTAGTGTTAGGGGATTCTCATACCTCTATGCCTTAAGGTTGGGCCTGACGAACGGAAGCCTTAGATCCGATAGAGAATCAGGATTGGTGATCAGCCCATTGCCTGGTGTGAAGGTGAAAGAAGGCGAAATACATGATGGAGTAGTGGAATGTTGACGGGAAAAGAGGAGGAGCCGGAGAAAACCTGGCTCTCCACCATGTTGTCTTCCACTAATCTCACTTTGAGGTCGCCCGGGGTGAGAGCCAAGCGGTGAGAGCCATGGTATGGCCGGTTCACAGAACCTAACCATGCAAATGTGTCTCCGCTGAAGTTTCGATAGCGAATTATGACACGGAATGCAATAATTCCTCTGACCTCTCCGTCTATGGCAGCAAAGGTAAACAATACAGATTCAAAATATATACTTACCTTATCCTTTTTAATTTGTATATTTATTTTCAGTAATAACTAATGTACTTTAGTGCTTAAAATGTATGCTTCAGAGTGGCACTTGCCGTTATATTTATCTGGTGTAAATACGCTGTTGCAAACAGTGTCATTAGATACGAGGGCTGTTCAATAAAGAATAATCATAATTTTTTACGGTCATACTTTTTCGCACTAAAATGCAATCTTATTATATTCTGTTAGCTTAATGTGAAAAAAACACGCCGTAGTAGTTTCATTGTTGGTACTCCTGGTTCCCGCCTGTAAGAACCAGGCAAGTTCAGACATGTTCAGTATCGCCTACCGCTGCAATGGAGGTAACAAGCCAGTTAAAGTTGATGTTAGAGCAAGATCCGGAGTTTCTTTCAAACATAAACACTGCTGATGAAACTTGGCTACATCATTTTGAATCTGAGAGCATCCAACAAAGCTCAGTGTGGAAATCTTCTTCATCACCAATCCCCAAAACATCAAAAGTGGTTCCTTCTGCTGGGAAAGTTATGGTCATCTTATACTTTGATATTCCTGGAATGTTTTATCAGCATGTTGTACCTGCACACACATCAATAACTGAACAATGCAACATGGATGTGCTGAAAACAGTGCAAGTCCATATCAGGCGCAAAACACCACATTTCCATGAAGCAGGCTGGATGCTGCACCACGACAATGCGCGGCCGCATATTGCCAATGCTGTAGCTGAATACCTTGCAAAATCGAACGTGAAGTCCATCCCTCACCCTCCTAATAGTCCGGATTTAGTCCCATGTGACTTTTTTCTATTCCCTAACTTCAAGAAACACCTTCGTGGGTGGCATTATCCATCATCAGAATCAGTGGTGAAGGCTGCGGAGGCGATTTTGAAGGATCTCTCAAAAATGGTTTCCAGCATGTCTTTGTAGACCGGCAGAAACGCTGGCACAAGTGCAACGCATTCAGGGGAGACTATTTTGAGAAGAACCATTAAAATTATGAGGATGAGTAAAGGTACATTGTCAAAAATTTGTGAATAGCCCTCGTACAATAGCCCTCGTACAATTGAAAATCACACACTGTATAACATTTTATATATTATGGAACACTGACCTATTTAACAGACCAAGCATTTATAAAATGTGAAGGATACCTTTGAAATGAAAATCAGCCAAAAAACAAAAATGAGGGACTGAGAGCTAGAACCGAATCCATTTGCAGTAACCAATTACCTAAGATAACAACTTAATGCCTTTGACTTAAGAGAGAACGTTGCCTTTATCTCTTAATATAGTCGGAAGTAATTGTTAAAATCTGCGCTTTTTCACTTTTAAGCTATGTTTTGGTTTTAATGGCTGCTTATGCGACTAACATTGTTTCTCCAAAGTACTGCAAAATACCGCAGGTCATATGAAGTGTGACAAATGATCTAGTTATTGGTTTCTCTAATACGCATTGAAAATAGAGGAAGAATTCCATTGCACCAGAAAAACCGATATTTAAACAACACAGGAAGTCCATGGTTCGGGACTTTTTAGGTCTAAATCTAAAGAAAGCAGCCAAGCACAAAAACGAAAAGGCAGTTGTACTTAAGTTTAGTAGTTTGCAGGGGCACAAATCACAGGTTTTAAATTTTAAATTCTCGATGTAAACTTTGGTTAGATAAAAATCTTCAAAAGGTTTCTCTTATAAGATATTTCATGAAAAATGAAAGGTGTATTTGTACTTTCTAGGAGTAACATGATAAGCCTCCTTCATTCTAAATGCATTTCCAAACTGAAAATCGTAGAATTAGGATAATTAAGGAGGGGATTCGGCACGCAACCAGTTTTGATCTATGGTATTATGCCCCCAAGTGGGGCAACCTCGGGAGAAAGGGTGAGGCGAGAGGAGAGAGCGTGGTTGTCCCAAGGAGCCACAAGAGTTAAAGAGGGCAAGGTCCTTATTTTACTTAGATGGAAAACTTCCCCGTTAGGCCAGGGCAACGGACATTCCCCCGTACTATGGTACAAAAGTGATGCCAGCAGCCAGTTCAGAGACGGGCAACCGACCTACCGGAGAAGGAAGTGGTTCACTCAGAGCATATCATCCTGACATGAACCGCCGAGACCCCCACCGACACTTCTACTTTGAAAGAGACCGCTAGATGAGAGATGATGTGAAATGATAATGGCGCTATAGGAAATTTCCCAGCACTCGTCTAGTGACCCGGGAAACCCACGAAAAAACTCATAGGTCAGGTAGGTTTGCCACGGGAATCGAATTCGGTGCTCCTGAGTGCGGGTCAAAGACGAAACCGCCTAAACCATCCCACTCAGTTTGACAAATCGTAGCAAACAAAATCTTAACACACTATCACAGAAAAATATAGTTAAGCACTTTAAATTTCACACGTTACTTAAATATGAAGTGGTTACTCATTTTGTTATCTCTTGGCCATGCACAGAAAATGGAATTTCAAAATCATCACCTAACAAGGACCCCTTAAAGGTCTCCATATTTCTTGTATCCCCATTGTATTTATAAGGAAAAATATAATAAAACCATAGTTAAAAGTGCCTCATTAATATTAACTGACTACATAAATATGTATTTCAAAAAATAGTGATCAGTTGTTAAAAATAGTTGTAGTACTGATAATAGGGTAACTGCTGATACAGAAAATATATTGATAATGAAGTGTCCGTTTCAGCTAACAATAGAAAATTCTGCCTCCATAATCTCTAAAATGATCTTATTTAAGTTCAAGCTATAAATTTGCGTATCTGCATTCCATTTTATTGCTTATTGATTCCATAAAACTGCAAGCTAAACTTGCCGTGAACAACAGGTGGTATTTAATAAGTAATTTATTAAAATTGAAAGCGGAGTAATTTAGTAAGTAGTAACATAGTCCGATGCATATGTGTCCTAATTAACGATAAGCAAACTTCAATCAGCAGTTCAAACAACGTCATGCAACTATAATGCGCTATTTGCATTGATGCTTTGCTGACGCGTATTTCCTTTCTAACGATAGGAACGTATATAACGTCACGCAGTAATAGGTGAACTTTAGGTCACTGATTCAGAAATTGCTCTTGGAAAAATAGGAGCACCTGCACATTAGCAAGTTTATGAGTTCTGAATTGGATTTCGGTGGAACTTCTGCATATGTATCGCACATCTTCCTGCGGAGGCGGAGAAGTCTTTATGGCGTGTTTACGTGCATGTCGTGGCCTTGTACTGATTGCAAACACACCATCATATCCTATGTAATTACTTACTATGGGAGAACATTAAGTCTCCCTTACCTTTCTGCTACCAGAAGAGGAAACATTTTACCGCCTCTAATATAATAGCAAAGTAAAATTCATACCTAAGGTATGAAATTAATCATCCATTCTTACAGCCATCCATTCAAAATTGCAAATTTAGAAGTGTATACGTACTTGTGTGATACTCTGTTTCTTTCTTTTATGATTTATTATTTACTTTTGCGATATATTACTAAATAGAGTCTTTTGGGCAAGTTAATATCATGGTGCCGGTCTCAGTGTTGTAGATGAGAGCATGTCTGCCTCGTCTTGAGGTCCTGAGTTCGAATCTCAGTCAGGAGAAGTTATCTGGATAAAGGTTTCCCTGGGATTTTCCCGAAAAACAAATGTTAGGTAATAAAACCCCTGTATACCCTAGGCTCATTTGAGCATCATTTCACCATTTCAGTTATCGGCCGATCCAATCCAATTGCAAATTTTTCCAGTGTTCATATTTGCCTAAAAACAAGCAATAAATATAACTAGGTAGTCCAAACATTAAAATTTGATTTCATGTGTCTGTTATTCTCTTATGCTTTTGCTGCTTAAAATCATGCGTATGATACAATCGCTTCAGAGTTTGTACCATATTTTACCAACATACATTATTTGAACACGGGTAATGATATAAAAATGTAATTTTTGATGTAAAGTATAATTTTTAATTTAGATATAATGTATAGAATCCTAACAGCTAATGTCTTTTAATAATAATAATAATAATAATAATAATAATAATAATAATAATAATAATAATAATAATAATAATAATAATAATAATAATAATAATAATAATAATAATAATAATAATAATAATAATAATAATAATAATAATAATAATAATAATAATAATAATAATAATAATAATAATAATAATAATAATAATAATAATAATAATAATAATAATAATAATAATAATAATAATAATAATAATAATAATAATAATAATAATAATAATAATAATAATAATAATAATAATAATAATAATAATAATAATAATAATAATAATAATAATAATAATAATAATAATAATAATAATAATAATAATAATAATAATAATAATAATAATAATAATAATAATAATAATAATAATAATAATAATAATAATAATAATAATAATAATAATAATAATAATAATAATAATAATAATAATAATAATAATAATAATAATAATAATAATAATAATAATAATAATAATAATAATAATAATAATAATAATAATAATAATAATAATAATAATAATAATAATAATAATAATAATAATAATAATAATAATAATAATAATAATAATAATAATAATAATAATAATAATAATAATAATAATAATAATAATAATAATAATAATAATAATAATAATAATAATAATAATAATAATAATAATAATAATAATAATAATAATAATAATAATAATAATAATAATAATAATAATAATAATAATAATAATAATAATAATAATAATAATAATAATAATAATAATAATAATAATAATAATAATAATAATAATAATAATTAATAATAACAACAATAAACTTTAGTGCTTTTTACAGAAAACATGATATACATAGAATTTAGTCTTTAATTTAAAGGATCACATTTGAGGCATAACATGCAAAACAAATGAATGTTTAATTTCAAAGGTTCATTACGTGGGGCGTTTTAGATTAGTGAGATTTGCATTATTTTGAGTTGTTCCTACGAATTACATATCTGGCCAGTTCTTGAGGAAGGAAAAAATAAACTTAACTATGTTAAGTAGTAGTCTTATACCGAATGCAAACATGGCATGTAAAATCTAATGTAATGCTGGTATTTGAGGAATTTAATTAAACTTTGAGCTAAATAATTTAGCATTTAATCAGGCATTTCCCCGAGATCCATTACATAGAACACTACAATACGGATGTTCTGAAACATATATGGCGTTTGAGACTAACAATGATCCAGTTTTACGTATTTCACTGCCGTGTTAGTCAAATTAATACCTTTAGTGATACCCCCGAACATACAATATTGAAATGCCCGCAGTGTAGTAAATTAGACCAGAGAGTATTGGAAAACATAACCAACTTCCAAGCACTGATAATGGAATTCAAATAAACCTGGAAGGTAAACAAAACTACACTCTAATACAAGAAAAGATTGCATCTTAGCCCTTTCAATCCTGAATTATCATTAATGATAAATTCCAATTACCATTGAACCTATTAAATAATAGGTAAAGGAAGTGTTATAAACATGCTTTTATGATTAAAAGATTAATTATTAAGGTTTGTTGCCATATGGCATCATTGGGAAACAATCTATAGTAAAGAAGAAATGTTTTATTAAACTTTTTCATTATGCAACATATTTAGCATAATATATACATATTTCAGGTTACCTGTTGTTTAGAAACATAAAATGTAATATTAATTGGAAAAGTAGTTCTTAGTATGAGTGAATTTTGACTACCATACTATTTTTGATGCCAGTTATAGAGATAGATTTTGTCTTTGGTCAAACATAACACAATCGCACATTTTGAGCAAGCTGTTATGGAGAATCCACGTGAACAATTATTGCATCTGCCCTTTCTTTTATGATGGAACTGACCAATTGTTTGTAGCAGCAAAGCGGACATCATCAACAGGCCTTACAGTAACTACACCTTTCTTCTTTTCCGCTGCAGTTTCTTGACTACTTGGTCTTCCTCGCTTCCCTCCTGTTTCTTTTCCTGCAGATTTAAGACCATACCATACCTGGTTTACTCTTCAAATACTAGATTAGGTAATATCTTCCCTTGAAGGGTATTATTTGCTCATCAATTGAGTGGATTTCTTCAGGCTTATCACGCTCAGGATGCCTGGCAGGCTTTTGTGTTGTATTGTAATCTATACGAAAATACTGCCTGATGACCTCAAATATGTTGCGATTCACAGTGTCGGCTATTGCAGCAAATCAACATTGGTGCTGCCAATACACTCTGTAACGAGGCATTTTCACTAAAAAGCAGAGTTCCGAAATACTGTTCAATCTCGTCAGAAGTCACATTTATAGCTATTCATTATTTTGATGGGCATAGAAAGATGTTTGGAGGACTATATCAGAAATTGTTTCCCTGTCAATAAAACTAAATAAATAACTGCAACAAATCTTTTTCCACGGGATATGAACTGGCCTTCCAGCGGCTGCCATTAACAGAAAATTCAGTTCTTTTTCATATGTAATTCCATGAACTTATATTCTGCATCTGAAACGCATATCAAAAAATAGTCAGCAAATGTAAAGTAGATGTAATGTAGATTCACTGGTTTTTGCTTAGTTTCTATGTCATATTCCTTACCTCTCTTTTGTTTCCTTCCTTAGAAGCGGATTTATTGGCTCTGTCATCAGGGCTGCTGTGCTTTTCTTTTTCTGCAGTGAATTTTGCCCCTTTCTTATGAATTTGCAAATTATTTGAACCTCTAGTTTCCTGATTGCTGGGATGGCTTTCAGATTCATCATGATCAGAACAAAATCCGCTAAATTCTGATTGTTTGGCACCAGGTAATAAAACCAACTTCAGGATCTCTTCATTAGAAAGGGACTTATTCAATGTACTTACCAGATCCTAGAGTAATCCTAGAAATAAAATAAAACTCTGCATAAACATGCTTACCACATGGCTAAATGTTAGGATATGTAGCTCAGCCCTTCAGAGGGTAGCTCCCGTTGTAGCCATAAGGCAACAACCTATTTTAAACCCCTCTAATTATTAATTATAGCTGCTTAGTGCCTTATTGGATCAATATTATATAACTCTGAAGTATATATTATGTTAAAAACATTACTTGCAGGTGTAGATGCAATTATATCACAGGAAAGGTGCTATACGTAGTCGGTGTTTCACTTTCTCTGGTTGTACATGAGCTACTAAATAAGTCACATGAGATGGCATCCTGTTCTCGGCCTTCTACTGCTATCTGAGGGTGTATTCACCAACTAAATACATTTTAGCCAATTGGCAACTGCAGGAAAATGATCTGAGATGGAAACTGTCTACAGAAAGCCATGTTTAATATCATGTTGCATTTGGTTACATTAGGACTGAGGCTAAGAAAAGAGATAAAATACGATAATAAAGGTAGCAACGCTACAAAATAATACACAGTATATGTAGCGTTGCGAGGTAAAAAGCCAGAAGGTATTTTAGTGGTTGAAAATCCAACTCACCACGGCCCTCATTAAAAGATTTCTCACCTTCCGATTACACAAAAAATACCCATACGATATACATATTCAATATACGTATATATATAACTTTAAATCACTTTTGATTAACGTTATTAAGAAATAAACTTTATTTTGTTAAAACTTATTTAAATTATTAACAGTAGATAGTGAAAGTGTTGAGAACTTAAGGTGTTAGTGATTGTGTTTAACGCCCAGTTTTACTAAATATGGCAAAACAGGTGAAGTATACTAACGATACATAAATGATAAATGTAAAATAAATGCTTCAATTATAAGATTAGGTTACCTCTACTCGTTTGACAATTATGAAGACCGAGGGAATATTGCAGACACTTGGACAACTATCCTGACGAGATTGAATCGCAGATTTCAGGTTTAGAACACTATTTCAACAACCTCTTTACCAACGAAGAGGAAGTGATGAAACGTTGAAGTGAGCGCTCATATGTATATGCGTGAGTATTTCGTTTACTCCACTTTTAAGCACAATATCTTCCGGAAACGCAAACAAATGTGTGTTTCAAGGAATTTTCTTTTATCAGTTAATCGCACAGTACGGAGCGGTTTCGTCTGTAGGCCGCATTTGGGAGGCCCGGGTTCGATTCCCGTGGCCAAATTACCTGACCCAAGGTTTTTTTTCGGGTGGTTTCCTGGGTTGCTAGGCGAATGTTGGGTATGTGAATTACACCGTCCCCGAAAGTGCTGTCCCTTCATTTCATCTCCATTACCATTTCACATCATCTCTCCTCATCTGGTGGTCTCTTTCAAGGTAAAAGTGTTGGCGGGAGTAGTAGGATTATCTTCGTTCTAGATACACAAGTCGCGACGCTAGGCGTCGGTGGGAGGGGGAGGGGAGGGGGGTGAGGACCACCCAAGATGTTACATGTGGTATGGAAGGGACAGACATGTCTCGACGCGCATTCCCAGGGTTTTTTAAAGGGAAGTCATAAATTATTGTATATGCATGTTTCAGATACAGACGTCGCGACATCAGGCGTCTGTGGAAGGGGGAGATGAGATCGACCACCTGTTACTTGACAAAGATTATGTGGTATGGAAGGGACAGACATGTCTCGACAGGTTTCTGTGATATGTTGGGGAGGGTTGAGATTGAACATCTGTTAAGTGTTACCCGACGTCGGTGTTATGTGAAAGGATGCAGCCATGTTTAATGGCCCTCATAAATAAGGGGCCTGAGATTGAACATCTGTTACGCGACAAACAGTATGTGTTCCCAGAGTTTTTTTAAGGGAAGTCATAAATTATTTTCCGCCAAACGCTTTCCCCGCCCCTGAATTCCCCCACCACTATTGAAAGAGTATATAAGACTCTCCAGCTTGGAGCGCTAAATTAGTTCGTGGATTCTCTCAGCGTACTTATTTGCTATGTCTGATATGTCAACTCTTGGGAGTGAGTGTGCAGCGGAGGCGCATCATTACGCGTATTACCACAAAGAGTTATGCAACGGTCTTATGCATTCAATCGTTTGTAACAGACCTTCATACCACGATCAGATGTCTTCTCGAGAAGTATGCACAGAAAACTGCCAAGTCTACAGAAGGCGATACATGTAAGTATAATAGCAATTATTCTTTTTTTCTAGAGAATTTAATGCCGTTTTTTATTTAAGAAGAAAAAGTAATTTGAAACCTATTCGCTATTCCAGGCAAGAGCCGGTTCATGAGCAAGAACAAAGCGGAGTTGATGAGGTTGATAGATTCGCTTCAAGTCACGAGGCCATACACCACTCTGAATTTTGTAACGGTGATACGCATGCAACCCTGTGTACGCAGCCCGAGGCTCATGAGCATATGTACTCTTACTTCCTCTGCAATGAGAAGTGTAGCGTGTACCAGCTCAGACAGAGACAATCAAAGTAAGTGAAATTACAGAAATTCACGACTCTTTCCTTACAGAATTGTTGAAATATATAATTCCATGTACAAAAAATACCTTTGTTACAGGCTTCGAATGACAGTTCGAGATCCTAGGCCTGTTATTGATTGCGATACCTCCAGCGATGAGGCTGAAAAGGATGCTGTTACGGAGCGATCTACACAGCTTATAGACGACTTCCTGCCAGACCAGGGCGATGAAATAACTGAGAATGTTACTCCTGATCGTACCCCGAGCATACAATCCGAACGCCGCAAAACATCAATGTAAGTATTGCTATCATACAACTTAAAGAAAGAAACTCTTGCGCCTCTTAAGTGCTATTCTCTCAGGAGACAATCTATTTTTTCTCTCTTGCTAACACACATGTTATGTGCTCTGTTTCAGGACAGCTATAAGGAAACCTCGAAAAAAGGTACTTAAAAATAGCTTTGCGGATCTCCAAAGGCGGCTGACACTCTTAGAAGAACGAATGACGTCTGCTGCTGCTACCCCCAAGAGGCATGCAAGTAGTTCGCGTGTACCAAGACGCCTGAACCTCTGAAAGAATTAGAAGGAACAGATTCGGGCTTCTTCATTAAAAATAACGGGAAACATGGCATCGGCTACCATGCTCCACGACGTTCAAATATCCAAAAGTTACAGTGTTAACATAGGACCAATCTATCGTATTCCAGCTGTAATAATAAAGAACAGAGCCAGTGACAGTTTTGTGTATATGTCAGTGTATGACTGGGAAATTATTAAAAGTAGGCTTCATGTATTTGAAGCATTCCTCAAAGAGAGAAACTACGTGTGTTGTGATTACAGTGAGAACATTGTATATTCCTTTAATGTCGTTGTGTATATGGAAGATGAGAGGATCAGATTTCTGAATACAGTTCTAAACAGAGGTGAAATTCTTTTAAATTTTAGTGAATTTTGTCAGTTAAAGAGGTTGGAATGTTATATACAGAGACACTTAACGAATCTAACTCTCTGTAATGAAATATCATATGTAGGGACAAGGAGCTGGAGAAGGGCGGCACTGGAAATGTATAATGATATGAAATAAAACTAAATTACTTTTCAAATTATATATCTTTTTATTCACTTGAAATCCTTGTTACATGCATCCTATATCCCGTATATCCTTAATTACAAGAATCCTTGATGGAATTAAATTAATGACTGCATCACGTGAGTCAGAGGCTTGTATGTGAAAACTCTGTCATGTATTACCAGACAATACAAAGTAGTCTGTGCGGGTATATTTGCACTAGTTTGAATTTCAAGTCTGATATTGACAGCGCCATTTATAATTTCCTCAGGCTGATGCGAGCAGTCATGATGAACAATGGTGCATGCTTGAGAAAATCTTTTCTCTTCAATAGAGGGTAGTTTTCTTTCCCGTAATAAGAGTTTTGGAACTTTGAATACATTTCATATAAAGCTGCAAATCTAGAGTTCCCAAAGTCCAAGTTCATATCGTGATAGGGATAACACTCACTATTGAGATAAAGCCGCAAATTTGTTATGTTACAATGATCAAACTCGGAACAGTCCTTCGATGCATTATTTGTTCTTGACGTCTGGGCTCCCACTATAACAAATCTCGGCTTCTCCGGTTTCGAAGTTGTTGCGACGTTCCATGTAAATGATCTAGTTTGCGGAACAGCTGGCTGGGTATGTATATCCATTGTTCTAAATGCGAGATGCAGTGGTCTGTCTGCCTTGACAATCTTGAGGATTTCTACCTGTTCAGTGTCAGAAAGGCGGATTACAGGCATCCTCCATTCGATGCGAGCAAGTTTAACGATCGCATTTCCTTCTCCTTCGGGTGCCAGAATGCAGTTTTTAGAGTCCTTAGATCGAATGAGAACCAACTCAAACTTGCTATTGAGAACGAGGTCCTTGTGATCATCTGAAAATCCTAGAAGCATTGACAGGGGCACTACGGCATTGAATGCTCCGCTTGTTGAGTGCACAATATCCACATCTTCAGGATAGCACCATCCGGCATTGATCAAACGACTCGATTCCATGGGATTGAGAGCAGCATAGTTGCGCATAGTCGATGTAATGCCAGGATTCCTTGTTCTATCTATACAAGTTCCATTCATGTCCAGCCGAATCTCATCAAACATAAATGCCAGGGCATTGTTAGTCAACTTCGCCAACGTAGCTGTTCCATTAGGCTTAGAAACAGATCCCTCAATGTAGAGATAACTCCGGTTAGGCAGAGTATATAAATCTTCCGCTTGACAAGGTATCCTAATCTCGTCATTAGCCTCCAGAGCCGATGTATTATACGGGAGAAACACATGTTCCTCTTCTTTAGCAATCTTATCCTCAAATGAAGGCGTTTCGGTCACGTTAAAGATGTCCATTACAGAATTCTGAAGCCCAAAGCTTCGAGGAACTTCTTACTGCTCGATGTTAACACTCTAAGAGTCAAAGGGTGAGTACGGAGATTATGTGATTGTACTGTATTATATGCTTTGCGATGGTTTCTCCTTCTAAAATCTATCCCCATTTTGTCGAATATGAAGACGTATGCTTATATCCTCGTTTCTAAAGTTGATGCTATCTCCGTTCTGATCGACCACATGAAGGGTGATTTGATCGATAAGATTAGTGTCTATTATAGGCAGGTAAATAGGGTTCGGAGGCTCTTGAGAAATGTGATATCCAGGCGGGACAGAAGGGAAAAATTCATAGATCGAGTGTCCTCTTTTACCATCGATGAAAGAGCCTGTCACAATACTGCATTCAATTCGAATGATGCTCACCATAAATATGTATACTAGGAAATCAGATTCAGTCACCTGATTAGGAGCAATAACTTTGTTTTCATTGAATCCTAAAAGAGATCCAATAGAACGTCCCCTAGAAAAATCAATAGAAAAGGGACACTTGATTTCAGCCTTCATTGTGTTATTATTAGGACGAATGAAAACGTCGTTTTCATCGAATTTAAGCTTATCTTTCAGGTAAGTATTAATATCAGCAATTTCGTAGGTCCCAGGCGGAATATCGATGACCTTAAGAATGTCATTGGAAATGTAATGGAAGAGATTATTGCTCTCGTCCACATTGGGAATGGGATAGAAAGTTTCAAAATTCAGAAGAGCAATTTCATAATACCCGCGAGGATCAATCCTCAGAGGGGGATTCAGGTAGGTGGTAAGATCAGAATCATTCCCGCTAACAGCAATAGTGTAACTCATTGTGATAGAAATTGCAAGCACAGGTGTCCACAGATAACTGAGCTAAAACTCTGAAATCTTCTTGTATTATACATCAGCTTAACTCCTTTGAGATAGCTTTCTACCTCTTTTGGAGGTTTCAAGTTTCCAAAGCTATCGAAATAAAACGCGATATCACCTTCCTTCTTTATAGCTACCCAATGAGTTCCTTCATTATCAGAGTAATCGAGATTGACAATAATCCTCTCTCGTTGATATGGCTTTGAAGATAGCTTATCGAGCATATATACACCTCTAAAATGGGGAATTCTTAAACGACGAGCGTATAATGCAAGCTCAGTGTTACTTAGGGCTTTTTCCGGGACAAGTATAGCCCCTGACCGGAGCTTTTTGAGGGATGCTTATTCTGGGACTGCTTCCTCCTCTTCAGACCATTTCCTTTAGTAGACTTATTTGCTTTTATGGCTCTGGTAATTTTGGAAGCAAGAGCTAAAGATGCGGCGAGTGGTAGCATTGGGAGAAAACCACCAGTTCTCTTCTTTTTAATCTTTTTATTACTTTTTCTCCCTCGGAGACCTTTTCCTTTTGCTTCCATCTCCCTGTTATGTCGCGTCATTTCTGCAAGCTGTTTATCTGCAGCTTTCTTCTTATTCACTGCTGCTGCAATTTGAGCTACACCTCCGGCTGCAGCCCCTAAGGCTGCAATAATTGGTATGAGAGGCAGAAATCCACCATGCTTCTTTTTCCGGGATCCTGCACTAATAGCTACCTTGCCCTTCATAATTGATGTTACCAGCCTTGCAGCCAACTTTTCCCCTAGGCTAGCGTCTGATGATTGAACTCTTTTCCAGGCCTTCTCTGCTAATATTTTATCAGCAATATTTCGCGAGGCGGAGTCCTTGCGCTCTGCGTAGGCGATGTTGTGAAATTTACAAGCTTCGTCCAAAGAATTAATTCCAGGATCTCCTCTCTTGAGGCGTTTTTCTAGTTTTGTCCCTGGACCGCAATATCTGTAACCGGGTAAGTGTACTTTAAATGGCAGGCGATTAATAAGGGAGTTAAGTATCCTTGATCCTCTGGAGGTCTTACTCCTCCTATGTACCATCATAAACTACTCTATTTTATGATTTTCCATCATATTTTATACAATTTTCGAATCTAACGTCTCCTTTTGAAGAATTTCACATCCATTAAGATACCACATTTTCGCAAGTGTATATATAAACACTAGTAATGCACTTAAAATTCAGTCGTTAGGATGGAGCTTGTGAAGCAAGATTGCTCCCTCCCTATTCAGGTGCTAGACTTTGAAAATGATTTCAGGCGCGAACGACATGGGAAGCTATTTCCTTCTAACGTCAGAGCTCTTATTCTAGGAAGTTCCAGTGCAGGAAAAACCAATGTACTTCTGAATTGGCTGCTTCATGAGAATGGCTTGCGCTTTGAAAATGTGCACATATACTCAAAGTCCCTTTATCAACCAAAGTATCAATATCTCATAAATCTGCTCGCAAACATTGATGGCATCGAAATAAAAACCTATGAGGATGGAGAAAGCGTATTACATCCCACCGACGTTAAAGAAAACTCAATATTTATATTTGATGATGTCATCACTGAAAAGCAAGGAAAGATTGCCTCCTTTTACAGCATGGGAAGACATCGAAACGTCGACTCAATATATTTAGCACAGTCCTATGCCAAAGTCCCGAAACATTTAATTCGCGATAATACCAATATGATTATTCTATTTAGACAAGATAATTTAAATCTGAAACACATATATGAAGATTATGTAAACACTGGCATGACATATACAGAATTTAAAGACTTGTGCAAAGGCGTCTGGGAGAGTGGATCAGAAGGAAGACCATTCGTAACAATTGTTCCTGAATTCTCTATCAATGGCGGTCGATATAGGAATGGGTTTGATGTATATATTAAAGTAGAAAATAAGGAAAATGTCATTTGAAGTTCATCATGAGTATTGACAGGTTCGGAGCACGGAGAGCTCCCCAAACCAAAAGATCACTTCAGCACTTTATCATAAACAGAGATGGGAAAGGAAATTATCAATTTAAGAACAAGAGGCTATGTATTGTCCAGGATCCTGAAGAAGATAATGAGGCGAGCACCAAACGATATGTGGATGCACTCGAAAATAGGATGATTGTTTTCTCGCAGCAGAATACTGGAAGAATTGAGACAAACGTTAAGGTCATGATCAAGGATTTGGTTTCAAAGTATATTTTCAAAAGAGATCAAGAAAATAACATAGTGATTGATAATACCAGATTAAAAGTATTATTAGATCCTGTTCATGATAATGATGTGGTAAATAGAAAGTTCTTTACTGAGTATATGAACTCTCGCATTCAGCCGCGAGATAATAATGGCAACATCATATTTAGCAAAAAGCGAATCATTGATATAGCAGATCCGGTGGGAGATCTGGACGCTGTAAATAAAAATTTCTCCGAAGCATGATTATTCAAATGGCAAACGAGACATGGAATAACTTAAACAAATTTGTTATAAGGGAAATTGAAAAACTGATAGACAAGAACCTGAAAACAATTAGAGAACATTTGAACAAGACAAACAATGCGATGGATGCACTGACGCAGTCTACAAAAGAAACTGAGGATTCGCTGAAGAATTCTATTACTCAAGCTAAAGAAGTCCATCAAACACTAGAAAATAGATGTAATATGCTCTCAAGGGAAATGAGTAGGCAGAGCAAAGAGTTTGGCACCAATTTTGAACGTGCAAAGGCAGTTACCGAACAGATTGCTAAAACAGTGGATACATTGAAAACGAGGCTATCATTAATGAGAGGACATCTTGTTATTCAACTACAAGCGTTTCCTCCCAGGACTGGTAACATTGCGTACATACTTTCTACAGCTGACGGATACTATTCATTTACAATAGATGCAAATCTCTTATCGTGCACTATTGTAGTGCCAGAACAAGAATTGAGGAGCGGCGAACGTATACTTGCTCATCGCAAAACCGACATTACAATCTCAATAAACAAGGATACCATTAAGACCTTTCCTGTAATCATTAAAAAGGACGATCGCATATCATTCACTCCACTTGCTAATCGTGCATTCGATCGAGGTGCTTTACACATCGAGTTAGTGCTTGAATATAAACTCTTCCCAACACCGATGCTATAAATGAATGCAATCTCTTAGCATGAGACCATTTGCACAATGGACAGTGAAAGCATAAGACTAAAGGAATCTATAGCCAAGCATTCTAAGGCTATACGCGAAAAGTTGAGGGCGTTAAAAGGGCACCAGCTTGAGACCCAGAGAGTAATGAGCGAGGCTCTTCAACCAGTAACAGAACTGCTGCGTGATATATTACAACTCCAGAAAAACAATACACCTACAACACCGGCGGAGGAAAGCAAGATAAAAAATAATGTGCCAGTTGAGGATGAGAAAAGAGAAAAAATAATTAGCTATCTCCAGAAAGTTCGAAAGAAGGACAGAAATTAATTAGATGCATCATATGGTATAAGATACGAAGATGGTAGCTACATGCTGGGAAACAAGATCATTGACTTTATTAATAATCGAATTCGAGTAAGTGAAGAAGCGTATGAGGTTACACCTGGATTAAGTGAACTCATTTTTAAGAGGATCCCTGAAATGCATGCATATACAGAAGATGATCTGGATACTTAGGGAAAAATACTGAGATCAACTCTAGTGCATCGGCGAAACTATAGCAAGCATGGACAGCTGAGGGCGGGCAATTCATACAAGTATAAAAGTGTTATACGTCCATTAGTGAAGAAACACAAAGGTTTAGGATTGGAGTGGAAGGAGCATCGTCCTGGCGCAGAGCAAGACTACATCTATTGGAACGACCCCAACGACCTGGTAAATCGCCTCAGGCTTCTAGTTGCATCTAGGGACGCAGGAAATAACAATCATACCCAAGAAATTAGGGAGATAATTCAAGAATTGAAATCGGCTAAAATTATAGCATGACCCAAGTAAAGCAACATATAGTTAGTGAACTTCATGCTCCTGCACGGAGGAACTTTTTACGACGCAAGATCATCAGTAAAGGACTACATGATCTGGTGCAGATCGACCTGGTGGAGATGATACCGCATGCAAGAATAAATAAGAACTTCAAATATATCCTTATTGCAGTCAACTTCTACTCTAAAATGGCGTATGCCAAGCCATTAAAGACCAAGTCGGGGCTCCAAGTTTCAAAGGCTATGGATGATATATTACTTGACATGAAAACACCTCCCAGACATATACAGAGTGATAACGGGAAAGAATTTTATAACAAACACTTCAAGAATTTAATGGCGAAGTATAATATCAATCACTACAGTACTTATACACATGTCAAGGCTGCAGCTGTGGAACGGTTAATAAGAACATTAAAGAATATGATGTATCGAGAGTTTCTAGCCCAAAGTTCCTACAAGTGGCTAGATCTCTTACCTATAATCATTGCAAAATACAATGACACTTACCACACCACTATCCGAATGAAGCCTCGTGAAGTGCAGAACAATGATCTTCTTTTGTCTGTTTACAACTATGATGAGCCGCCAATAGAGAAGAGGAGTGCCAGAAAGTTTAGTGTTGGTGATTATGTGAGGATATCAAAAAATAAAGGACATTTTGAAAAGGGGTTTGAACCAAACTGGAGCGTTGAAATCTTCCAAGTGGCTAAGGTGAATCAAACCAATCCTGTCACATACATTCTAAAGGATAAGGACGGCGAGGAAATAAAGGGAGCCTTCTACGGCCATGAACTTCACTCAACATTATTTCCCAACACTTATTTGGTTGAGAAGATCTTGAGGCATCAAGGAAACAGGATTCTAGTGAAGTGGTATGGATTCCCTAATAGCCAGTGGATTGACAGGAAGGATTTATTGTAAAAAACAATCATAGTGAAATAAAGAACACTGCATCTCAAAACATATATGTATGTTTTTTTATTTTCTGAAAAAATCCTAGCCTTTTAAGAATAGTATTTACAAAGTAAATAATAAATAAATAAAAAGTATACATTTATACATTTTATACATATATACATATGTACACTGAGATGGAGATGGGGCATCCAGTTATGGTGAAATTTCTCAAGAAGACCTGAGGGAATAATGGCCCCACGCAAGTGTTGCATGGGAGCAATCAATAAGCTTACGCTTAGTGTCTCCTCCGTGCAATGCAATTTTATTAATTTCGACCGTCGAAACTTTATGTTTGGTACTTCTGAAGCAAATTTGTTTAGCCAAAAATTTTTTATTCAAATCCAGCAGACACTCGAAATATTTCTCAAAGGTGATTGTTCGCATTCCACCTTTCGTAATCCCCTTCGCCTTCATAACCGTTTGTTTGTCATATTTATAGCTGTAGAGCTTTGCTCTGAGACCAACATATTCGGTCATCACCCTTCCACCCAATTCATCTTTAAACAACCCAATCTTTTTCTTATTGGCCGGCTTTATCCCGTATACATTATCGGGTGAATAATTTGAGGTATCAAAAAGGTGGGGATGCATCTTCATGAACTGATATATATCGGAACTTGTTTCCAAAATGAATGAATCTGTGTCCATATAATCCAGGACAAGATCATTCAGCTGGGGTTTCATTACATGATAAAAAAATCATACATAATAAATTTTGAGATGTCTAAAATCGCCTGACCAATATAGATTGGTTTGTTCATGAGGATCTCCTCTCTAGCCAACTCTATGCCAACCAAGTTTTCATGGAAAAGAATGCTCCTTATATACGTTGGACGTGCCGTATATTTCCGCGCTTGCTTCCAGGCAGTTACTATACGGAAATCACGGTGGTTACGCACGTTTTCCATAAACTTGCCGTACACAGCGTTGTTCATTTTCTTCCAGAGGTTTTGACCAAACTTAGAAGTTTCCCTGGCTCGCTTATTGGCATTAAGGTCAATATAAACCTTAAGCCATTTAGCTTGGTCATATGATACCACCCGATGAATATGTCTCAATATCAGCCCTAATTCTAAGCACTGCTGCAAGGTTTTATAATGCAAGACATATTTGCTTTTGTCAGTGAGACTTGCAATCAGTTTCTTGTATTGGCTGCCGAGCGGTATCTCACTCTGGGGGCAGAGAGGAAGATCATTATGGGCGTCGTGGAGATGGTCAGGATACTCCAGATCTACTTCTAGAACATATCCTGTCTTGGAGTCCTCGGGGATCCTGGCGAAGTTTATGTTCTCTATTTCAATCCTCTCTAGCCATCTCAGATTGCCATGCGGTAAGGTTCTGGCCATCTAGCACCCATATAAGCTATTAGCATCCATGTATGCTAGGAAGTTCCTTTTTGATCAGGCTTATAGTCTGACATATATTCATGGTTGGCTTTGGAGTAGCGCTTTGATGCTGTGCAAAGACCCCACGAATACCTTTCTCGAAAAATTCTAGCATACTGGGATCCGATAGTAACTCTAATTCGACTCCAGTTGTTTTCAGCATGGCGTCGAAAGCTAGCGATGGTAAGGTGTAGTACCATGCTGGGTCCAGATGATTAATCTCCAGTGACAAGTCTCTAAACTTTTCAAATGCATCCGCTAAAAGAAGCGTATCTGTCTTCAAATAAAGATCACTATATTCCCCGAGATTCTTTATGTTGAATGTGCTCCACACCTTAAGCGCATGGGCATATTCCTCTTCCGAAATACCATCGAAAGGCTCGATGGGTGGAAGCTCCTCTTCTTGGAGCTTTTCGACAGAATCCAGATAAGTATAAGGAAATATCCCCTTGCACTTCATTAGCTGCAGGTGTTCTGGGTTCGAATACTCGGCATTAGTGACCTTGAAGTCATCGTCATCTAGCATATCAGCTAGGCTGGATAACTTATCATCAAGAAACTTGTAGCTGTCGAGGAACCGGAATTCTATGCCCCTATACCTTTTGCTAAATGCAATATAACGTTCAGAAGATTGTGCTATACATGAAATGTTCGCATTGTCATAAGCCATGTGCCTTATCAAGAAGTGGCTATCATAGTTGCTTAAGCAATGAAAAAAAAAATTGGAATGAAGTTCGGCAATTTCCTATTCAAATTGCAAGCATTATGCGCCGCTCCGAGATATGCTCCAGTTATATGGCAATGGTCCCTCACCCTGATATCATCTATAGCAAAACCTTTCCTGCATATATGGCATTGATCAGCATTGGTGAAATCCAGCTCATTCAGAGGTGTCATTTGCAGTGGTATAATTTGCTTGTATACCTCAATGACTTCATCACCAATCTTCCTAAGTTCAGTGAAGAAGTCATCGAGCGCATTAGCACCTCTGAAGAGCTTAAATCGCGACAATGACTGGTCATGCCTACATATAACTTTCAGCGCTATAGATATCGCCTCATGCTCTTGTATGGATCGGGTCCAGCTCTCTGCGTCTGAGGGCTCGCATGAGTGAACCTTCCTCAAAACAGATTCGATATCTGCATAAATAACAAAAGGTACAGGAGCAGACTTGGAATATGCATTAAACGACAAACTCTCACCCTGCGCAGGCATTTTGAGTGTCTGACATTTATTGCATTTCAGTTTATGCAATCGCAAGGCATCCTCATTAGGACACCTTGTCATGCGTGCCTCGCATAGCCACATTTTCTTGTGATCTGCAGTTATCTGACTTCTAATAAGCCTCGACTATTTACTTCAAATGATTTTTTAAATTAGCATTAAATAGTGGAGCCATATCCTTGAGTGAGTTCGCTGCCACCGTAGCGAAGAAAAAATCTTTGCACGACAGGTGGCCTCAATCACCCTGGAGGCTGGAAAATGTCACACATGTGGTGTGGATTTTCGAACCGACCCTGCTTCTACCAGGGCGACAGAAACAAAAATTAATGTCTTCCCTTAAAACACCCTGGGAATGCTTTCTTCGGTTTACTCACACGCTTAAAAGGTAGTTGAACGTAGCTCCAATGGCTATTAACCGTCGAAGTTACTTTTTATTTTCTCATCAATTTTCATGTTATTCTATAGATGGAGTACTATTTTCGCTCATAACCAGGTGACTATTTACTTCAAATGATTTTTTAAATTAGCATTAAATGTCGGAGCCATGCCTTTGAGAGAGGCCGCTACCTCTACCAACAAAATAAAATCTTCGCGCGACAGGTGATCCCCTATCACTTTGTAGGGTGGAAAATGTTACAAGTTGGGGGCGGGTGTTCAAGAGGCTCTGCTTCTCACAGGACGGTGGAAACGATAATTGATGGCTTCTCTTAAAACATGGGAATTCTTCCTTCAGTTTACTCACGCCCTTAAAAAGGACTGGTTAGACGCATATAGATGTAGGGGGAAGCGAGACAGTTTTCCATCAGGGTTACAGCTGCAACATAAATGTGTCTCTCTTGACATAAGATGACACAATCTTTGTCAGATCAGAATTGATGGGACCCATTAATTTTTATAAGAAAAAGCCTTCAAGTTTCACATGGCTGTTTGCTTGGGGTGCACCCTACCCAAAACCGTTGGAATGCATTTCAGTGTTTTCTCCTGTCGAGTAACAGGTGGTCGATCTCATCTCCCCCTTCCATAGACGCCTGATGTCGCGACGACTGTATCTGGGACATACATATATACAATAATTTATGACTTCCCTTAAAAATCTCTGGGAACACATACTCTTTGTCGCGTAACAGATGTTCAATCTCAGGCCCCTTATTTATGAGGGCCATTAAACATGGCTGCATCCTTTCACATAACATCGACGTCGGGTAACACTTAACAGATGTTCAATCTCAACCCTCCCCAACATATCACAGAAACCTGTCGAGACATGTCTCTCCCTTCCATACCACATAATCTTTGTCAAGTAACAGGTGGTCGATCTCATCTCCCCCTTCCACAGACGCCTGATGTCGCGACGTCTGTATCTGAAACATGCATATACAATAATTTATGACTTCCCTTAAAAAAACCCTGGGAATGCGCGTCGAGACATGTCTGTCACTTCCATACCACATGTAACATCTTGGGTGGTCCTCACCCCCCCTCCCCTCCCCCTCCCACCGACGCCTAGCGTCGCGACGTGTGTATCTAGAACGAAGATAATCCTACTACTGGCGGGTGTCTCGGCAGTGCGTGGCAGGATGGTATGCTCTGAGGTAAATTACTTCCTCCTCCAGTAGCTCGGTTGCCGGTCTCCGCGCCTCTGCTGGGACCATTTCAGGTCCGCCAGCCGGGGATTTGTTGGGCTCGGCTGCTGGGCTCGTTGCCGTCCCGCAGTAGGGGTGCGTGTCTGTTGTCCTGGCCTGTCGGGGGAAGTTTCTAAGTAAGCTGTAGGGACCCTGCCCTGTGTACTGACGTGGCTCCTGGGCTCGGCCGACCTCTGTCATCCTCTCGCCTCAACCTTCCTCCCGGGGTGCCCCTTCTTAGGGGCATAGGCACAATGGGACCAGAATGGAGGCCTACGTACCGAATCCCCTCCGTAGTGAAATCCTCATTCTAATGATAATCCTTCCTTTTAGCTCCAAAGATTTAATAACCCAAGCAGAAGTTTTGAATAAATACAACAAACAAGACACCCTTCTCCAGATTATCAAGTTAACCTTCTTGCAAGAGACAGGTGGTCTGGGACCATCGACAAAAAAAAAAAAAAAAAAAAAAAATATCTCCGTGAGTATAAAGCACCAGTTGAATGACATCTAATACTAGGTGGTCTCATAAGTGCCTCATTATATATGAGAGTCCCTGGTGGTTTACGGGGAAACATAGGAGTCAGCTGGAGAATGTTGTGTCATGATGGCACGTTGGCTATGGTAGCTCAATGGTTAAGAGAACGGGACGGAGACAGAAGGTCCATGGTACAAATCCCGGCTATAAAATTGTATTTTTCAAAAGCGGTTTATTGTACTAGACCACCAAGAGGGGCATCCTCGGGGAGGAAGAATGAGGCGAGAGGAGACAGAGTGCAGGACCGCATGTTACATAGATGAAAACTTCCTTCGGCGGGCCAGGACAACGAATATAACGCCCTAATGTGGTTAGGAAACAGTCCCATCACGAGACCTGAGTTCAGATCCCAGCAAGCGTCCTGTTGGAGGATGACAATACATTTCAAGTTTCGTTCACTGGACATTTTGTTTCCTGAATATAGTGTTCGCACAAAAATTGTCATTTTCATATAAAATGTTTAAAAATATGAATTTCTAATGAAACTTGTATATGTAATTTATCGTTGTGCTACTGTTCGTTGAATGTAGAAAATATGCTTTAGTAATAGACCTCAAAACATGTATCTATGGTGAATGTTTTCTATGTAATATAATTAAAATACAATTCGAATCAAGTGGTAGCTTATTTCCAAAACAGTTCTGCTTCATTCCCTCTCGAATATGCAACATTACAAGGCGAATTTTCGAACCAAGTGAAACTGCAGATTTAATTTCTTGTATCACACCAAACCGCAAAGATCTGCTTTCCGGTAAAAGCATCCTTAGACAAGTACCAATTAAACGTTATACGATGAATTATGTTGCTAACTTTCCACACAGCTCTTGTGCGATATTTACTAGCTTTCTTGGAGAAGACGGTATAATTTACATCGAATCTCTTGTGAGCGAAATTGGGAACTTATGTGTTAGCAACTCATTAGCTCATGTCAGGCACAGTCTCAACATGTCGTAATATGCAGGAAAATAACACCTCTGCCTTGTTTTCATAAAGCTTCTGTTGTCACACGCTACTGAAAACATCCCTAATTAAGTCGAGCTTTCGTTACGGAAACAGCTTCGTCCAACTTTTTCTCTTTCCAAAATCACCGCTAGAGTTTGTAACTTGGTAATATATTATCCTAGTTCTCACAGCTGTAAACTTTGTCTATTCGTTACCTCCTTATTTCACTTCCCGTTACCTATTTTCATTTGAAGAGATTTTATAACGAAACTAACTGGTTGTTCTATTGGCCTTCTTGCAGAGTTTCTTTGTTTTCAATATAACATCGTTATGCCCTATCTTCCTCGTTAACTTCTCTATGCCTGTTACCTAGAGTCTTCATATATAATTATCTCTCTTCTTGGTAAAATAAGGACTGAAAATGTCGACATTCCTTTAAGTAAAATGACAAAGCACATAAAGAAACGCAGCATTAACATAATAAATATGGTAGAAGGTGAACCGAATTCTAAGTAGATAACTCTATACATATTTACAATTGAATGGATAGAAATGCTTACAGAGAAGTAAACATCATATGCTTCTTCTTCTTTTCTTTTTCTTACATGATACCCAAGTTTATACGGTGTGTATGAGAAAACAAAGCCTCATTTGGTCTACAGCCCCTCCCTAATGTTAAGCTGCATAGCGGTTCTTTTTAGTACGTCATTTGTTACACTAACATGTTTTGTGCTCTTCGTAGTACTACAGTAAGTAGTTCTGTATTCCACCCATTTCCATGACGAGATTTTACCTCAAATTTGCTTTTTGAGATATCCAGAAACCTCCCTCAAAGAGAAATAATCTTAGAGAACGGTTTGGTGTGTATGTGTGTGCATATCTATTCCGTTTTGGATGTGAACATATGAGAAAAGAAAACTCGGTTAAATACTAATTATCATATTCAGTTTATTCCCAGGATGTGATTTGATGATCTATTTAAATAAATCCCTTCAGTCCAAGCTTACTTTACATGAAAAGCATTTTTTGAAAAAAAAAATTACTTTTCCAAAAGTGGCTTTCACGATTTTCGTTATGTTGCTGTATTTTAAAAGTATATTCATGACAATTTATTGACCCGCCTCGGTAGCGTAGATGATAGTATGTCTGCCTCGCGTTCAAGAGGTCCCAAGGTCGAATCTCTGTCAGGACGAGTTATCTGGATAAGGTATATTCCAGGGCTTTCCTTGATCCTTAAAGACGAATGTCGGGTAACTAAGCTCTATGGACCTCGGACATATATGAACATCATATCACCTATTTCATTAATCGTCCGATATGAGTTGACGTTGGAGGACGTAAATTATAGAAAAAATGATGATTTAAATGTATATTTACAATCTTTGAGAAATACCCTAAAGATCTCTTCGTTTCTATAACTGGTAAACTCGAGTGCTAGACAAAATGCTGCTCCATAAAAATGCGGGTCTACTTAAAGCACGCAGTTCTTGACAAATAACTTAGTACTTGGGAGTAAGCAGTTTCTGAGACATACTTTGCTATCGATCTAACTATTAAATAACTTCTTGAAATAGGAAATGGCTATTCGTTATCTTTCTTTTGGTAATTGAAAGATATATATGGCAATCAGCTCTTAAAAGATTTTAGTACCTTTTAAGCTTATTGTAATTAATGCACAGTACTATTGCCTATATAAGGGAATATGTAATAGAAAACGAACATAATAAGTGTTTTAAGTGGTCTGTAAATGAGTATGAAGTGAAACTCGTGTATGTGCAACATTGCAGATTCTTAGTCTTAACGTCCTTTTCACTCCATATGTTACCTAAGGTTAGACACTATTATAGATAAAATGAAATGATTTTTAAGAAAGTAAATTTAGGAAGATAGAATTATAGGTACAAGTTTAACATCAATTTCTTAAATTCCAGAGTTGCAGGACAGCAACGGTGAATGGTTGGTGGGACGCTAGAGGATTTGACGTCAAGTATTTTCTGCCCGGAGTTTGGATAGCAAGTCGTTATCTCCTCCTGAACAGTGATCGTTTCCAGGCACTTCGGTGAAGATATTGCAGGCAGACTAAGCGTTAGGATTAGTGTAAATCTGGAATCGTTAATAACTCCATCGTTACTTCATATGCGAAACCTAGTTTCACTTCGGGGGTCCCCTTCTTCCATTGCTCCCAGAGGTCACGTAAGACATGTGGGCTATTGAGATGACCTAACTTTGACCTAACCTTCAGTGGCTGAGCAACCTGCACTGTACGCCTATTCTTTAGTATGCTATATCAGTTCTTCCATAGGGGGAAAGCAGTTCCCAGTCCAGTTCATAGCTGTTGTCTGTGATGGTAGACGAGAACAATGTAATTAACCGAAATGGTCCTAGAATACATTTCACTTGTGCTTCAATATAATAAAGCCAATTTCTAGATGAACAAATTATTGAGAAAATATTATTTGACTGTTCATATCTAACCATGGGTATTTTTACTTACTCTTCTACGGTACTTACAGTAAAGAGGGAAAGAATTGCGTTTCAACCATAAATGTTATTCCGAGATTTCAATGGAAATATAGCAGAACAATATCTATGTACAAATTCGTGTTTGAATGAGCCAAGAACACTAGCCATTTGATCGCTTGTATTTGCAAAGCAACCTTTGAGCAACTCTTTTGCTTCGTTTGAATTCAAATCTTTAATGATATCTTGGGTTGAGACGTGAGAGAATACGGAAGTCATAGGGCTCAACAAGCATGCGTGTTCCTCTTTGCACTCTGCTGCCAAAATGTCAAATGATTCTTTTGGCAAGATTGATGCCCCTCAGTTCGGCGCCATTATGTGGCAGGAGTTTTCACTCCTAGGGTCGTCAGCCTCGCCAGTGAAAATTTGAAAATATCGATGTCCGCGGCTGCTCTTGGAGTTATCCTAAAATTCACGAATATAGGATCTGTAGCAAGGATCTCTTGATTCAGGGTGTTTTGGGTGGATCAATTAGGGTATTTGGAAAGAAACATAGTTTCATTCTCTTATGACGATCGGTTGTATTTCAATTACTCTCGAAATACATGTTAATTAGGCGAACTCTGAATGGTTGGCTACGCGCTGGCGTGGTTGTACTCCCGTGTCTATAACAAGACTCACCGGATTGGCAGCCAGCGGCTAACTACCTTTAATTGAATGCGATTTCTTTAGTTTATAGGTCTGTTCAGTTTGGCCCACAGTAGCCAACTGACTTTAATGAACGCGATTTCTGTCCGCGTGCTATCAAACTACGTTTTAGCTTGGCCCTCAGCCGCCAACTGACTTTGGATAGATATTTGTTCCCAGATAGGTCATTTGACACTTTGCTTTCCCCTTCAGTTCGTTATTTTTAACTAGTTGGTCGGTAGAACGCATATTGGGTCCCTTTTACGAGAACAATGTCTCTCTCATCTTTCTAGACCACCTAAGATTTCCCCTGTCAAAACTATGCTTGCAAATAAACACCGGGTGCGATCCTTAAAATTTATGGTTGCGTCCGTCCTACTAGGGCAGAAAAAACGACCTTTTCAGAGTTCGTAACAAACTTGACAAAATGCATACAAGATATTTGTTTCAATACATGTATATATTCCTTTAACATTCAATTAATCTGCCATATATTCCTTAACAGTGAATTAATCAACTCGAGGCAGAGAGTACCGTTTCATTCTTTAACGGAATATGTGTGTGCAAAACCAAAGTTCGTCAGTGATGAAATAAACACTAGGCACACTCTCGGCCTCTAATAAGGACCAATCAGATTCATTGAAACAAAACAGTAGAGTTAAGCAAAGTTTCTATAATTTTACTTGCAAGTAAAAGACTATAATAATATAAGTAACAAACACATTACAAAAACAACAAATCTTTCTAAATATAACAGATCCTATTGTTTCCCCGATATATGCAGTTTTATGGTAATTTTTCGTATTTTAATCATTATAATAGAAGCATTTATTGCTTGAAATGATTTTCAACAATAGCAAAACGTTTAATATACACATTTTATTATAAAACAAATATTTTAGGCATATACTATTGAAATCAAGTAACTTAAATCCATTTTGAAATAATTATAAATTATGAATGTTTCATCTTGTGGATGTAGTTTGAGTTGAACAATATTTTCTTGAAAACATTCTTGTTGCATTCTTATAAATCGCTGAAGGTATGGCATTTCATTTTCGGTATTGCCTCGTAGCTGCCTTTCCATTGAAATATCGGTTTAGAATGTTGGAGTGGAATACACACTCCAGGTAATTAGTAGAGAAAGTAATTATCGATTTACTCTGTTAAGCGGGGTGGAGGCTGTAGAAGTTGGTCCTAAAGAAAACAGCTGGTTAGGATCGAAGCCTGCCAAACGAATCTTCTTAGAGAACAGTTGACAGAGCAGTAGAGATGTTGATGGCTCTTTCTGGGTACTGTGTTCTTGTATAAGATGACATTAAGGATTGGATATATTGTATTTCCTCCCGCATCCACAAACTATTCATGGAAAACGTTCTCCCTTCTGCCTTCTGAAACATTATTTTAAACGAAATAAATGCTATGACACGTATACATGTTTCTTGGTAGATAAAAGAAGGTAAGCAAGAAGGACGGAACTTTTAAAAAGTGGATCAGAGTATGACGACTTTCAAATTGCGCACTCTTAGCATAATAGAGAGAATAAAAAACGGAGAATTACTTATTTAAAAGACGTTTGCGTATTTAAAAATTCAAGTGAGTAATAAAACATATTTCGGAAGTAGTTGAATTCAAGAGAAAAAATGTGTTCTATATCAACTCTATATCTTCACAACAACCACATTTTTTGTAACATTCCATCTGTCACCTATTGTTTAGAAGTTGCAGATAAAGCACTCAGAAATTGTGAAGGTACAAGTTTTACTTGTCATGCAAAAACAACTTAAATATGTAGCATTTTAATCAAAATCATAGTAACCTTTTTTTGGGAAAATAAATGGGTAAAATGTTCATGCAGTGACTGATTTGGAATGGGCAGACTCTTTTATCGCGCTCCATCCCATACAGATGCTGAACATAAGTGCTAAATTTCATATTCCAGTAAATTTATGTTTTACAGTTATACTACCTATTGACAGATTGATTTTCCAATTTTTAAACTTAATTCAGCGAGAACCGCAAAAGTGTCTTTTCGGCGAAATCCCGATAACGAATAATTGAATGGATAATCCTTGCTTCACCGAATAAAGGCGGGCAGTAGCAAATCCACAAACGGCATTATTTTGTACCAATGCAATTGTTAGTTTGACTCAGGGGCACGTAGGTAGCTCTGACCGTAATTCACTTGCTATAAACATAACCGAATTTCTAACATTACAATTTATAAACAGAGCATTTAACCCTATGTCCCTGTATTATTAAAAACTACTTTGGATTTAAGAATATTATTTTCTTTTCATAGATCAAGACACTTATAAAGCATAATTCCCGTGTTATTTACCAATATATGTATTCATTATATAAATGATAGTGCAATCTGTAAACTAATTAACACATTTGTATATTTAAAACTGTAAATCGAAAGTGAAATAAAATTAAGACTTCTTTGAGACTGCTTTTCTTCACAAAATACCAAAGCAGACAACTAAGTATAATAAATCTGACTTTAGTTATTTGCATATAAACAGAAAACGTTTGCCGTTGCAGCTATAAATACATAAAACGATAACTATATTTATTACAAAGGAGCCTGTTGTATTATTTAATTAAACTAGTTTTGCGATTCATTTGAATAGTATTATGGAACTTGAATGGAAAAACTACATACCACCAACAAGAAGTTTCAGGAAATGTGAGTGCACAATAGAAATATAACAAACTATTTAGCATATTCTCCGCATATGCCTACATTTTTCAATGTCATATATATCTGTATTCTGAGGACACAATTCAAATTTTTATTTTAGGCACGCACATAGGATTAAAGTTAATAGTATTAAAGCAGTTTTTTTTTCGTGCCACTGCAGTAAGTGTTCATTATTTCATTTGATTCTCACCGTCACTTAAACAATGCGATCCACGTTCAAATTTTACTGACATTTCACTTACAGAGTCCCTTCACTAATGCTGCTGCTGCTTACGTTGATGATAATGATGATGATGATGATGATGATGATGATGATGATGATGATGATGATGATGATGATGATGATGATGATGATGATGATGATGATGATGATGATGATGATGATGATGATGATGATGATGATGATGATGATGATGATGATGATGATGATGGTGTTGTGTATATAAGGGCGCTAAACTACACGGTCATCAGCGCCCTTCAAGAACGTTGTCATGCAAAAGCAAAATGTAAGTGTAACTATAAATCATAAAGAATCAAAACTAAAATTTCAAATAAAATAAGCTTGTAAAATTAACTGAAAAGCATAGTAAAACAATAAATAACAATAGATAAAAGGCTAAAAGGTATTAAAACCTGTTCTCCTTAACTAAATTCCATAATTTAAGTTAGAAAATAAAATAAAAACAATAAAAGGCATAAACCCCATTTTCTTTATTAAACTCCTTAACATAGTATGAAAAAGCAATTTTAAAACAATCTGCCCAGCTGTGGCCGAATCAATTTGCCCCTTTCTTCGGAGTTGGTCTAACAGTCTTTTCAGTAGTTTTATCCTGCCTTTCTTCACTGTTGCTCTGGCAGTGAGAGCAGGATCTTTCTGCTCCAAATCCTCTATGGAGGATGAACGCTTTCCAAATGAAAGTTTCGGTTCGATAGCCTCGAACCGATCGAAACTGGGATCGACGAAGTTGACAGTCGACTATCTGAGTCCTCTCCAAATGATTCCTCAGAAGATGATCTATGGACTTTTACGCTGGTTTCTCCCTAATCAAGTCGGTACTTTCAGATGAGGTCTTGACTTTCTTGGGAGATGCAGTTTATATATTATTGGTTCACATGTCGTTCTTGAAGTTGATGCTTTCGGCGGTGATTTGGCTGAAACGTTCTTCTTAGGATCAGACATGGTATAAGCGTGCTCACTGTTGTTCGTGTTGGTGTCTGTTGCTTTGCTTGTGATCTGTGTAATTGTTCTTTTGGATATTACTGCACCGTTCAAGTTGCTAGTTTGTGTTGCGATTTCACGTCTAGGTACCGGCTTAGCTGCAACCATATAACTAGGGGTCCTAAGGACAGAAGGCTCACGAGTATGCAAGATCTTCCGGGCTTCCAAGGACACCTTCTCTCTTACCGTAATCCCTTGGATAACGTTTTACTGCATAAAACGGGGACATTATCAGCAGTTCGATGAGCTACTTATTTTCTACATTTCTTAATTTTTTTTATTATTTTATCAGTTCCCATAGTGAGAATGTCCTCCAGCATTGCAAGTTTAAAAATGCCTCCAATGGCGTGCTCGCATGCCATTCCCCTCCCCGGCTTAGGTGAGAATCCAGGCTTGGACCTTGCTCACCCCTGGGTCTCACCTCCCAATGTACAGAGGGACTCAATTACCTTCAGGAGTGCATCAGCTCACGCAGTGGCTCCTCCCGGGACTGACCTATGTCAGCGGATACGAACACAGTCCCACATGATAACCTGGGGCTGAGAGTCACCCCTGCGCTCCTCCGCGGTAGGTATCTATCACACATGTGACCAGGGAGGTTAAAATTTTAGGGATAAACGTAGATGTGGACTAAAGTTATTTGGGCGTTTGGCAATAGCCCCCTCACCACTCAAATGCACCGAATCGAGAGATCAGGCTCGGGACCCCGGGATCGCCAATTCCGTATCTGCAGAAGTAGGACCCTGGGGGGTTCACTAATACTATTTAGTTAAAATTTGACTGTCACTTCTCTTATAAGATATAGTTAAAGTTTCAGTTAGTTCTCCTTTTCATTTCCTTAATGTGATCAAGCTGAAATTTCACCGAGTTCACTTAGTTCTTAATGTCACTTTACTAACATGACTTACTTCAAATTTTATCACTTCTGTCAGTTCATCTTTTTATTTCTGTAATGCTATACGGTTCAAATGTCACTTGCTTTTCCTTTAAATGATGGTGGCGTAATGAAGCAGCCTCTACTAAGTTCCGATTCTCTCACCGTGAAGTCGAACACAAGGGCTCTTTGATCTTCTACTGCAGCAGTACTCCTGCGATCTTCACCAACTCATTCGTGGAAGAAGCCTTGTTTGTTGTACTTCGACAATAGATAACTAAATGGCGCACGAACGAGGATGGTAACTTACATTGCAACTGAGGTTCCAGGAACTTCTAAAGTGTTCGGAAGGTGTAAAAGAGAATTTCTCAATATTATTATCAATATTAGATATATAAATGATATATAAATATTTTTTCAAGTCAATGTTTCTTAACTTTCACGGGCAAACAAGTTCACATACCATCTGCACCCTGACTCTTAGCTAGGGTTCCACCAGCCCGAGGCAGTTCTGGGTGCCAGTGTGTCGCTGCTCATCCTTTTAACAGAACGTGAAGTGTGACTTGAAAAACAGAAGGCAGGATATTGCAGAAAGTTTAGCACGCGTTAGCACGCATAACTTAGAGCTGTGGGAGTTAGAAATCGGCGCGAATAATCTGCAAGCCTTGCCAAATCTCAACGTTTATCGGAAGTGGGGTTAAGAAGTAACCTGTGGGAGATAGATAACAGGTTAAACGATATTTCAAACTCTAAAAATTATATTGAGTGGGGGAAATTTTGAGCAATGGCGAACTTTGATTTTGGGGGTTAAAACAGTCGATCTGGGTGTTTTGAACGTACAAGACGCATAATACTTCGTGTCAGTTAACACTCACACACACGCCGAACGAGCCGCAAGCAAGCATTTGAGTTAAAGCACCGCTTGACCTATACCTCCGGGTGAGACAATGTACATAATCTAACAGCGCTGCATTATTTTCTAAAATTCCTACACTTCATATTACAGTAGGTACAGACCCGGGACACAGTGACACTGAGCAACTCAACTTCGCGGGTGACGGCCTCACAGGTGGCGAGCAGAGAAGATTAATGGTCCTAGTAAACTCTTGTACTGAAGAGGTGAGGTGTGCTTTTCACTCAGAAACCCACAACAGGTCAGGACGCATCCACGCCCTGAAGCACAAATGAGAGGACTCAGGCCGAGCTACATGAAGAGCATCCCGACCAAGTTTAAATCTCCGGATCCTTAACCCTCGCCCATCACAACCACTTAATTCTGAGGTGTTGAGCAGAAAGGGAGAGCTCGACCAGGGTTGCGACGGACCGGACTGTCTCAAAATTGGAGCCCAACGTAGGGGATGGGGCGGACAGCGTCAAGCAATTTCTGCAAAATATGCTTATCTGGATTAAGGAGATGAATGGTTGGAAATCCTTATCAGTTAGAGCTTTTCTGCCTATAAATCTGAGAAAAGTCTTTAGATATAAAACTTTTATGTATAATGCCACAAGTCAACCTCATTTTGGACTGAAAACTTCTCATTCAGTATCCATTCAACAGAATAAATTGCATAATTGTTGGCGATTTTATACTGAATTCAAAATATAACAAAAGCAAATATTTACATTACAAAATAAGCTGAGCCTAACTACAGACCACTAAATGCACTGAAAGCCCTTTAAGAACTCCTGTATAAGCTGTAAACGTTTCAAATTACTTCTCACTGTGCACCAATATTCCAATTTGTTAGCAAACGAGAGTAACATACTCATCCTATGCAAAACTGTAGAGTAGAGCAAAGATTTGTGGAAATAATGCTTGTAGTTGAGAAAAATATAAGATAGATTACAAGTACAATGACAGTACAAATTGCCAAACAAATGTTGTAAGCGCATCATTAGAAGCAATAAAAAATTTTGAAGTACGAGAAGAGTTTGAGAAAATGTGTAATAAATTATTTATAAAGACAACCCTCTCAATTAAGGTGAAACAGAACAAGTGTTTATAAGAATCGTTAATACAACTGTGAGTTGAAAGTTATGTGACTACAAATTATCAGTTGTTTATATAATGAATGATTTATAATATTATAATACGTAATGTATAACTGTGAACTAGTAGAATTTTATTAAGCCTCCTAACACTGTACATAACAGGGAATCCATATTAATAGCAGAATAAAATGCATGAAATGAAGCTGCTTTTTCGTGGGTAATAATACTGCAACATTTTCTTTGTTTGCTTTGTTGACTGTTCTTTACATTCGTCGTGTATGTTGGAGGCACAGTATATACCTGCACGGATATAAGCTCTTGTGATTTCAGTTGATCCCTTAAGTTCCTGTAGAAGCGATAGCCACAAAGGAGGCTGTAATCCCAGCTTTAGGATTACTACTTCAGCACCCCGTTATTTATACCATTGTCCTCTAATCGGTACGCTATACAATTTATGGCTTCCCCGCTTATGTTCAACTCCGGCTCTTTTGTTCACCGTTTTGGATTTGCACCATTCTTGACATAATCTCTAGAACATTCTTCGGATCCTTAATTCCATTACCACTACATACTATACGAGATTGCGAGGCATACCAGAGTTTGTTACACAAACGAAATCTTTACCTTTTGGTATTTAATTGTATTGCAAATATCTTTAAGTCATCACTGGATCACTTCCTGGAATATATGTAGTTACATAGATTTATATCTCTGATGCATAAACATTTTTTCATCTTCCAGCACTGTACTGTAAATTCTGAATTTCTGTATTGTAAAGAAGAGAAAATTATCAACATCGTCATCATCATTATCAATATTATTATTGTAATTATTAAACATTATCATTATTATTATAATTATTACCATTATCATCATTATTACTAACATTATTGTCACTATCCTAATCATTATGTATCATTATTTATTATCATTATCCTTATCATTATCCTTATCCTCATCCTCATCATCCTCCTCATCCTCCTCCTCATCATTCTCCTCCTCCTCCTCCTCCTCCTCATCCTCATCATCACCATCATCATCATCATCATCATCATCATCATGATCATCATTATTATTATTAAACAGAAAAAAAAGTGCTTTCTATACGGTCATAAGCTATTATAAATTATAGATGAAGTCTTTCATGAAAATCGATTAATCCGTAATGTTTTTTAAAGCATATTAGTCGCAAAAGAATCTCAAATGAATTGCATATTCAATGACAATATTTCAAATAAGCAGTGGCGTCTCATGTTGTCTATACTGCACTGATTATTGAAATTTTAGCATACCTTAATTATTTAAAGATGAACTGCATACAACGATCTCTCCTTATTAACCACTCTCTCAGTGAACTTCGGGATATTTTCTATCGATTCTTTTTCTATGGACAACATAGCAAGCGCAGTTAATCTATCTTCTCCAATAGTGTACCAAAAGAATGTTTTAATCCCTTTCAGTGTGAAGAAACAGCGCTCAGATTCACTTGTTGTTAGAGGCAGAGCAATAGCTATTTTCAAAAGTCTTAACACTTCAGAAAAAGTGGAAGAAAGATAATTAGCTCTAAGATATTGAAGTAATTTTACAACATTGCCTATATTCCTGAATTCTTCTCTTGAATAGATGACCGAAAGTTCTCTATGTAGTTTGTCCTTATCAAACACTGGGAACATTTTTATGCATTCACTGAACGCATTTTCTGGAAATGTTGAATTAAATTGTTCAAATTGTGGATCTTGTAGCAAGAAAGAGACAGAAAAATGTTTTGTAAACTGGAAGCGGAGATTCAGTTGTGACAGTATAACATCACATATTTCCTTGGCTGCTGCTGCTCCGATCTGTGTGTTTGAATCAATTTTTCTTTTGTGTTGGTTTTCTGCTGCCAAATCACAGGACTCCACTGTGTTTCTTACTTTTATAATTTCAGCAGTGAAAGTAGATGTGTACACTGGAACTCTGGCGGCATCTATGTGGCGATTCTGTAGCTGATTGTACAGTATTTGTACATGATGCATAACTAAATGGAACAAAATTAAGTCAGAAACAAAACTCAATATTTTCAAGATACTCCAATAAAAACACTTGCCTCATTTACTGTCGCACTGCTGCAGATCTCTGATTTTGAAAATATTCCAAAACATTCTCTAAATGCCTCCTTTTCGTAAATATCAGTTACATTCCTAGATTTATGGTTTCACCTCGTTGATCCACCATTGGGTATTCTCTTCCTAACCCATGAATCTAACACTGATGATCTGTGTTGAGAGTGGGAAAAGATGGGTATAGCACAAAAATTTGAAAAAAAAAAAAAGAAATCCTAGCTCTTGTATTTTGCCTGGTAGCTCTCTCCATTAGCACATTTAGTTTATTAGCTAATGCACACAGTAAGCATTGGGGTACACATCTCTAACTTAAGCTTGCTCTCCATTGATAGCTCTACTCATTACCGCTGCATAATCAAAACTTTGGCCTATAAGCTTCTTATTCTCTTTTATTATACTACCAGAAATTACAACTTCCGCAATTGCATCAGAATTTTGCCCATAAGGAATAGAAAATCCCCAGAATCGCTCAACAGGGCTACCTAAGGCATTACTATAATATAGGACTATTACAAGCTGAAACATGTCAAGAATATCTGTAGTTTCGTCGGCCATAACAGATAAACATGTCTGTACATTTACTGATCCAAGTGTAGCAAAATTAATCCTGTTATTAATATGGTTTCTGGACATTTAATGTTTATGACATTTTCATATAGTCACTTCTAGGCCGAAACTCTCTTTTGAATCAATGTAGTGTTGGCTGAGTCGTCTTTAATTCCAAATAAAAGGCAAGGAAAATAGAACAGGATATTTCTGACCTCACAGCAACAATTCCACTCATATTTCATGTAAATTTCTGGACTGAAGCACATGCTATATTGTTTTTGGCGGCTTATTACACTTTAAATAATGTTTAAAACAGGAGTCGATCTTCCTCGCACTTTAATGTTACATTTCTCTAGCAATGTTAAATCGCCAACACGAAATGACTTTAAACACTCGACTGAATTACTAATTGTTACAATCACTTCATTGATAGCAGTATATAAAGTCACATTTGATCAATCTTTGCTGCTGGAACAAAAATATATTTGAATCACTGTGAAAAGGCTCAAAAACCGTCTAATTTCACGAAAATCCGCACGAAATTGCAGTTACACCGCTCTTGGGACTGCAAATACTGCAGTCCAGTGTGTTCACTAAGCCAGGAGGCGCGCGGGAAGTTGAAACGTGAAGCAGGGCAAGCGGTGGGGGAAATGGAAGCAATGTGCACGTTAGTGAGCTGGACTGGCAGTGCAAGACGAAGAAGCGGCTTCACGTATGAACTTGCCGCACAGTCTATGAACTTGTTGTAATGACTTACAATATTGTGACTTTGTGGGTTCGTAGAATTAAAAGTCCGAGTTCACATATTCCAAATTTTCTTTATTTGCGTAGAAATAAACTCACAGTAGCAGTATTACATCACATACACAATCTATCAAGGTCGATAATCACAACAAAAGCGTTCTGATTACATCTGTTTACATCATCTGTCGTCACAACACTTCACAGCTGGAGCAGTAGTTGCGACTGACGCTTGGCGAGTCATCGCCTTCTTAAATACCTCATTGATAAATTCGAGAGATTTCTGAAACAAACAAGAAATAGAATGTTCTATCACCTTCCAGAAGAGCAACTTAAACTGTGCCGGCAAGTCCTTCATCTCCGCTATCTTTATTTCCCGGCTCTTTGTGTACACAAACCGTGCTATCGTAGATAACGGGTGCGCGACACTGCCCCCTCCTCAAGGCTGGTCGTCCCGAACAGCACCATCGCAGCAGGCCAGACGATCCAGGTGTACCAACCAACAGCTTCCCTCAGGGCACCTTCTGGATGCTCTAGGCCACGGCTTTAATCCTCTTCACCACCCCGTACTGTCCTTGCCACGGCTGTTGAAGATTCGGGCAGCGTCCTTTGGCCCGAGTAGGGCGATATAACTAGAACAGTTCACCTTGCTGGAACCCTTGGCTATTAGCTTGCCTGTCGTATCGAATCTTCATGCGGTCGCTCACCTTCTGGATGTTCTGACGAGCCATCTCATGCATATCGTGGCGACGGTCCACTAGGTTCTATAAATACTAAGTTTCTGGCTGTTTTGCGTCCGGGGAGCTTCCAAAAGCCAGATCACAGGGGAGGCGTAACTCTACGCCGAACATTAAGCTGGCTGGCGTCATCCCAGTGGTGTCGTCTGTTGACGAGCGCTAGGCCAGCAAAAACTGTGGCAGCTTGACGTCCCAGTCTCGCTGACAGCTGCCACGACCTTCCTTAGGTGTTCTAAGGTATTGAGGTATCTTTCAAAAATGCCATCCGACTGGGGATGTAGAGGTGTTGAGCGGGTCTTGTTCACTCCAAGTTTTCTAGTGCCTCCATCAGGATGTGCCTCCATCAGTGTCTTCCAGGAGCATCAGCCAGCAGTAGCGCAGTCCGAATTTGCCGAATGTTCGGTTTGCTCCCAGGTGTCCTCCTGAAGTACCGGCATGCACTTCCTTCAAGACATCCAGAACCTTACTTCGGGGAAGTACCAACTGTTCTCTGTGCGTCTTCCCATCGGGTGATTCACACACCCGGAATAGCACGTCCTCTCTGATCGTCAATGAGTCCCATTGTGCACAGTACGACTTGTATGTGGCACTCCTTGGTGCGATGTCCTCCCAGGTTGGTCTTGTCCCTGCCTCCACTTCCCTAAAGCGTGGGCCCAAGTCTGCATCCGCCAGCTGCTCCCTCCTCAGTTCTGTGCTATCCCAGTAGTCCGCAGGCACTGCCGTGACCACTCTGACAGCTGCGGCACGCTCCTTCTCTTCCACTCTTGTGCATTGGCGGCACTCCTCTAGGCAGGGTCTTCAGGACATGGCATCTGCGTTACCGTGGCTCTTCCCTCTACGAGATTCAGAGGTGATGTCGTACTCCTGCAACCTCTGTACCCAACGTGCTGTCTGAACTTCCAAGGTTTCTAAAGCTTAGTAGCCAGGTTAGAGCGGAGTGGTCAGTCCTCAGGGGGAATGGCTGACCGTACAGGTACTTGTGAAAGTGCTCCAAGGTCTTTATCACTGACAGTAACTCTCGCCGGGTGACGCAGTAGTTCTTCTCTGCCTGGACAGCGTCTTGCTGTAGTAAAATATGACATACTTATGGCCGTCCTGGATTTGGGATAGGACGTCTCCTATGCAATGCACGCTTTCGTCTGTGTTAACAATGAAGGCGCCATCTGGTTGTGGGAATCCCAGAATAGGAGCATTGCACTGTGTCTTCTTCAGGTATGTCTTGCCCTAAGGAAAACCCCGCGGAGGCGCTAGGCCCCCTTTTGGGACAGCTCGGTAACTCCCTGGTTGAAGGAAGCCAGGGACTTTAGACCTACGGGTCCTTGACTAATTGATGTAAAACCTCTGCACTCCCAATGTCTTCTTCAGGTGCTGGAAAGCGCCTTTGGCACCCTCCGTCTACATATAATGCCGGTGTTCTTTTGTCAGACATGTGAGTGGTTTGGCGATGTTGGAGAACCCCTAGATAAAACGGCGGTAGTAACTGCGCAGCCCCAGAAACCTGCGTAATTTCTCTTATCCTTCGGCCAAGGCCAATCTCTCACGGTCTGTGTCTGCTACGGGCCTGTGGCCACTGCGGTTGGTGAGATTATGTGGCCCAAGTAGTTGACTTTCTTGCGGAAGAGCTGGCATTTCTTTGCCTTTAGCTACAAAATGGTTGCCTGCAGTCTCGGTAACACCATGCTCAGGTTATTGAGATGGTATTCGAACGTCTTGCCGACGATGATGATATCATCCAAGTATATTGGGCATGTGTCTTATGTCAATCCTCTCATTACTGATTCCATGAGGCGTTGAAATGTGGCTGGTGCATTGCAGAGGCCAAAGGGCATAACTGTGAACTACCAAAGCACTTGGCCTGTCGAGAATGCAGTCTTTTCCTTGTCTCTCGGGTCTAGAGGCACCTGCCAGTAACCCGACTTCAAGTCCAGGGTCAAGAACCGTTGTGCATCAGCTAGCGTGTCCAGGGTGTAGTCAATCCGGGGTAAGGGGAAACAGTCCTTCCGGGTGAAAGCGTTCAGCTTCCTGTAGTCCTCGCAGAAGCGTAAATCACCGTTCTTCTTTGTCACCAGAACTATAGGGTAACACCAAGGGCTGTCAGACTCTTCAAACACTCACCTGGATTTCATGTCATCTAGCATATCCCGTACCGCCACTTTCTTTGCCAGCCGAACGCGTCTAGGTGGTTGCCGAATATGCCGGAGACCGTTGTCGATGGATGCGATGGAGCACATTGTCTGTGTGGTCGTAGTCACTGTCGCCTCGGCTGAAGACGCGCTGGTATCGTCTCAGGAGTTGTCGAACCTTCTCCAGCTGCTCTACGGTCAGGTGGTCAGCAACCCTCTCCAGTAAACCTTCCAGCCGGGGCCCCAGGTGTTGCTTCGGCACCGCCTCCTGTGTGTTGTTGATTGCGGTTACGCTGACCACGGGCTCGCACGTCAACAGCTCCGTTCCGACGTCGTGGTTGCTGCCTGTCATTTTGAGCAGCCTAACTGGCACCTACTCTTGACACGGCAATAATGTCCTGGCTTGGCTACACAGAATGCGTGCACAGGCGTCTTCTGGTCCAGCATCATGTTCCTGGTTCGCCGACTTTCCAGTAGCGCCGTCACCACCACTTCGCTTCTCGCAGGGACAACCACGTCTTCCTTCAAGAGGACCCTGCAGATTTCAAGGTGCTCTTCGTGTTGCCGTAATGTCACCTCTTCTCCATTGAGCCACAAGACCTTCCTGCCTACGTCGACCGTCGCCTCGTGGCTCCTGAGGGCATCCAATCCCAGTATCACCTCCTCAGTCACCATCGTGACGTACACCCACAGACACATGGCACTTTGCCCCATGGTCAACTTCAGTAGGGCCTCCTTCTCCACAGGCAAGGTGTCACCCGATGCCGTCACAAGCTGTTATGGTTGGCTTGGCTTCCGCGTCGACAAACCCTTTGCCACGTAAGGTTTGATGATGGTCACGACCATCCCGGTGTCCATCGTACGCGGCACGGCTTACCTCTCACCCAACCGTCCGCGATGAGGCTGTCATCCAATCGTCGGCTGACGGCACGCAGTGTCACTCGAGGGGATAGTAGTGACGACGCCGACGTGCCCTCGCCCCTCGCCCTTACTTCTATTTCGGGTGCTCTCCATTGTGTGGGCAATCTCTCTCCAGGTGTATCGGCTCTCCACACTCCCAACACACGCCACTAGGTCTTCGCCGGTGTCCCTCGGCTGGCCTTCGGTCTCCATTATAGCGGCTACTCCTTGTTCTGGAAGTCCGGGTAGCTCTCACCTTTGCCGCCTCCATCCTCAATGCTGCCGTTAGCGCCTTGCAGTGCACTAGGCGCTGACGAATATCTGTGTCTCGTACCCCGTCGACAATGGAGTAGGCAGTCTCTCGGCTGAGGTGTTAGGTCGACTAAGGCTTTACTGACCAGCTGCTCAATTGCCAGGGCGAAATCCTGCAGAGTCTCCCCTGGCTGCTGTGACCTTGTTTTTTGCTGCCTGCGATACGCTGCGGCTAAGCGGTGGTTTCAAAAGCGGTTCTCCTGGGCCTCCCACATGTCCTTGGGCGCCGCCGCGGTCTGAAACGCGTTTATCACTTCTGCGGACCGTCCCTGGAGGCTCGCTATTAACTGTGTGGCCTCTTCCTCTTTGTTGTGCTTGGTCACTGCCTCGAATTGATGGCGGAAAGCTTGGAAAGCTGTGGCGCCGTCGTGTTTAGGAGGTTTGGCACGCGCAGTTGTGTCGCGTCCCGGCTCTTCGACCTTTAAATCCTTCAACCTGCTGCCGACGATGTCTACTATCATGGCGTTCAGGGACTTGGTGTTGCTGTCAGCCTTTCCCTCCAGGTCGTTAACGTGGCTCTCTAGGTCTTCGACGCGCTCGCCCAACTCTGTGACGTACTCCTTCACGCCGGTGAGCTATTCCTCTAATTTGGCGGCGAGGGCCTTGCTCGCAGCCTCTATTGCTGTGATTGATTCGGACATCTTCACGGTCATCGTTGCAGCCATGTTGCTATTTGCAGCTTACGTCTTCGTTGTTAATTCCGCCTTCATTTCTTCCTTTTTCTCGATGATGTTGTCGTTAGCCGTCTTCGTTTTGTTAGTTCCGCGTGCAGGCTAATATTTGCCGCTTTCATTTCCGAGGTCAGTTCGGCCTTCATTTCCATCACCTTCTCGGTGATGTCGTTAGGCGCCTCATTTCTTACATTTTCTGTAAAATCTTTTCCAATGCCGCGTCCATTGTCAAATGTTCCACTGTCTGACAACAATTGTGGCTTTGTGGGTTTGTAGAACTAAAATTCCGAGTTGCAGATATTCCAAATTTTCTTTATTTGCGTAGAAATAGACTCACAGTAGCAGTATTACATCACATTCACAACAACAATTAATTAAATTAACATTTGCTCTGTGGGGGGGGGGCTGCAGTCCCGCAGGCCTCCTTTATCGGCCGGCACTGCAAATAAGTATTACAAATATAACTCGTCTGCTCCATATTTGAAACTTGTTTTTACTCATTTCAATCTTCAGTTTTGAAACCATTAAGTGTTACTCCTTTTTAAATATCTTTCAGAACAAAATATTTTTCTTCCTTTAGCTTAATCACACCCACCATATACACCTATTTCATTCGGCACACTAAATCTTTTGGAATCATTCATGTACCTCTTTTTAGTGGAGACTGTTTCTTTACAGGGTGGTGCATTGTTTAAATCCCACACAGATAAAAACCATATTGTTCATTGTTTGACATAGCAAACACAGGATTTACTATATCCTACATGCTTTCAGCAACACATTAAAATGGTATTTAGCGCTCGGCTAGGCGTGAATGAGAATTAATGTTCTTCTAGTAAGTAAATGGTCGTCTACACAGTAAACGCGTAAAATACATCCCGCTAGAACACTTTTAAAATGATACGCACCGTACTCGTAGCATGATTTTTGAAGGATATGAATATAGATGCATTTAAATAGCAATACAAATAATTATTAATTGGATAAAGCAACAGAAGTGAAACTCTAAGTTACAATAAGATATATCCTGTTTAGTTACATTTATTCCTAAATCAGCCTTAATCTATAATTTGGGAGCACATTACTTTAAATATTCTGTTATATAATGATATGCAATGAAATGGCAATTTATAGAAGAATATATTTTCAGAGTGGAATATTAAGTGAACATTCTCTCAATTAATAATTTGTATTAATCTATGTTTCATATAACGTTGCCCCTCTGACATGTATCACTAGGGGTGCAACTACCTTCCCCCTCATCCTATTTGGCTAATGCTTTCGCGCCATAGGCCATAGGCGGTGCCTTCCCGTCACATTTACACCTGCAGTAAACCTCATAATACTTGCCAGGAAGATAGATAAAATCATACAAATAAGAATGGGAAGGCATGCAAAAATAATGAAGTTTATTATAAAACTGAGTAAGCTGAAACTACATGAATGAGCAATGGAACTGAAACAAGTTTATAATGAAAGACATTCGGCATTTTCCACTGGGATGTTTTAAAAGCAGCACACATACCTTGCAAAAATGCTTGTCGTTCAGTCTTAAAGGTCGTGTCATGACATACCTGTGTATCCTTCATTCACCCAAGTCTCGTCAAGGTAGTATATTTTGCGATTTGTATCCCGGTACAATCTGATTGTCCTTAAATAACGTCTTCGCCACACAGCAATATCACCCCTGGAGTGGTAAATTTTCCTGTTGTTTCAATTTCATGTCGCGATGTTCCTAAGCATCTAACACACCTGTGAGTTCAGAGCACAGCGGTTCAACTTCTTTCACTGACAAGGACGTATTATTCTCTGTGAGGGCATTAAACGCATGCAACACAATTACTTTTTCGCCGCTTTGTAAAGGTTTTTCCTTGCGATGCTTCAGCGAAAAACTGGCGGTAGACTCTGCCATTATACACATAATAAGTACACGCGCAATAAACGATCAATAAAATAATATAGCTCTATCACTGGGAAAAACACACCTTCGAATGGCGATATATAACTAATCCAGTTCAAAACAAGGTCAGTGATAAAAGTCATATAAACAAATAAGTCATCACTACCGCTAAAGCACGTGCTATCATACCATGTGCTTGAAAGTAAAGGAACCTCCTCTTTACTTCGTTTAAGAATTAACATGCATTTCAGATAAATCAACTCTGTTGCGTAATATATTTAATTCAAACAGTTACAAAAATAGAAATTTGTCAATTCTCCTCCAAAATATAAATGTAAAATAAACTAATTTTTACCGCAGAACTGTCTATACTACAACAGCAGCCAATGAGAGGTGATAAGGTCACGTGACCGTTTGGAGATACAAGCTTATGTGAAACAAGGATTAGTAAAAGTATATCTACCTAACCTGGGCAAAATGGAGATTCTCAGTTTGTCAAGTCCTTACGCATCTCCGTTTCCCATCTTGAAGACGTCATAGTATAGGTCAGCTTATAACCAAAATATTTTCTTTGCACATTTTACAACCGACTAAACGCAGTTTGCAGTTTGCTTTATGAGGAGATAATTTTTAGAAAAGCTATAAAATGGCAGCATGCCCTCAGATTACCATGATTACAAATAAAAGATGTGAGTTTTTCTTTATATGGAAATATTTTTTTTTTTTTTTTTTTTTTTTTTTTTTTTTTTTTTGCAGTCCTCCAGTTTTCAAGCCTCAGAAAGTACACAAATACCATTTGAAACTGTAATTTTAATTTATAAGACTGCATTTATTTACTGAATGAGTACTGAGCAAATGAAAACGCATTATTTCTTCAAATTTAGTGCGATTTGAATTAAACATTACAGTAGGCTAATACAATATGTGGCTTTGGATTTAAGAAATAGAGACAAAAGCTATGCTAATAGCGACAACAATGTTTACTTCATTGCAAAATCAACCTGAAGGCAATTTGTCTTGGCAGAACTTACACAAAGACAGCGAAATGACTAATGGCGAATAGATCCATTTTACATTGATGACAACTTTAATTTTGAAGTGCATTTAAGCCTGTTTATGCTACTTTATTTCCTGGAGAAGCATGAATTCAAAATGATATCTTATTCCAGCAAGATGGTGCTCCTGTACATTATGGAAGGCAGGTTGTGAATTACCTAAATCTGAATTTCCAGGAAGATGGACTAGCAGAAGAGGAAGTATAGAATAACCACCAAGATCTCCTGACCTGAACCCCTTAGGCTTTTGCATCTGGGGATACTTGAAGTAGAGAGCTTACAAGGACTGGCCAAGAGATATTGAATAGTTAAGGCGAAGAATTGCGCAAGAAATGCAGCTGATCAGGTAACAGTGTTGCTGGAAACATTAATTTCAAAGAAAGACTTTGACGTTATTTGGCAGTAAATGAAGGCTATTTTGAGCACCTTATGAAGTGATTTCGTCATGTGCTAAAACACAGCACCACTAGTTTTGTTATCAATGTGTTTTCTTGGTTTAAATCTTATGTGCTGTAATAAGTGCTAATAAGTTTAAATAACAGCCCAGAAAGGACAATCTACCTGCACGTTTCGAGACCTAATGAACAAAAGATATGACAAAAAATGGCACATCGTATTCACAATCATAGTAATAAAAAACACGGTGATATTCTGTAGCTTTTCTAAAAAAAAATATATCACTACACAGAACTATAACTACAAGGTTGTAAACATTGTTTTACACTTTTTACTCACGCCGTATTTATATTTTAATTTTGAAGTATATATTAAGGCGCACAAGAAAAATGTTTTCAAATAAACATATTTTCTAAACGGCAATATATGCGTCTAAGTAGCATTGCGATTGTAGTACGTTTATCCTTATCTATAACAATTGGAATAACGTCTCTATTAACAGTAGAACGTGGTGGGACTTATCACCACCATATCCTACTTCTAGCTTTTTAACGAAATTAATTCTTCCCGTTCAGTCAATTTCGTTTTATCAAATTTTCTTTCATGCCCAAAATATTATTTTCTAGTATATTGGTTTGCAATCTGTAAAATTTGCTAAATGTGTGGGGATACATTTCCATAACATTTCATAAGCTATAGCATTTGCAAGGAATCCTGCATTGTGAATTGTCGTGGCTCCTTGGAACGGCTACCCTCTGACTCCTCTTGCCCCATCCTTTCACCCAGCAGTGTCCCTCTTGAGATCATAAATGCCGTAGACCAAGTTTGGACCTCCATGCGAAGCCCCTAAGTAGTGTAATCTAGTCTATTCCCAACTCCTTTCTCTCTCACCGCAGTAAAATTCTAAAAAGCAATGAAACTCTCCTAGCATTGGGAATCATTGTCTATAGATTTTAAAGTAATAATGAAAGTTTAGTTGCCAACGCTGAGTAGTAACTCAACAATAATAAGCTGATTTCACATAATGGGGCAACTGAAAAAACACACCATATTGTTTAAGAGGTTGCGATTCAGCACAAATGAAATCCTTCATAAAAGTTTGTGCTTGTATTCGAAATTACGAGGTTAGGTAAAAAATAGTGCTTCAAATATTTCTTTTACTTAAATAAGTTATATGAAAACTTTGAATTTGGCGCCATTCCTCAAACCTTCTTCTCCAATCCCCTGCAGTAATAACTTCCTAAGTCAACAGGTGGCAGCACTGCATGCTCTTGCAAAATGGCTGACATCGACATTCGTATTAGACAGCGTTCTGTGATTGAAATTTTGACTGCCAATTCGCATTCACGAAAGGCTAAAAATGTGTATGGTGATGCAACGGTGGATGTCAGCACTGTTAGACGATGGGTTCGTCGCTGTAACGAAGCTGAAGGGCAAACACCATTGACAGAAGAAAAGCGAAGCGGCAGGCCGGTGACTGCAGTGACTCCATGCAATATTCAGCGAGTCGATGACATCATTCGTGGTGATTGCCGGGTAGCAACAGGCGAATTGTGTCGCATTACCTCCCTCAGTAAAGGCAGTGTGATGACGATTATTCAACAACTGGGGTACTCAAAAGTTTGTTCACGTTGGGTACCAAGAATGTTAACCGCCCAAAGCAAAGAAACAAGGAAAACAATAGCCATCGAGCACTTGCAGCCATTCAATTTGGAGGGAGAGGAGTTTCTGGAAAAAATTGTTACTGGAGCCGAAAAGTGGATTCATCTTTTTTAACCTGAATCAAAGAGGCAGTCAATGGAATGGCAACACATAACGTGACCGAACAAAAAAGATTTCAAAACTCTGCGCTGGGCCAGGAAAGTTATGGCGACTGTGTTTTGGGATGCAGAGTGTGTGCTTGTGATTGATTTTTGGAGCAGCGATGCATAATAAATTATGTCCAATACGTCAGAACTCTCAAAGAGCTGAAAGCACGTCTTCGCCGAGTTCGCCCAACAAAAACTATGGTGGATGTTCTTCTCTTGAATGACAATGCAAGACCACACACCAGCCGTTACACCACTGCAGAAATTGAGAAATTGGGATGGCAAGTCTTACCACACCCCCATACAGCCCTGTCCTGGCACCATAAGATTTCCATCTGTTCGGGCCACTAAAGGAAGCTCATCGTGGGACTCATTTTGAAGATGAGGAGGCTGTGAAAACGTCCGTGAGCCAATGGCTTAGGAAGCAAGACTGTGTGTTTTACCACACTGGAATACACGCCGTAGTTAAAAGGTGGACCAAAACTGTGGAAAAGGACGGAGATAATATTTAATAGTGAAAAATTAATCGTCAATGTTGTAGTTTTCAAGCGGTGTAAATTGGATTCAATTTCGTTGGCAATTAAAAGAGAAAAAAAAATAGGAGGCATTACTTTTTGACCACCCTCGCATGTTAGACTGAATGGTACGTTGTAAGTAGGGCTGAGAACTAAGTTCGTGGCGACAATTTCCATTGAGTGGAAAAAATGCAGGGCATCTAGAGAGTATTAATTCTTCTCGATTTGTTCGGCAATATTATAGTTTGGAACGCTGGTTCAAAATCGTAGTCAGCTAACCAGATGTAGTGTAGCCGTCAATCTAAGCCAAGGTAGTATATATACTCCCGAGATGTGCACAATTACCTCAAATTCTTGAAAATGATAAAGCAACATACAAGAAGTCACCTCTGTATAACGCCATATTTCGTAACGTTCATAAACTGTTGCTTAAACAGAGAAGCTCGCTAAGGAAGTGTGTTGCATGAGAGCACAAATTGACAGACTAGAATTAGAATTAGAACTAGAATTAGTGAAATGGAAGAGTTTAAAGCCGCTGAGGCTGAGTAATTAGGCAGAGAAGTTTATATGCTTTAACTCGTCTTATACTGGAGAAGAGGTATGAATATGTGGACCAAAATAACAACCAGATACTACCGACTCCAACAATGGGATATTTCCACTGCCAACAATGGGATACCTATAGAAATGACCCTATTCAGATACTTGGACTAGTTTTAACTATTAATAACATCCAAGACATCTTGTTACGAACTACAAAAGCTTGGAGCATTGTAAAGAGGTTAGCAAAAATTATTATGCAAACCAAAGAGAGTGACGAAAGGAATTAGTGACCATCAGACAGCTGCGATTTTGAAGTTATGCTAGCACCAGCAGTCCCAAAATGATATGCAGAGTATGCAGTGGTTTTTTAGTTGGTGAAAATCCAACTCGCAAGTTTGCGTCTTTATAAGATTTTTCCATTGCGTAAAAAAAAAAAAAAAAAAAAAAAAAAAAAAAAAAAAAAAAAAAAATTACCGACTCCATCGTCTTGAGCAACGCACCATTCAATGCGGCCTAATCCTATAACTCTCAAATATGTATAAGGCGAAGCAGATAGAAAGAATAAATGGGACAGTAGAGTTGAAGTAGAAGAAATACACCAACTTACATAAGAAACCACGATGTCAGAATTATAGACATGGTGGTATTCAAAGTTTAAAATGCGAAACTCACATTATCTCATTCAGTTTTAACATGGCTTTTGTATATCTTCTCTACATCCTATGACATTAGGAGCAACTGAGCTCCATAAACTTGCACCAAAGAGTAAGAAGAAGAGGGAGAAGAGTGTTCCGGGAAAATGTCTAATTGAACTGTTATGTCTTTTTGTTCCAAGCTCTCACTACCTACTTTCATTATTATGATACAGTTATATCCTGCCTTTAAGTTCCTTTGCAGAGGTTCTCGTCTATCTGTCATCATTGCGGCGCGTATTAAAATAAACGGTAAATACATCAACAAAATGGAAAAATACAGACTCCGCGATGGTCTGGAGCGGAAAATAAAACAGAGAAGCAAACAGGTTCCACAAATATGGATCTTGAAATAGTGTAATTAGTGTCATTTATGGTCTATTTAGAATGTGAATTAATGAATAAATGAAAAATCATTAAGTGTTTTATCGAGGAGAATGGTGTGTGGTTCTATATGACCGATGTGTTGCGCTATTCTATATGGGTAGACAGATGACCCATACGCATACTAATTTTCACTCAGACTTCCCTTAAAAATTCTTCTGGTTAACTTAACCTAGATTAGCGTTTGTAATCATGAACTAATATTTCTCATTGATATAACTGTTTTACACCTTACAACACTGATCCACCATGGTTCTACTAGTTATCTGAAGCTTCCTGCCCATGTAGGCTTTGGCCATTCTACGAGGGTTGGTCAAAAAATAATGCCTACTATTTTTCCTCTTTTAATTGTCAATAAAATTGAATCCATAGCTTGAAAACTACAACATTGAGGATTAACTTTTCACTATTCACTATAATCTCCATTCTTTTCCACAGTTTTGGTCTACCTTTTAACTAGGGCATATATTCCAGTGTGGTAAAACACACGGTCTTGCTTCCTAAGCCATTGACGCCAGGACGTTTTCACAGCCTCCTCATCTTCAAAATGAATCCCACGATGAGCTTCCTTTAGTTTCCCGAACAGATGGAAGTCTGATGGTGCCAGGTCAGGACTGTATGGGGGGTGAGGAAAGACTTGCCATCCCAATTTCTCAATTTCTGCAGTGGTGTAACGGCTGGTGTGTGGTCTTGCATTGTCATGCAAAAGAAGAACATCCGCCATAGCTTTTGTTAGGCGAAATCGGCGAAGAGGTGCTTTCAGCTTTTTGAGAGCTCTGACGTACTGGACAGAATTTACTTTGCATCCCTGCTCCGAAAAGTCAATCATAAGCACGCGTTCTGCATCTCAAAACTCTGTCGCCATAACTTTCCCTGCCGACCGCTGAGTTTTGAATTTTTTTCTTCCGTTACGTTATGTGATTCCATTCCATTGACTGCCTCTTTGATTCAGGTTCAAAAAATGAACCCACGTTTCGTCTCCAGTAACAACTTTTTCCAGACATTCATCTCCCTCCAAAATGAAGCACTGCAAGTGTTCGGAGGCTATAGTTTTCCTTGCTTCTTTGTTTTGGGCGGTTATCATTCTTGGTACCCAACGTGAACAAACGTTTGTAACCCAGTTGTTGAAAAATCGTCATCACACTGCCTTTACTGAGGGAGGTAATGTGACACAATTCACCTGTTGTTACCCGCCGATTACCATGAACGTCATCAACTTGCTGAATGCTTCATGGAGTCACTGCAGTCACCGGCCTGCCCCTTCGCTTTTCATCTGCCAATGGTGCTTGAATTTCAGCTTCGTAACACCGACGCACCCATCGTCTAACAGTGCTGACATCCACCGTGGCATCACCATACACATTTTTTAGCCTTTCGTCAATGCATGGCCGCGCCGTGGCTCAGTGGTTAGACAATTTGGCTCTCACCAAGGCGGGTCGGGTTCGATTCCAGGCGACCGCAAAGTGAGATTTGTGCTGGACAACACGGCGCTGGGGCGGGTTTTCTCCAGGACCTCCAGTTTCCCCCGCCATCTCATTCCACCGGTGCTCCATCTTCATCTCATGTATCATCAGTGTCGCCGCCTGCGGTGCCATATATAGTGAAAGTGGGCGTTAAACACTGCACATTTCTTTTCGTGAATGCGAATTGGCGTTTCACCCTCTGCAGTCAAAAATTCAATCACGGAACGCTGTCTAATACGAATGTCCATGTCAGCCATTTTGCAAGAGGATGCAGTGCTGCCACCTGTTGACTTAGGAAGTTACTACTGCAGGGGATTGGAGAACAAGGTTTGAGGAATTGCGCCAAACTCAGAATTTTCACATGCCTTACTTATTTAAGGAAAAAACAAATAGGAGGCCTTACTTTTTGACCCACCCACTTAGGTTTCTGATTTCAGTGTTTGGGTTCCACACGTTGGTGTACCGAGCTCATCTCTCGCGGTGAAAGCTTGCAGTATAATCCATCAATTCCCACTTGATTCCTTCAGACTAATGTGGTACATTTATAGAGAGCATGTTCTACATTAGCCTGTTTGTTCGAAACTTTCTCAGGTTGCGAAATGCCCTTGATGATTATTTCCAATTTCCTTTGCGAGTTCTTTTGCTGTTTGTTAGGAACCAAGTTTGGCATGCATATTGTAGTGTAGTACAGGAGATACGAGTGTGTAGGGCTTCGATCCTATAAGATCAGTGTACATTTCTTTAATGTATTACAAAAAGGTGAAAGAAACCAAAGTTTTGGCCTGCTAACCACAGAAATGCAGACATACAAAATAAATGTATTTGCTTGTACAAATGTAAAACTTTGAGTTAACGTGTGTGCTGCCTGAAGAATTTTACAGCAGGTTATTGAAGCAGACATTAGGCGTATAGTCATTCCCTCAATGTATCAAATGTCCTCAAACAATACTGGATAATACTTCATTTACAGTTATGCAAAAATGTGGTGGTGAACCATCGTTCATAAACTACATCTGCTGGCAATGACGCAATGATATATACCTACCTATTCCAAGAAATTTGGAAAAACCAATGTGTTGAAAACCAGAAATAGCTCTTCGGTTAGCTTTTCGTAGAACTGCAGTCCAATTATACAGTTATGAATATTCCTGCCCAGGCACTGAACAAGAATGTGCATTAATGTCATGCCCGTTTCACTTCATTTGGTTGACTGAGGCTCATACGTGACAATTGTAAGAATTAAACATCTGATATACTGCACTCAGTTATCCTTCTCTATTCACTCTTGTACAACCTATTCTTTAAAACTCTCTTGTGTCCATTAATATTAATTGAGGTAAACATTTCTATAAATTGCTCTACAGTATATTTTCTGGCAAGTAGGACAGGAATAGATTAATTCAGTTAGTTAAAGGGATAGTCAAATATTTTAACAAAAAGTCGCTATGTGATGGCTTTGAAATTATTTAGATACCATGACCAGCAAGGGAAAAACCAAATAGATTCTTCTGATTTGAGAAAAGAATAACTATTGAAAATTGTCGCGTTTCCCCGGTCGCTTGCGTTACTTTTGCAGCAACCTTAAGGCATTTGCAAATTTTAGTGATTGTTTTTCTTTTTGTAGTTGATTTATTAGTGCTGGCTATGTCGTGTCCACGGCTGCTCATCGGCTACGGCTTAAGCAGAGCATGTTGGTATGGAGATCCCGAGGTTCGTGTGAAGAGAAACAATTAGTATCACTGTTTATTTGAATTCATATTTCTATATAAAGTCCCCGATGAAAATGTTTTCACTACTGGTGTCCGCACAGCTTGCTTTCCTGACACACACTTCTCCACTAATGCATCCTTTTTTTACATGCTTACCTCCGTGTAAAGGGGGTGAGTTCATTGAACAATCCTCGGTCCCGTTAGGTCTGTCTTTTGAAAATGACCAATGACCATTCTTTACATGTATGTAGTGAAAACATTCTTTTGGGTGAGGCAGTTTTCAACAGAAATGATATATTATTTCATATTCATATTAATGAGGTCCTTATAAATAATGCCTCAAAATTCTCAGCAAATTCAAGAAATATCAGGAAAATCCTTAACTCCACATAGAAGTTGGTATAAATGATGTGCTTTAACAAGGTGTACATTTATTCTGTCGTAGAACTTCTTATCTTACGGGTTACCATTTATGCAAAATTAATTTAGAGTGGAGCACATTAGGGGTTAGTCCTTAAACATTCAAGATCTACATTTAATTTGCCATGAAATACTTTAAATACCTGGCAATATAATCAGAACTATTTGTGCCATCTTTGAGAAGGTTTTTTCATCGATATAATAGCTTGGGATGAGATATATTTTGATCTTTCAAATTTCCGTGCTTTCTGTTTAGAATATGCTGAACTTAAATGTAAACTATGGTATTTCACCGAACTTTTGATTTTAATTGTCGATCCAAAGAAGTTTTTCGATACTGTTCCGCTTTGAAGTTGACGAACATAAGTGACGTACCTGATTCCATCCCAGAGCTGACCGGGGGGGGGGGGGGGCGGGTTAGAAAAAATAGTACCAAAATTGCGCCTCACAGTGATAAAATTATTCATTTTTGGGCCGTTAAAACGGAGGAAATATGTCCTGGGTAGGTCTTCAATCTACATGACATCACATGAACCATCGCACCCATGGTCAATATTCCGTAAAATATGGGAAGATATCTCTGAAGATATCATAGTACGCACCACACCATTCCACAACATCGTTACTTTGCACTTATGTTTTTGGCAAGCGTACTCAGAAATAGTTGGGAGGTTTTCTGTAAATCGGTAAGGTGCTTTTTACTCTGGTATTCATCAATTTAATTGTTTGCATTGTGATCAGGTTTATATTGGAAAGAAGAAACTTAGTTTGGAAACCAGAAAGAAAGAACATTTTCGTAACATTAAATATAAACAAATTGATAAATCGGCCATAGCAGACCATTTTTGGTCATTTCACCATGAAATAAATTCCGAAATTAAATTATTAAAACAATTAAATGGTCCCACAGGGTTAATAGTGTGGGAAAAAATATTTATTTAAAAAATTAAACATCGCGTAATGAATTTTGACATACCGGCAATTGATTCTGTTTTTAGGTTTGTTTCGTCTTCAGATGTTGGTAATGCTGAAAACGTAACATAAGAAAAGAAAACAACACCGTAACCAAGATTTCCTTAACAACGGTGTTTGGAAGTAACTGAGGATGGAAGCGATATGCTTTTGAAATCCCTTGAATAAAGAAGAAGCAAGTATTAACATCAACTTCTTAAGTTACGTGGAGATTCTTTACAAATATTTTTATTTGTGTAACACTTGTTGCTTCACTGTGACTAGCTTCATTTTCTGTGTAATAAATAGTAGTTAAGATGTGTTGGATATACCGCAATAAACCTTCAGTAATTACTATACGCAGGTATGCCACCTTCAGGAACTCCTGACTTTAATCCATGCAAATTCTTGTTTTGGAGACATTTGAAAGATACAGTTTATCAGGGATACTTTTTATCACTCCGTCATCTAAGGCTATGTGTAACGATGTGTCGTTCTAGTTTCAGCAGATATGGTGCGAGACTATTACCGTTGCAAAATTTTAATTATTTGGAGACGATGTTGAACATTCTTTGCAACAATAATTCCTATTAAATTTATCATAATTACCGCTATGAATGTGTCAGCTTTATTTTCCATTTTACCTTCATTTATACCGCATTCTGACTGCCCACATTGTCAAATCCTGGAATTAAATTTTGCAACATTTCGTGCCTTAATTAGCATGTATACGAGGTTATAAGCTCCTAAGATTATCGACTACAACCACCTACCTATAATCTTTCAAATAAGTTGCTTATCAAAAGATACCTGGTATTAATTAATTAATTGTTAATTTCATTTTAAAAGAATATCTGTGATATGTAGTATTATGATATAGGTATAGCTTAGTAATCTACTAATTTCGCATCTCTATACATTGTTTAACTTAGGAAATTCTTAAGAAGATTAATTTAAAAGAAA
>CM060954.1:124315902-124478402 GCA_030765055.1 Mantis religiosa
TTTAAGTTACAACTATTACACAAAGTATTGCACATAGTTTTACATAATATAAATATTGAAATGGCTGCTTTTATATGTCCTGCGCAGAGGCGTAGTTGGTTAGGGAATCATTCTTTGGTTCCTTGTCATGAAATGTGGCCCGGGTTCGATCCCAACCTTGGGGTGCGGATTTTAATTCCCTGGTATAGGACCGGTGTCCACTTAGCATCGTGAGGAAAGTGAGGGGCTTACGCTAGGTAAGTGGCCCTGTTCATGAAAGCCATTTTCCGGAGATGCTGACCACATCTCCTCGTATCGGTTGGATGATCGCCCACCTTTATCTTGTGTATGTGGGCGTGAGGCCGACAGTTGGTTTGGCAGGTCCTGGCCCTATGTGGACTGTCGCGGCATTGGAGGGCTGCCATTTTATATAGTTGATAATAATAACAAAAATGTTGTTTTATTATCATTATTATTTGAGTTGCTATTATTTATTAATGATTCTCATATCATTTATTTTATTTTGTACTGAATATTAATTACTGAAGGAGTGCACTTTAGTCATCTCAATAATGAGTAAAATATTTTCATCAAGTCTATGTTAATCCAGGTTTCAAAATTGTGTTCAGAAATTTAATAACTGAATGTGAATTAGGTCTTAATTGGTTTTTAACGGCCAAACCTGAAGAAGTTTGGTTCCATACTTTAGCATACAGTTACACTTTTATATCGCTCCCAGGTGACGATATCAAATTGTCGGGATTCTCAACTTGATGGTGATTTAACAGAAAAGCTGATAGATAACATGCACCAAGTGCTACCATTGAAAATCGAATGGATTTTCAAGCTACTAATGGTTCGAAAGTGAGTGGGATTTGTGTATAAAGCGTTTTATATAGGCAACAATTGTGCGGAGCTTCCAATTTACAACACGGTCAAATATTTATAAGCCAGAGATATTGCTGTAATATTTCAATGTAATACCACAAACGATCTGTAGATCAGCGAAATGGTATCACCTTTCATTATAAATCAGATTTTATTGTATTTTAGCCGATCCTTTGTCTCATTGACTGTAATTGATACCATTAATTTAGTAATGTAAAGTGTAAGAACCCCGATTTCAAATATAATATGTCCCTTAGTTTTGTTACATTTTGGTTTGTAGACCATAGGGAAAGATTGTCAAGCTAGGTGATCCTTTAACTTTTACAGATTATTGAATATTTCTGTAAAATCAGAGTAGAAATGTTAAAAGTGATACACAACTCTTCGATATAACACAAGTTTGAACATAATCTTTAAGCGAAACCAGCGTTTGCGATGAGCTCATAAAGGAAATGTTGCATAAAGGAAATGTTGGCCATGAAAAGCTTTACTGCTTAATCGCTTCGTTAAGTATAATATTAATAAAAAATTTCGACACTAAAGGCGCATTTTTCGAGCTAAGTATCACACAGCACATTATTAATATTCATGAAAATTAACTGCTACTTACGTATTTTTCGTACACTTTAGCACGAGACTTGACCATTGCCAGCAATTCCGCCTGAACATGACCCTCGTGGATAATTATATTACTCTGTAGCCATGCTGTGATATCACTTATCTGGTATGCGTTCTAACCTCACACTGTGGTGGGGAGCATTATCCATCACATAAACGCTACTTGGTTATAATTTGCGGAGAATCTCTTCAAACCAGGATTTGGAAACGTCACCATTCATTTCTCCACGATAGTCTCCCGTTGTTTTAGAGACGAGCACAAGATCACCACCCTGTAGTTAATAGTTGAAATATGCTTAGTACACACTTACTGTGCGCTTTAGCAAAACGAACTCAAGACTCCACCCTGAGTAGCAGTACTTTTTCAAGAGACTATTTACACAGCGGAAGCATCATGGAAATTGTGAAGAATGCCTGCTAAGATCAACGGTCATGTGGTTTTGTTTACATCTACTTTATTCTCCAGCTGCAAGTAGTATAAGTATACTTTAATATACTACTCTAACTCTCCACTGCACATACCTTACTCAAGAATTGAATAGACTTGATTTGAAATACACTTAAAGGGATTATTATAGAAATCGCTAATAACATTCATTTACACTTATTGAAGTATATTTTTATACTTTACACACAGCTTAATGGTAACGTTTTGTTTCACTCATTATCAGGAATGAACTTCCTTGAGCAGACATTTATACAAAACTTTATTTCAGAAATTAATTGAAATGCTTAGCATCAGTATTGGCTTTTCAAACCTTTACTCTAGTAGAAATATGGATTCATTAAATAAACTTAAGTACAGTAAAGCTATGAACAGTCTACAGCTAGCTTTAGAGATACGTTTCGGATATTGATAACTTCAAAGAAACACAGTTTAAATGAACGCGAGGATGCAATCTCTAAATCAGATACACGAGATATAGCTGTGCCAGTAAGAAACTACTAATAATACCGCATGGGATGAAAGGAAGAGAGCGATGCGGAACGAATCTTCCAATAGGAACATCTGTAGCTCAAACACAGCACGGAAATGCCGGTCTTCATGCCTCAGAAACCTGAAATTGCAATAAAATACACAGAAGGTAATGCTGGCCTCGTGGCCTCAATTGGCGAGTTTCAGCGCTGGTGAATTTCCTGCAACACGGCCCAGTGATCAAAACATTCGAGGCACAATTCCGCATTTGATAGTGTTTGGAATGTCCTGGAAAATTGTTAGAGGGCGGTTGATTACTCAACTTTTGTAAACACCTTTTGAAAATATCAACTGAAGTGTGGTCAAGTGCACATTCTATTTCGCGTTACTATAAGCAGTAACAAACGAAAATGCATCTAAATGACTTTCCCATATATTCACATTTTCTACTAGTTTTACTTGAATTCTTAAGCAATTTTGGAGATAATTCCAGGAAAGTATCACGTTCGAAATTCAGGTTCTGTTCCGCTTGGGCAGATCACTACGATCTTATGATGTTTTGATATTGGTAGAAGTTATCCCGGTGGGGTTTATCGCCTATATCAGAATTTATCTGGAAACGTTAGGATCTCCGTGGGTATCCAACCTCGGGCTGGTCGCTCTCTGCATCTTTCACTTGACCTCCCGTGAATGTTTTCAGATGTACAACGGGTTAGGTGCCCTTAAGTTCTGAAGTTATTTTCTTTGCTAATCAAAGCATTGCAGGAAGCAAAGGGTTTTCAACTCTAGTAATAAAGTTTAGTTTCGACTTTCATAGAGCTTTCATTACACAGAATATAAATATTATTCAAAGCTTTCAAATTAAAACTCGCCTTTCCATACGTTCAGAATTAGCTGAACTTTACTTCCTTTGCTATTTATTTACAGTAAGAATTTAGTTACAACTAAAAATAAAAACCGAGATTTTACCACAAAAATATTTTGCACACCGGGAATAAAAATATAATTTTTAGAATAAGGTCTGTGTGCGTGCCTGTCTACTTGTGCATCTGTGCGTCTTTAGGATCGAAAGGGAAGACCAAATTCTAAGCATGCAATACAGATATTTAGAAAAGAAATAAACAAAGATACGAATTACACCTCACACTTAAATTGTATAAATACCTTCAATTTTGTTTAAAAATAGACTGAAATGTTTGATTAAATCACGATATGCTTAAGATACATTTATTAGAAAGGAAATATATATTTTACATTCATTGTCTTTATACTCAGAACAATCTGCATGATTAGTAAACCTTAAGAGATAACCTCTTATTACACAAAAAATTGGATCACTTTAAAGCTCACAACTTACATGACTTTCAATTAGTAAACATTCTCTAATAGGTATTGCTTGTAATTGTTTGGCATTTTCCAATTCTTATAACGTTTCACAAATAAGTCTCTATACCATAAGATCAAAATAAGGGCTCAAATAGCGACCCACTCTTATATTATTTCGCTGTATTACACGTAAACATAAAATTACATAAAGTTAAATGTACAGTATTTATATTTATTTTTATTAAACGTGCAAGAGACTATCTGCATACTGAAGGTAGCGTGATTTATCACCATTTCATTCCTAAAATGTAAATACAAATGCTCTAAGTGTCATTATTTGAAATCCCAAGTATTCGTTCAGTTTCGCGGCAGACAGACATCAAATGTCAGACATTGAGACGCCGCACACTTGAACCTGAATCACCACTTGGCGAGATACTGGTCGACGTTAGCCTTGTTCGAAAAGGGCCATCCAAAAATCCTTCGTAAGGGCTCTTCTCCATTGCTACATTCCTCATTATTATTCAGACTGCATAGAGCCCTTCCTCTTCCACTTTCCTCCGGACATGTACTGTGGGAGAAATTCTAGCTAAGGATAGTTCGTCTACCTAAGGGCCACTAGACTTCAGCTGATTTTTCTTGTTTCTCAGCCACTCGGCGTGAATTGTGTTCCAAATTATTTTTACATTATGAAAGCCTGAGCTTTTAGACTTCAAAGCGAATGTTTAATTAACATCAGCTTTTATAGTTTAAAAAGGGTTTACAGAGATGAAATTGCAACTGACACTTAAAGCATGGAGACAGACAAAAAGAAACGGAACAATTCTGGATTCTGCGAAAGCTTATATGGCAATAAAATGCATAAATAAAATCAAAGAATTCTTGAAGAGCTGTTGTTCGACACTTACCTCATTTCACGTTGTGTGATTGCCTGAAGAAAAAAGTTTATACAGAAATTCTGACAAATTAGAAGACTGAAGAAGCATAGGACATAAAATCACTTCAAAATTGTACGCGTAACCTCACATGAATTTCTCTAACTGTTTACTCAAGATAAACATGTTCTGTTAATATTCCTGCAAGTGTAGGAAAGTATAGAAATATATTAAGCTTTAAGCAATAGATAAATCTCCAAAGAGCGGGTCGCTATGTGAGAGCTTTGAATATCCGTTTTGTTTGCATGACCAAGTGAAATAAATGAATACGGAAATAAAATTGCTCGTCTCGATAGCGTAGATGGTAGCATGTCTGCCTCACGTTCAAGAGGTTCCGAGTTCGAATCTCGGTCAGGGTGAGTTACTGGATAAGGGAACCCTGGGCCCATTTGAGCATCGTTTAACTCATTCCATTCATCGTGCGATATGATTTAATGTTAAAGGACGTAAATTAATAATAATAATAATAATAATAATAATAATAATAATAATAATAATAATAATAATAATAATAATAATAATAATAATAATAATAATAATAATAATAATAATAATAATAATAATAATAATAATAATAATAATAATAATAATAATAATAATAATAATAATAATAATAATAATAATAATAATAATAATAATAATAATAATAATAATAATAATAATAATAATAATAATAATAATAATAATAATAATAATAATAATAATAGGTTCTTTACCTGACCAAGCTATACCGCTATAACATGTCGCCATTCGGGAAGTCCCATGTTCGATTCTCGCGTCTGGTCTCCGGGTGCTCTGTGGTAGATTTTCCTTCAGGAGTTTGGGGATTAGGATATTTTTCGGCATCAAATGACTTCGAAATGAATTGTTAGAAACCTCATTCTCGCTTATACACATAAAATAGTTTAGGTCCCGCTATTCCCTCCTTCCCAAGGATCATGTTAGAAGCACAAATTACCACTTCATCTACATACAACGTTTGAAAGCGTACCACTCCGTAACAGGCATATTTACTTACGTCTACATAGCTTCTTTAACGTTGCGAGAAATATATTATTAGTTACCGCATGACTAACGTGTTCAAGTAAGGAAATACAACAGAATAAAAAATAAAATAATTGTTTATAACAAAGTATTCGTTCAATAAGCGTGTCTTAATTTTATTTTACGTTATGCTATCAATTAGGAACAAAATTCTTCTGCTTCTTTCATATCAAGGATGAAATAGTAATTTCATTTGCACTTTTCTTTGCAGTATTAATATTTGCAATTAATGAACCACGTCGCATTTTAGGAAAGAAGATTGTATTGTAACGGACCTCTGGAGCACCCTGTACCAGCTGCGAACGGAAGGCAGGGGGGAGGACCGCGTTAGCCACACCTTCTCCTCGTTTGTCTTGTAGTGGTGACAGGCTTGTGGTTAGGGGAAAACATGACTGGTCGTCTGTTTTCCTTCCACCTGGTTCTCGATCTTTCTGTTACCAGAACAATCTTGTAAACACCAGAAGTCGGGATATTCCTATATAAAGAGGGACAGACAGACAGTGTGAGTCAGTCAGTTGTTGGTTTGAGTTGGTCAAACAGTTGGTTAGCGAGTGTGAGCGAGAAGACAGTCGCAGTTCTTGGTGTAAGAGTTAGTCAGTGACGTGTTAATGAGCGAAAGGATTGTGCAACGGAAGACTGTACGAACTGTGTATGAGCATCGGAGTTTATGTAATCGCGAGTACAAGTGAAGTTGTAACGGACGAACGGGTAAATTGTAATTGTGTGCAGCAAGTAATTTTGTGTAATTGGCAAGTGTTAAACTGTAAGTCGGTGGAAATAAAGAACATTGTTGAGTGGTGTAATTGGACTTTTTATTCCACGAACCCACAAAGTCACAGTATTAAATTATACTCATAATTATTACGTCTGCTCGTTAAAATGCTATAGTGTACCACAAACTACTATGAAAATTAAATAAAAAGTTATGCGCTTACTCACATTAGGATCCCTGTTATTTTTGTATAAAATGTGCTTACAGAAAATATATGGTCGACATTAGTATATTAAAATGCTTTAAGAAATTGTATCTACGTTATGGAATTGAAACTACATCACATTTTTATGATCAAAAGAGATAAAGGGAAAGAAATAAATAAAGATGGAAAGAAGAAGAGAGAGACAGAGAGACAAATAACACTTTCGAATTTGAGAAAAGTATGCTACAAGAAAATTTAAATCAATAATAAAAAATAACTTGGAGTAGAAAATTATGCTAGGATAAATTGTCTATTTAAGTTAATTCATGGTAATTAATCATTTCTTAACACTAGCCGTATACAGGCTTAGGCATTTGATAGATATAATGAACTTAAAAAGTTCAATGCCATGGCCGGGATTTGAACCACGGACCTCCTGGGACTCAAGTAAAGTCGCTGCAAACGGTGTAAGTACTTCAGTCCAAGGAGATCCGTGGTACAAATCCCGGCCATGACATTGAACTTTTTAAGTTGATTGTATATATATATCAAATGCCTAAGCCTCTATACGGCTAGTGTGGAGAAATAATTGATTACCATCAATTAACTTAAATAATAAGGGATTAATGATGAAGTCTGGGACTCAAGTACTTACAATAGTAAGTTGACACAAACGGTGTATGTTGAATACGAGAGATCCTAGTGGTTTACCAGCAAAATATGAGTCAGTAGAACTTAATGTTATGACGGCACGTTGGCCATGGTAGGTCAATGGGTAAGAGCGATTGGACGGAAACCACGAAATCCGTGGTTCAAATCCCTACCAAGGCATTGCATTTTTTAAGTTGACTATCTATAAATTGTGTTTTACTCATTCGAAAATTATTGTGCATTTTAATTAAATTTACCTTTTGACCAACTCACTCTCCCTCTTCTCTTGCCTTTTTATGGGAATCAATTTTTAAAAAAGTAGTTCAAAATAAAGTGGATATTGGAACATTCCATGTGTTTATTCAATGCTTTCGAAATATTTTACTAACAAAGTGAAGTTTACAAGGGGATTTTGTTCTGAACTGTTTTTGTGAACTGTACAGAAACCACTGTGAATGTACCAACAGAGTGTAATCTATCTCTGAGTACACCAAAAAGAAAAAGTGAAAGATTGTGTACTTAATATTCATACGGGTTCATCTTCTTTAATATTAAATTGAAATTGAAATTTATTATTATATTAAATAAAATAAATACCTACAAATCTAGTTTTTCAGCTGATCCCATAGTTTTGACTTTTCTGTTTACACATAGACATATACACAGAGATGCATACCCGTTTCTAAAATGCTTTTATGGACGATTCAGATCCCTCGAAAGTTACACCTCGAGTGGAATCACGACAGTGAATTCTTGGGTGGAGTTCAATGTTTACTATACTTTCTATTCGGAGTAAAGAAGTAATAAATTGTAGATTTTTTGTGTTCCGGAAACTCATAAGTATTTCTGGTGAAAAATTGCCATCAAATATTTTTGGGGTAATACAACTTCTACTTTACCATCGTATCTATTAGAGAAATTAAAATGTTCTACAAATGTAAGGAGCATGCCAGAAAGTAGTGTTTGCAGAAGCTGACTGAACTTGACAAGGAGGGAATAAGTTGAAACATTTGACATTGTAGAGTTCATATTAAAATATCTAGTACTCTTCTAGTGTTCTCAAAATATATTGGTCCACTCATTATTTGTTAATTGAGATAAACATTTACTATGCCTCTAGGCTTCTTTATGGGTATAAGGAAGATACAATAATCCAAGAAATAATGAAATGATTTGAAAGCTTTGGCTTTGAAGGTTCTCGATCTTTGTATGACCACGATAAAAATGAAGAGCAAATCACTACGAGAAATCTATTCAGTTTTAGAAGGTTTCCATATCAAACTACTTCTAATATAGCTCAAAGCCATAAAAATGTGAATTTGACTATATTATGTGCTTTAAAAAATTTACTACTTTATCGTATTCAGATTTTTTTCCTTACGGTTTTCTACCTATATGGGGGTTATAGAAGATAAAAAGGACACAGAAAATTTGAGACACACATATTTTAAATTATCAAAAGCCTTCCCATGTTAATGTGGTATTTTCTTGAAAAGCTTTCTTTCACATCTGTGGAAGATGCTCATATAAAATTCAAAGATTGGGATTAAACCGACTATTATGTGTTTCAAATGGGAAAGTGTTTATCCTTCAGCGCTACTAGGTGAGCAACCAATCGGAGTCCTGCGGTGTTGTCGTATTGCATTCCCGCTAGGTGGTGTGTGACGAGCGCCAACCTAATTAATCTGTATGAAATACTATTCGCGCTAAGACAAAAATTCAGATTTTGCCGAAACTGATCCATGGGGAGGGTAGAGAGTAATGTATCTAACATAACCATGAAAACCCCATATTTTTAGCTCAAATAGCTTTTCTAATACAAGTAAATAAAGCACTATTACTTGTATTATAACAATAAATCGCAACGTAAGCACTGTATGAATATCATTATTGGTTGGCATGTATGCGTGTACGTATATTTGCAATTACTCAGAACTGAAACGTAAATGTTTGACATGACGTGATAAAAGAATTACCTTGAATAAGCCAATTCGAGCAAGCGGAAACAATTAATTTCCTGCTGCCCTCGCAGAACGTGTCTGGTCTCATTATATCTTTGTTTATAAATGGTTCGTAATCTCTATTTACTCTAGAGAGTTCAAAGTGGTTGGTGTGTGTGAATGTACATATACTTTTCATTACTCAGAATTGAAACTTAAACTACTGACATGACGGATAAAAGAATTACTGTGATTAAGTCAAGGTGATCAATTCGAGAAAGGGCAAACACTTCATTTCCTGTTAGCCTATGGAAAATTTGTATGCTTATGTTTATGAATGAATGCTGGATGAGAAGTGTTTATTAACTCTGAAGAGTTCCGATCAATACATACAGTTGTTCTTTACACAACTGTAGAGTAAGAGTTAAATAGTGTACTGGCTTTTTACGGTGGACTTAGTGGCGAGTCAAAAATCAGGTATTGCGAAGTCAAGCTCGAAGTTACATTTTTAAGGTGTAGACGTTCTTCAAAAAATTTTCGGGAACAGAAACTAAAAATGAGCTATTGCAAAGAGTACTTCCGAGAAAAAACACGGAAAAAGTTTATCAGCTGGATCAACTTGGAATTGAAACGGGACACAGGGTAACACGCCTCCCACCTTACCACGGCCAATATAATCCAATTGAGTCCGCGTGGGATTAGATAAAAAGGAGACTTGCAAAGAGAAATAATAATTTTAAACTGACGGACGTTAAACAACTTTTTCACGAAGAAATTGTCAAAAAACACAACAGGACTGTGAACTGCAAAAAACCTTCAAGATTCTGCAAGAATCAGACGATGAAGACAGTGATAATGACAAATTGTCTCTTAACGGAAGTGACATTGACAGCGATATGGGTGAGCCACTGGCAGTTCCATTTGATTAGAAAAACAGATAATTCTTAAACTATAATTATAGTTATAGTATTTTAAAATATACATAATTTGCGAAAATGCTTTTTCCAATTTTGATTTTGGCAACTGCATCATTTTAAAAGTTTGTAAAATATAATTTGCTTACCCTTAAATCTAGCACCAAGCAGACCTGCATGTTGTATGAGTGTGCGAGAGAGAGGGAAATATAAAAGGAGTGGGGTAACAAGCTGGCAACGCTGAGTGTGATACGACATCTGATTAGCTGGACTCCAGAGCTCTTCCCATTTGAAACACATAATAATATTCTTAAATATGGCTATACACACAAATCCTATTCTACAAAGGCATTTATCTGCGATTTATAGGGGTCAAAGCACGTATTTCTGTCAAATTCAGGTATTAAATATCTGTTGGAATGTCTCTATTCTTCTATACTATAAGAGGTAGTATAAAAAGTAAAAATAACATTACGTAGTAAGCAAATTCTACCAAAGTTGCTTTGTTTCCATATTCTTCTATCCCAATACGAATTATCAAAGCTTTTACAATATTACCATACTTGTCCAAAATATTCGCTATTTGCTAAATATCCATGAAAAAACCAAAGAATTTGTAAATGCTAAAGATGAAAAGAAAAAAATGCCAAAACATATTAAATAAAACGATTATATGCTGCGTAAGCGATTATTTAATGAGAGCTGAGCTGTGAATAGAAAACAAAAACGTTTATATGCCACGAATAATAGTAGTGAAGTTTATCGCTAGACACACAGCACAACATAGTCTAATAATGTGTCTATAGCGACATACCCTCCATTAAATTGGCATCATCATTAGCAGCAGCAATCAATACCACTGACCTGTTGCATCCTCTAATAAACCAGCTGCTTTCCATTTTATGTCTGATTCGCACTTGTCCCCAAACTATATTCCTCTATATTATCATAATTATTATTATGTAAAGTGTTCAGTGAAGTCTGATAAAACCACAAAAATTGCCCAATCCGAAAATATACGAAAAATTGCACTCTTTTATAAAATATTTGTACAAAACTTTATTCATTTGTGTACTCCTTGTTGATCGAGTTGAATCTCCATTACAAAATTTACACATATAGTTGAAAGTGTAACAGGAAAGTGAGGTCGCACCTTGGCTGAGTGGTTAGACCGCTCGGCTCTTAAGACGACCGTGAAGTGACACTTGTGATGGACAACACGGCGCTGGGGCGGATTTACTCCGGTATCTCCGATTTTCCCCACCATCTCACTCCACCGGTGCACCATCTCCATATCATGTATCATTGTCACCACCTGCGGTGCGTCAAGTAGTAAAACTGGGCGTTAAGCACTACGCATTACCTGCACATTATTAAGAGGAAAGCACAGACTAAAGCGATTCACTGATATTTAAAAAGCGGATTGTTATGTAACTACTGTGAAATTCTATGCTCTCTCCGTGATCATGAGAAAAAACAAAGTTATTGCTAAAGAAATATAATATAAAATTATTACTAACAATAAACTCTATCTTGGAAATTGTTAACACCAGAAATGATGTACTTTCTATAAGTTGTATGGTTTGAACATACCTACTTTTCTGTGTTGTAAAATTCCGTTTATCTCCTGAAGTTTTAGAGTTCCACAGAAATATTGAGAATAAAGAAGGCTGTGGTTGAACTACTACATTGATCAATGAAACAATAACATTAGTTCAATGGCTCAAATCATTGCTTAAACCTCGCAATAATCCTAATAAGAAATCATAGAAAGGACTTTAAATGTTGAGACTGAGAAATTATTAAAATATTTAAAACCTGTAACAGAAGGAATCAAATCAATTCCAGAACACCAACTTGGTTTTGCAAATACAACTTGTGATATAGGGAGCTTATAGGAAAGTCAAATCTGTTCCAGAGGTTTCTTAATCGTGGTTAGGCTTAGTAAAGCCTGGCACAAGGATTAATATATTAGATCAAACAAGACGTACCTAATCCATTAATAAAAAATTGAAAGCTACATTGAAGGGATATATTTTTGTGTTAAACATAGCAATTAGTATTCTTATATAAAGAAAATAGCTACTGGAATGCCTCAAGGAAGCGCGCTGCGTCCAGTTTTGTACATCCTGTTCACTGGAGATACCCGTGAGATAATACTCCAGTATCTACTTTATTACTTTATTAAGCAATATCAGCAAAGCTTAAAAAAGCTATAAATAACTGTATTAACGCGTCGTTTCAGGTTAAATGAAACCAGTAACATATCTCACTCATGTTACTTCACTCAAAATAAAATAAACAGCAAATAAAAATAATTTTGTAAAAGCAGTTTTACAAGTACCAACAGTAAAATACTACTTAGTTGAGCAAAAGTAAATAAATAAATACAAAAATAAATATAAATAAATAGGTAAATAAGTAAATGAATGAATGAGTATAAAGAACTTCATTTTCTATTTGATTGCAATTTACAACTTGATGATTATAACGTGGAGATACAGATCTCTCAAAATTAGACTAACCTAATTATTAAAAAATTTTAAAGTAACATTATTTTAAACACTTTTGTTAAGGAAGGCTGTTTTGCTGCATTGCTTCGCTAAGCCCTAGACGAGTTGATGTCAAAGCAAATGATGGAACACACACCCACTGAGATTAACAGAGTGCATCGGCGGGCCATATTCCAGCTTACTCTCTCAAAGACACCAGCCATTTCTTTAATTTCGCCATCTGCGCAGTTTAATCGTACCGCAAGGAATTCTTCAGATTCAACAGGTGTTTCGTGCACTACAATTTTTCTGTGCTCCAGCAAAAGGAAGTGAATTGGAATAAGGTAAGAGAAGCGTGTGGCCAGTCAATGGGTCCACCTCTGCCAGCCATTGCCGTATGTAGGCGTAAGATGAGTACTTCGTCACCAAAGTGAGCTGGTGCTCCATCATACTGAACCCACAAATCCTGTCTGATATAAATGGAAACTGTTTCCATTAGCCCAGGAAAAACGTGTTGCAGGAATAAAATTAAATGTAAGTATTGAGTAGGGCCGGTAAAATGTAACGTCCTACTAAGTAGTTATCCACAATATCATCCACACATTAACACCAAATCTGAGTTGACCTCTGAAATGTAGCATGGGGATTTTCGAAGGAAAATTCCGAAATTTAAATAACCTCTCACGAGTGAAAATTTCTTCATCTGTGAACATGAGATGCGATGCAACAGTGCGTCGTTTTCGATTTTGTCCAGATACCCAGGTGAAGAATGTGCTAAAACATTTCCTAGATAGTTCTTCCCACAGTAATACGACTTAGGTACAAGTATGGAGTGATAGCTAGAGTAATAACTGCAGTTTTGTTCTCAATGCACGTCAACACTTCTTCCTCGTTCTCAGGAGTCCCTACAGAATGTGATCTTATATTTGCTTTGAAATTAACTTGTCTGTTCCCTAAACGAAGCAGCGCAGCAAGAAACTTTCCTTAACGAAAAGTGTTTAAAATAATGTCATATATTAGCTGCCAAGTTTACTGGTCTAATTTTGTGACCGGCTCTATTAGCAAGTGCTGAAGATAAACTCTGAGTTTGCAAAAAATACATCAATTTTGTCTAAGGTATACAAGTGTTCCAAAATGACTTTTTTAGAATCGATGTCAATTCAGCATGGTATATGTGTATGATTATCTATATAAATATCTCCAGATTTACGTAGCCAAAGAATAAATAAAAATGGTTGCAAATAAGCAAAGTAAGGAATACCAGGTCTATAAATCTTAAAAGTGCTAGTTAGATAACTAAAATACGACTGAAAAAATCCAAACCATTAGTCTTAATTTAACAAGTGACCACAAGAAGTAATACACGTTCTCATTGGAAGACTACCTTGTACCAGTCAACTTTAATTCCACAGTAAGCATTAGACGGTGAGTTAATGTTTAGTTATTTGTATTAACACACACACACACACACACACACACACACACACACACACACACACACACACACACACACACACACACACACACACACACACACACACACACACACACAAAGAATTCAGGATATAACTTTTATGTTCATGTAAATATTTAAACATGCTATATTTTACACAAAATTCTAATAGCAATTTTAACAAAAACTGAGGATCGTAGCTTGAGGTGTGGTCCTTATCTTATAAATCAATTAATCACATTTTAGAACACGATCTCAAATACAATGTTTGATACTTAACGACTTTGTGTTCTGAACTATATTGCTCATACACATACAGACAGAAACACCCTTTTTTCTAAATATGCTGCTGTTGAATTATAGATGAACAAAATCCATACCGGAAGTTAAATTTTGACATGGGCTTTAGTGAAGGGCAACGATTCCTGTACTTACTAATAACATACCTGTACTCATAACAACAATTTAAAATACCAAAAGATGCTACAATAATTTGACATTGCGATCTTAGCTTTCATCAACTTTGGAATTTCTTTGAAATAGATGAAGAACGTTACATTTTAGCTTCAGAATGACTAGAGTTTCGTATGGAAGAAAGAACCGCGACGGAAGAGTTGCTTAAAACTACCTCTAAAAGCTCTCGGATTTACGGATGAAAATTAAATAATAAAACGCCTTTGATTTTTATGTGGTAAGTCAAAATGCAAGTAAATATGATTTTCAATATAAACTGCTACTTTATAACGGAAATTGGTTATTGCTTTTGACTCAATTGATAACATGGAAAACAAAATAAGAATGGTGGAACACGAATTTAACTCTTCAGATGCATTTGGAGAGTGAATATTTCACGCATAAATTTTCCTTTTCTTTTTAGCTTATAAATCAGGTATTATTTGCGACGTAACGTATAACAGTTAAAATATTTATAACAGTTTCTATAGCACTGTAATGTTGAATCACCTCGCGATTAACTGCAGCGTGGAGTTTATGCTTGGAAACATATTCAGCCTCAGAATGTGCATGTTTTGTTTTAATCTCAAGGTTCAACTTCATTTTTGTGTTAATTTTTGGACACACTAACCTTTCTCAGAGTAACAAACAACATTCTCAGTCATTTTCCATGTATAATTTGCTTCAGAATTAATAAATAGGTACCTCTTTTAAACAAATGTTGGTGTTAAAAGCAGTCCTTGCCTTTCAAGTGGCGTGCCCTATTGAGCCCCTCACCTTCCTTCTTATTAGGAAAGCCGTATTTAAATTCCTATTTATGATTCAGAGCTATTAGGGATAGCATTTTTGGATGTAATTTTAAATTGTAACATTTTCAGTTTCTAACCTGCTCACATACCCTATTCTGCGAATATTGGCCAGTCTGTAGACGCGAATTTTGTGCTGTATAGAGGTGGACACGTTGTTGGACCATGTGGTTTAGTTTTCTGAATGTCAGTGATAATATAATAGCAAAAGTCTGTATATCTTGGCATACAAAAGCTTAAAATATTACTAATTATGACAATGAACTTTCCTAGAGCCGCGAGACGAAAAACGTATATGCAAAATAATTGATTCTTTCCTGTCTCATAGAGAAATGTTTTCGCTTTAGAATAGATACAGGTTAGAAAAATACTGAACTAAATGGCCGTGTTCTTATAAAGGGGAAAACCAAATGCCATCGCTGAAAGGTTAGAATGAAGTTAAAATAATACAGAGAAAGGAATAAGAAATTTCTTAAACATCCAAGCAGAGAAATAATTGAGGAATTGTGACAATGTAATAGTATAATAAGAGTAAATTTCTACAATTGTCTTCTTGAATACCATTAATGTTTGCTCTTATTAACCCAATGTTAACATTTCTACCTACGTTATTTCTTTTACGACATGACGGTTTATGAATTTTTATACAAAATCTCTTCGATTACGTGAGAGATCTGCGGGAGCGTCATCCAGCATCTTTTGTTACGATGGTATCTGGTATACCATAACTTTTGCACGCTAATTTAGGTGACAATGAATATCTGACTTCACCAAGCTTGCTTACTGGTGCCAACGTAATTCGTGTTAGGCCGGCCACTTGTCCAAAGAAGGCTCTGTAAAAAGTTGTCAGATACCAATCAATACATTGTCATTTTAGAATCTCCCGTAGGAAATTCTGGTACTTTGTTGCCAGTCTTAAAATTTAAGTCTCCCACTAAAGGGTTTAGTATTAAATGTAAAATGAAGCAGTGCTTTCTGGATTATGAAATGTACCATTGGACTCCTACCAGCCACAAGGAAAGAGTTAGCACCATCTTTAAGAGTAGTCCATATTTTCAGTATACATTGCAAAGAGAAGAAAGTTTTAAAGTATGCCAGATCATTTCGGAAAACAATCCAGGTGAAAATACCATTTGAAATTGACTTTTCGGGAGCGTACATCGCTCCCATCATTAGGTTAGTTTAAGAATTACTATAACCACAAAATGGATATAACACAAATATCAACAGAGACAAAACACTGCCAATATTTGCATTACTGAACAAAAGACTGTTTCAGTACATTAAATGCCAAGTCAAGAGATGGCGTGAGTGTAGCATATTAATTAACTCAAAGAAACATAACTACTTAACTTAATGATCAAGCTGTGTAGGTATTACATGTGAATCACTTAGTTTCGCAAACACAAACATTACTGTGTCGTCACATAGACATATGTGTCAGATAAAGCGTTGCTTATTTTTTCTCTTCACCATGTGTAACCTAAATGTACTTGTTTGGCTATAGTTTAACTTATAAAAAGCCGGGTTCTTCGTTAGGTATTAATATTTCATAGGTCATTGGAATTTTAGTGCCATTATTAGTGTTATTAGCATAAGGGTACATACAATGTCCCATACTACCAGCACCACTCAAACACGAGGTAGGCCAAGAAATCTCTACCCCAAGAAAAAATATTAAAAAGTAGGTCATTGCTGCATTATGCGGACAAGCAAGGGAACGGGTGTATGGGATTGGAATTGGGACTTCATTGCGGAGGGGATTCGGTACGTAGGCCACCATGCTGGGCCCATTGTTCCTATGCCCCCAAGTGGGGGCAGCTCCGGGAGGAAGGATGAGGCTAAAGAGACAGAGGGTGGCCGACCCAAGCAGCCACGATAGTACAGAGGGCAGGGTCCCTACAGTTTACTTGTTTAGAGACTTTCCCCGACAGGCCAGGAAAACGAACTTGCTCTCCTACAGCGGGACGGCAACGAGCCCAGCAGCCAAAACCCATAGGTTCCTGGCTGGCGGTCCCGAAATGGTCCCAGCAGAGGTGCGGAGACCGGCAACCAACATACCTGAGGAGGAAGTAGCTTTCCTCAGAGCATATCATCCTGTCATGCACCGCCGAGACCCCCGCCGACATTTCTACCCTGAAAGAGACCACCAGATGAGAGATGATATGAAATGATAATGGAGATGAAATAGAGGGACAGGAAATTCGGGGGATGTAATTAACCCACCCAGCATTCGCCTAGTAACCCCGAAAACCCCCGAAAAATCCCATGGGTCAGTAGGTCGACCACGGGAATTGAATCCAGGGCTCCCGAATGCAGACCACAGACTTAACCGCCTGAGTCATTCCGTTCGGTAACTGTTGTATGCACTGCGTGAATATTTTGAATAAGAGAGGGGGCCCTCTCTGAGACGTTAATAAAGTTGTCGAAGGAACTGTTACTGCTCTGTTTAAATAGACGTTTTAAAAATTATTTCATTATTTGGACGTTCAGAAAAATGGTTGAGTAAACTATTACATATAATGCAAAGCCTATATTAAGTTTATCGTACTTGTTGTTAATCCCGGCTTTCTAAGAAATATTTCAAGACAGATGCAGTAAGAAAAACAAATTCAAAGAGTGCTGACAATTTTTAGCATTGACTCAGTTACATCTGTACATTTCCTTACCAGTGCAGCGATCACAACTGTCCATATTTCTTAGAAATATAAATATCAGCGATTTAAATTACGTAGTTTTAGCGCTTTCTTCTGTCACCCAATTATCAGAAATCCCGACCAACGACAGCTGAGAAGGGACCAGAGGCAGCCGAGCCACACCCTCCCATTAATCTCAGTCACTAACTGAGGGGATGATTAGGGGAGTGTCACTTGTCGCTGGCCGCCTCTTCCCCCTTTGCCTGCCATCTGGAATCTTCGCGGTGATTCACTGAAACCAGAGACTTCTAGAATCCAGTGATATTCCTATAAAAAATTGCAATGAGTGAAGTCAGTCAGTTCTTGGCGAGCAGCGAAGCAGCGTAGTGCTAGTGTACGGACGAGAAGACTGTGTACGTGCGTCGGAGGAGTTTACGTAATTGCGAGTGCAAGAGGAACTGTAACGGACGAACTGGTGAATCGTAATTGTGTGCATTACGTAATCCTGTGTAATTGGCAAGTGTTCAACTGTAAGTCGGTGGAAATAAAGAACATTTTTGAGTGGTGCAATTGGACATTTCATTTCACGAACCCACAAAGTCACAATATCAGCGATTTAAATTACGTAGTTTTAGTGCTTTCTTCTGTCTAAACATCTTGCGCGCCAAGGCCTTCATAAGCGGCAACGTCGATTTCCCCACCAGCGCGTGCTTTCAGGAAGGCAGGGGCTTTATGGCATCTGTCAGAATCGTAAGGTAATTTTAATTCAACCGTAAGGCAGTATTATCTGTCATTTACTGTCACACTGCACGTACTGATTATGCCCCCTTTTCTTATTCTGTGGACTAAGATGTATAGATAATTGGTACCAGACAGGGAGAGCATTGCGTTTTATATTAAATCTTCAAAAGTCACCAACTAGATTTCAACCTATAAGTGATAGAATTACTGTATTTCTAGAAAAGGTGGCAGAGGAATCCATGAAGAGAGCTGCAAAGAAAGAAGTAATAGAAAATGAAGGACGAACTGATAGGCCATCTACAGACATTGCATTTTTTAGTGACATTGGTGAACTTCTCTTAGAAACTATTAAACCTAGACGTGTGAACTTTTACACAACATAAACATTGCTATTGTGTATACAACAGCCTAAAACTAGGGAAGTAAGAGAACAATTTAACATTAAAATGTTTTGTTAACAAATTTAATGAAACATATTGGAACTAGGAGAAAAAGTTATTTCTGAGCAATTACATAGAAAAATCTTAATGTTTTTATGCTGTTATATACACATATAGCTGAAAAAAACACTAAAATTTTAAATAAGTGTACGTAAAAGTGATGAATTTAACACTGACGGGTTGGGCACTGCAAACTTCCCTTAATACTGTCGCGAGGCATTGTTTTGTGGCGGTCCGCGGCCGGCGCGTGCCAAAGAGACAGATGGTACGGCTCGGAGCTAAACGCTTTCCGACAGAGTGAAAGAAAGAGACAGATAGATGTGTGGAATTTTTGTCTTTTCTAATGCCGTCTTGATTGTTACAGAGCATTCCAGTAATTTCTAGAAAGAGCGACTTGAAATATAAAAGCGCCGCGGCTGTCAAAGCGAGTTCAGTTGTGATTTGAGAACTGTTAATCGTGTGTGTGCAGCTGTGTAGTGGACCTTTGAGTATACCAGAAGTGCATTCTTTCGTTTGTTTACGTGTGGTGAAGCAAGGAGAGACTACTGTGTATATGACAAGTCATTTTTAGAGCCTGTAAGCGGAGTACAAAGTAAGGTTTTACTGAAATACTAACAGTCCTCTTATACATTTAATGGAAATAAGTAAAGAAAGTATATTATAATTTTAAAAATCTGATAAAAGTATAGTTATCTGAAGCGAGAGGGTACAAATAGTATGGGTGCAGTATCAGCCTTTACGGATTAAAGGACCAGAATATGCACTGCCGGTGTGTTGAAATATGTCAGGTTAAGTTAAGTATTAAATTCGTTACGTGTCAAACACAAACGATGTGCATTACTAGTAGAACATACAGGTGCTTCAGATGTTGAAGCGGTCTATTTAATATAATGGCTTGTGGCATACCATTTATTGGCAGTCAGACAATCGTTGCCAGTTTGTAAAGCACTCGCTGGTTGTTTGCTGCAATTAGCTCTCTTGTATAATGACAATTATATTGAGTTATTTGTCCATTATTCTTGTGCTAGATTTGACTATTGTTTCATTGAGCTCTTTCTGCATATGTTACCTACTGAAATGCTCTTCATGATCCATAAGCGTTATAAAAGCCATTACAACTCAGCTTCCAGGAGATTTACTGCTTCCTAGTTGACACTGAGTTTTTAAATGATCATCCGGTAGTAGTGCACATAAAATTCGTTAAGTATTTATTTAAGTGTTTTTAGTTTCTTATTGATGTATTTGTTATTTCTCTTGCTATATTACTATTTAGTTTCCTCTCTGGTTTCGATGCATTCTGTAATGAAATATTTAAAATTGGGTCTCTTATAGGTAGCAGAACTGATGGGAACACCTGAAATATTTTAGACTCACATAGTGATTACCATCATCCAGGAGGAAGAGATAAACTAAGGTAACCACAGGAGCACAGTCCGCAGGTAGACAGGCAACAGAAACGCGCGGAAGTCCATAAAATACGAGGTTTGAAGATCCATTCCATTGCAGGAGCTGTCTGGAGAGGACGACCCGTCGACTAAATTGCCCTCTAGTGTCCAGAGGGAGTACTCTGTCTTTTGAACAATTCGCGCCATCAATCTCGCATCACCACATGCCACCAAACATAGGAACATATCTGAAAGATGAGAAGGTAACTGAATGAAAGGTAAGTTAATGAAAGGTGGCCGCCTCGGTAGGCTAGATGGAGTGTGTCTACCTCACGTTCAAGAGGTGCCGAGTCTCTGTCAGGGCGTGTTATATGGATGAGGCTTTTTCTGAGGTTTTCCTTATCCTGAAAGACGAATGTCGGGTAACTCTAAGCTCTATGAACCATGGACTAATTTGAGCATCATTTCATGCATTCTATTCATGGTCGGATATGACTTACCGTTGGAGGACGTAAATTAAAAAAAAAAAAAAAAAAAAAAAAAAGAGGTAATGAAAGTAACTCCTGGAAGATGAGAAATCCCCTAACAGGAAGGATGAGGCGATGGAGACAGAGGACGGCCGACACAAGGAGCCACGTCAGTACAGAGGGCAGGGTCCCCACAGTTTACTTAGAGACGTCTCCCGACAGGCCAGGACAATGGATGCGGGACTACAAGGAGCCCAGCAGCCGAGCCCCAAAGGTCCCTGGCTGGCGGTCCCGAAATGGTCCCACCAGAGGAACGGAGACCAGCAACCGACCTACCGGAGGAGGAAGTAGTTTTCCTCAGAGCATATCATCCCACCATGCACCACCGAGACACCCACCGACCCTTCTACCCTGAAAAAGTCCATCAGGTGAGAGGCGATATGAAATGGTAATGGAGATGAAATAAAGGGGTTGGAAATTCGGGAGATGTAATTAATCTACCGAACGTTCGCCTAGCGACCCGGAAAACCCGCAAAAAGACCCATGGGTCAGGTAGGTTAGCCCCGGGAATCAAACACGGGCCTACGAAATGCAGGACACAGACGAAACCTCCTGAGTTATCCCGTTCGGTATCCCCTAGCATTGGCCTGCGCACCAAGGAAAACCACGAAAAACGCAATATAAAATTGAGCGGTCGAAGGAACTGAACACGGACCTCCGCGAGCCTCAAACGTGCACCTGGGACAATATTGAATTTAATTAGAATAAATAACCAATCTGCAGTACTTAACGTAAAATGTCATCTGCATTGCCTCTCGCTACAATTTTTTAAGTTTACTGCATCTATTACTTCCCGAGTAGAATGCATTCTACCCTGATTTAGCAGTTGGTAAAATTTTTCACACGTTTGTAAAACTAAACGTCTGGTCCGGGTGAACACGGCACTGTTCACTTCCAGAAGCATTAGAATATAAAATATATAATACGTCGTTTTAGAACTGGATTAGACTCTTACAAACCTCATACAGTGAACATTTATTGAAACTATTTGTCATTTTGCCTTTCTTAAACGTCACTTCTTAAAACATTCTTTTATGTTTTAAAGCAAACTAATTATTAATTTATTGTTCTTACAGCTAAACTTCCTCAAAATTAATAGCTCGCACATTTAATTATATATACATAGCAATTGTTACTCCTCTTGTAGTTTATTCAATTCGTATTTAACATGTTCAGTCAATAACACGTATATTAAGTAAACCGGAGTCCAAAATAATAGGCAAGGTCCTGCTGCTCGAACGGTTACCCTGGCATTATACTTGCTAATAGAAATCTCTCAGATAACGCACTGATTATTCTTGTAAGAGTGAGAGGGGAACTGCCGCACTTCTAGGTTCTGTGCTAAGCTCCAATGAACCCATCACTTCAGCCAGTAGAATGCATAGGTATCACAAAAACAGATAGATGTTCACTCCACGTGGAGTAATCAGTGCGTTATCTGAGAGGTTTCTATGATCAAAGATAAATCCATGGTAACCATTCGAACAGCACAATAATACACAGACGACAATATCAAACGGCCAGACCTATTTACCACTTCTCGATGAAGAAATAGCTTAGTCAACTAATTTGACTTACCTAAGGCTGAAATGATGTTTTCAAACAGCCACTCTTGGTTGTATGCTCTCTCCAGCGAAATATTCAGTGGAAACTGAACTTGGGTATGTTTACCATTGTGCAAGGACTATGGTACAATGAAGCACAAAATTAATATAATTTTGAGTCAAACTAATACTCAATGCTCCACTTATTGCTAGTAATTACCTAAAACGCGTTTCGTTAGGATCTTCCTAACACCATCAACTGTTGTCGACTAATGGACATCGACTCGTTGATCTCCTCGGAGGTGATAGGTGCGTCTCTGTTGGTATCATAGTGAACTTCAAATTTGGGTTTTCTTCAAAGGTAGTGTCGAAATTAAACAATTTTATTTCATGTTTATGAAGATTTTTTCCCTTGTGGTTAATACAGCTGGACCTCGGACACCTTTTAATAAGTGAATTTCTCGTTCTATCTCCTTCCAAAACTAGTACGCTACCACCGAATTATTTATTGCTTTGTTCCTGATGTTCCTAAAATGCTCTTTAAGCCTACTACTCAAGTTCCTTTTTGTTTTTCCAACGTAAAAGTTGTCACAGCCCTTGAAATTTATCCGGTACACACCTGATTTCTTGTCTGTGGGTATCTCCTTTGTATTATGCGATTTCAAAAGGTGTTGTACACTTAATTTCTTCTGTGGGGCCAAAGTAATATTGTGTTCTTTGAAGACTTTTTGGAAAAGGTGGGTAGCTCTGGGATGATATGTAAATTTTCTGTATGAAGTTCCATTGCTGATTGGGGAAAGAGTAGTTACTTGTGTGATTCATTGTTGTCTTTTGAATTTAACATTTTTCTTTTGATCAATTCAGCACTGAATCCATTGTATTCTGCAATGTGAAGGATATTATTGTACTCTTTTATATATTCTATCTTGCTTAAAGGTACATTAACCAGCCTGTAAGTTAAACTGTTGATGAGAGCATGCTTGTGTTATCTTGGATTATATCCATCTGATTTTATGAAATTTTCTGTTTGTGTTTCCTTTCTATGTATGCCAAATTCAAGTTTATTATGTTTTCTGGTAAGTTTCAAATCTAAGAAAGGGATTTCATTGTTTGTTTCTTTTTCTGTGGAAAGTTTTATTGCAGGATTTTGTAAATTAAGTAGTTTTAATGCATCATCCACTTGTTTCTCATTTACTATTGCGCAAATGGCATCCACATATCTATACCAATGTTTGAAAATTAGTGGGAGTGCCTTTGTGATATGGGTTTCCAGAAAGCTCATGAGGAGTTCTGCAAAAGATGGGGACGAGTTGCCCATAGATATTCCTGATTTTTGTTTGAAAAATTGTTTATTGAATGTTGAAAAGGACTGTTCAATGCAAATATTAGTTAAGTGAAGGTATTGCCCTATGATGTTTTGGTCTAATTGTAGGAACTGAAGCCATATTATTTGAATTTATCTGTATACTTGCCAAAGAGTTTTTAGTGCCCTATTCCTGTGTATTTTTATACCACTACTTATTTTACTCTAGGACAATATCAACATTTCAATGATAACGCATTTATAGACCCCAGTTTGTAAAACAAAGTATTACAAACAACTCCCAGCCATAATTCAAAATGGGCTAAACACACCTCCACTAAATATACCATTCATAAGTACCTTAAGGAAGGCACATGCACTAAACACTCAGTGCGCGTTGTTACAATATAAAACAGCATTTGAAAGCGAAACCTTGTAGCTGATATTCACATATTAATGCGTCAGGGATTTAGAGCACAAATGAGAAAGAGTTGAAGGATAATCCTGACCCAAGAGTGAAAATGAATATTAATATATTCAAGGGTTCCTGAATACAGTAATATACAGCTAGACAACTATTATTAACCATTCGAGTATATAAAATACTACCACAGAATTAATTGTTATAAATAAACCATGATATAACTAAAAGTTATATGTAGCTGCACGTACTATAATTGTGCGCGGAGTAATCGCATAAACATTCTTTGATTTTTGACTTTGTAGCATTACCTTAGTAAAGAGAAACAACATAAAGGATACAAATAAAAGTAATATAGTGTGATCCATATAAAACTGAACCATTTCAAGAGGCCATTACTTTTCAACCAATAATAGGACACACGTGCAACTTTCGGATCATATGCTATAAAATTGGGAGATCACATCAACACTGTTTACATATCAGAGAAAATGTTGGAAGTGTCCTCCACCATAATCTATGCACGTTTGCACTCATATCACCATATTCTCTGAAGCTTTATGGAGATGATATCGAATTGAGAGAATGTTATTTCCAGCAAGATGGAGCAACATGCCATTCATCCAATGACACCATGGAACCTGTGACCAGTTTCTTTACTAATCGAATAATCTCAGAAGGTCTGTGACCCCCACTACCCCTGAACTAACCTCACTGGATCTTTTCTTGTGGGGTTATATAAAAGTAGAGTGTACAAGAATAGGCCACGGACAATTGATGTTCTCAAGGAATCCATTCGAACCGAAATAAGTACATTGGCGAGGATACACTTTACGTCATATGTCAAACATCAAATAAGAAAAGAATAAGCCAAATGTAAGAAGAAATTAATTTTTGTGTCGTTATTTTGAGCAGACTACGAACTTCCCTTATATAAAGATAATATAAAGACGTGCATTGCATCCAAATATGTATTAGCTGGTACAGCAACTTCTCTTTATATAAAGGAATTTTCATGGGCTTAATGAGAGACTTTACATGTCCAAGGTTCTGTAAAGTGCTTGGTTTGCTTCCCAAAGCTTGCACATTGTAGTTAAAATATGAAAGCATTAAAAACACTAACGACTTTAAAAATTGCCAAACTAACAAAACTATACTGAGCAAAGGGTTATAGGTATAGTATTTAGGAGGATATAGAAATTTCAACCATAAGGTGGAAAAAAAGCACGCGCGTACAATCACAGCTGCAAAAATCAAAGTTTTGAAGAAGCGGAAGCTAAACTACAAGAGAGATGAGAGCTTAATAATTTCTAAACAGTGCAGACTTGTAGAAAGAGTAATGATATTGTATTAGTGGTATTTAGTTACAAAAACATCATTTATTCTTAAGGAATTCACTGTTTATTTCACTGTTTGCAGATTCAAAATGCCTCACTCTTTTCTGTCCTTCTTGATGGGGTGAATGCAACTGCAACTGCTACACACTGTTGTGCGAAATTGTGGTTATCGAATAATTGTTATAACTAATAATATGTATTCTCAAATACATTTTTTAGAAACCTGTATAATGTAAATAGTATAGTGACACTGGCAAACATATATTGTTAGAAATACAACAGAACTGCTTCCCTAAGGCGCCAGCAGTCGCCAGTGGGAGTCTTGGTAGGCAAACCAAGAGCTGTAAATGGAAACTTAAGGTTTTGGTGCTATGTACCATATCTTAGTATCACATACGTTTCCAATGACCTTCAAATTTGTATGAGAACGCTGTGTATAGGTTATTTTGTAATATTAGTTTACTAATTGAAATATTATACTACTCTTAAGAAAACTCTGTGAGCTTTTTGAAGTAAAGAACAACGACAGATGATGTGGTAGAAGAAACGTCAAGGTACATTGTGAGGTCTGATAGGCACCAGTAAAGTACACGGAGCAGGATGTCTAACTGAAAATGTGTGAAGGCCAACATGTAATTTATAAAGTTGCACAATGTTCATAGTATTTTTAGTTACAGTGAAGCAGATCTGTCGTGAAGAGTTTGTGATATCAAGTGTTAACAGACTATATAAATTTGTGTGTGTGTGTGTGTGTGTGTGTGTGTGTGTGTGTGTGTGTGTGTGTGTGTGTGTGTGTGTGTGTGTGTGTGTGTGTGTGACTGAAGATAACGAGAGGAATAATGCACTTGAGAATTAAATTGTTTAGCATAAATATCGCCTTTATTGAGCATCAAAGCAGCTCAGGAGACAAGAGGTTCATCATTCCATTCATGTAATTTCTGATGCTCTCACTCTACGCTCTACTTTATAAAGCACGGGGTCGTGAACGTGAGGTCTGCGGTTCAAATTCCATCAGGCTCGTTCTCCCTCACCGAGGCTTTTTAAGGTTTTTCTCAATCCTCATAGGAAACGAATTCCGGAGAGGTGTTCAATTCATAGAGCTAAATGGAAGACCCGCTTTCATTTCTTAATTGTTATTTATCAGTTTCCTCCAACTGTGGAACCATTTGTATTAAGAACGAGCGATAATCATGAAAAAGAATGGAAGAAAAGAAAAACTGTGGCACAAATGCAGTAGGAGAAAAGTAAATTAAATTTTTGGAAACTATTTCTTCAGTATTCCTCAAATTTATATTATAATTAAATATACCTCATTAAAACATTTCAGACGTACCTGAGAAACACATAACGCTTGGAGCGATAACAATAGGCTCGCACATGTGCAGCGAGAATTACTACAGTGAAAATAAAAAATGTGAAAACGTATAAAGTTGATTTAATTAACATATGCCAACACAAAGAGTACCCTACATATGAATGTGCGTGAAATACAACTGGAAACAATGGACTGCCATGAACATTTTATCACTCTAGTGCCAGCTATTTTCAAATTTAAGTTCATCTATTGTAGAAGAGTTTGGTTTTTATTGTTGAAAAACAGCTGTAAAATATAATTGTTAAAATTTGAGGAAATAACATGTATGTGTGATTATGTGTGTGTAACAAAGTTGGAAATTCCCATTGTAACATTTAGTTTGTATAGCAGGCGAAATACCATCCTAACCATAAAGGGATTTAGTTTAGTGCAGTAAAAACGATTTTGCATACCTGTTTCAGGTTTCATGTATATAACACAGAGGTTTAACAAGAAGGTGCTATCACATATTTAAGGGAATTTGACCTCAGGCGCTCCTCATTGTAGAATTCATGGTCTCCATCCGATGCTAGCGTGGAATAGTTTTTGCTGTAGTACAGGAATAGTGTTAAGCTTTCCTCGAAATGTTTATTTACTAAAGCTTTCTTTAGTGTCTATCCAGTGAAGCTACTATGTCTGAAAACATCAATGAAGCCGAAACACATCTATAGAAAGAAAGATTCACGCTTTCAAAATACGGGGTTTCTGTTTTCAGAGAATTTTACTATTTAATTTCTATTCTTTCACTGAATGTCTAAGGTCTCTTCCCAAATGCTTTGAAATATGATTCAGACATTTATATTTACGATATGCAAAGTGAGAAGGCGTATTAGAAAAAAACTTCGCAGCACAGATGTTTACCTCAGCTTAGCGCACAAACACGGCGAGTCCAGTGTATGTATGGTCTGTTCAGATGTAATCATGTCTTCTGGACAACAACGTGTCATACATCGGTGGGTCCGAGAAAACATATCATATAGACATACGGAGCTTCCAATCGCTCTATTTATGTTTCGTAAATTACTGTATATCAATTTACTAATATTTTACTCTTCTAATCGGCCAGATAAGACCCGAAAAGGAACGATGGCAGCCCTATCACCTGAAGGTCGATAAGCCTCAACGCTCTGTCGAGTAATATCCTGCACCTTAACTTCTTCTATATTATACTTATTCTTATTCTTATATACCTGTTGGTCGCTAAAGATAATCACTCTTGTTTATAATGTACATGTGATCCAACATTAACAATAAAAACACAGATATGTAGTCTACTCCTAGAAAAGACAAAAAGAAATCGGACATGGTTTTCTTGGATGAATGCAGAAAATACCAGCGGATTCTCCACTTGCATTTACTAAAACTGCGTCCCACCTACTGACTTAAATTTTAAAACTGCGCGGTTTTGGTGCAATGGAGTAATGAACATATTTCATGAGCCACGTACGTCCACCCCCATGGGCACTTAAATCATGATATAACGGTCTTTCAAATGGCGTTACGGTGGAAGCGCCAGCAGGTTTTGAAGTTACAACGTACAAATATTATTTTAAAGCAAACAATGAAGTGACTTTTCAACACTTTTGTCTAAATTTCGCCTTAACCGTCTTTTGGAACAAAGTGAAAATGGAGAATGCTTTGGTAAATTTACGTTTTTCTCCAAATATTTAAATAAATCTTGGTTTAATAATTTTCTTTGGGATTTTTAAGTAGGAAATGGGCTAGAAAAGCATTTTGTATGAATATTAATTTATATATGAAAACATTTCCATTATGCTCTGAAACTCAGTGTATGAGTGTCAGAGAGAACGCTTCAGGTGTGTGTACATTTCTCTTCGAATAGGCGTGCTAATTGGAGCATAAAAATCGAGCAAACATCTTATTTGTTACGGAGACGCGGAAACAATGCAAAAGGATCCCTTTAAGTTTCTAGTTTCAGATTTATATTGGATGCATATTGAGTCTTTAAGACTTCAATTAAATTGCCTTTGTTTATCGATATTGAGTAACTCCCTAGTACGCTGCCAGTCACAGCGATCATTTGAAGAAATTTAATTTGGATCACATTTTACTTTACTACAGTAATACTAAATTATTCCGTCTCTTTGATTAAACATCTGTGGGTTATATTTTAAGTTTACTTCCATATAGCAAAATCTGCCTATCTAGTAACTTGTTCTAATAATATATTTAGAAGAAATGCACGTTTATTACATCTTATAATCAATTTAGCTGTAAATACCCTCATTTTGACTTCTGCTGAATTCGTAGCGTTTCTTCTTTATTAATTTTTATATAATATTATTAACTCGTTTCACAAATTAATAGTTATGCATATATCATTTTAAAAGAGTAAACATTTCTGCCATCTATTGAGTGAGAGGTACGTTTTCTTTGAGCTACTTACAAGAACACAGTGATACTTATGATAAAAGTGCTATAAAGTAATTTGTGATAAGTCTTGGGATTGACTGGAAAGTAAATTCCACGGATTTGCGGTGTAACTTTTTTTCTCAGCACTGACTCGAGTGCTGGAACGGGATTCCAAAGATGATGGTTCGAGATGTGATTTCACACCACTTTGTGGCGACATATGAAACAGGATTCCAAATGTACCCTTTTGCAGATGACCTTGCTGCGTCCTGTCCTTTGGGATGGATTTGAAGTTGCGGGTCGTGAAGTCTCTTTCTGAGCTTTAACTCAGATCCGGCATGCGGATGTTGCCCTATTTCTGGAGGATCTCCAGCGCTCTATTCGATGCATGAGAATCTGAACTTATCTCCAGAATGGCCCCGGAGGGGAATCTGTAGGAACTAAATTGGTGCACGAAGTTGAAATATATTTATTTGACTTTGGTATCAAAATTGTTGGTGCATTTATTCTATTGCAACGTAGTTGCATTACATGCTTAAACCTGTAACTAAAGTTAAAATTAATTCAGTTGAATACTTAAAACATCTCAGTAAGAGTTTTACAATTTCTCCCAATCAATTCGTTTTACACCAACTTTACGTCTCAACGTTTCATTAGGAAGAGCTTATGTCTCACTTCTAACGCAGTTCGACAAGTCTTTTACCCCCGTATTCCACGACACAAAGTGATGATATTTCCAGCTAATCTAAGTATACCAATTTGCCCGTTGCTATGACGATTCAATAATTTTTCATTGGTTCACATCATCTTATGTGACCAACGTGTTCACACCATATAATTAATTTACATAATCTTTTCATTAAACTCACATTCAAACAACTTAACACTAAAATAACATTTCCTCATAACTTTAGATTTATTATCATCCTTAAACACGTTAACATTTTCATTTTCCTTCTTTCACTACCACTTCATCACACGTTTGCCTTCAATTGTTTCTTAGTCTCGTTTACTTTCTACTAAAGCTTTTAAGCATTTCTGATGAACTTCTGATGAAACCTTTTCTTAATAAATTTCAAATAACGAAACTGAAATATTAACAATTTTTAGAGGTTCTGACCTCGGTCTCAGTATAAATTGCACGTTCGTTCCCGATAAGTTATTTTGTTGAACAAGAATTTGATATCGATATTTCACCGGAAATGAATATTTTCGAATTTTATGATTCGAAAGTGAAGGAATTATTTTTTTAAAGACAAACAACGTTGCATGTGAGTGTTTCTGTCTAATTATATAGCTATATCCGTAAGAAACATAACCAAAAAGTCAAGACTAGATAAATAAGAAACATCGTAGTTGAATTCCTCTTCTTCCAAGGAACAATCGTAGCGATTTTCAAAAGGGGTTCCCCAACATTACATAACTATTTGCTTGAAAAATTTCTTTTCATTCCCTCACTGGAAATGACTTCTACTTTATATAAACCGTAAGTATTTGGTGTGCCACAAATACAGATATAGTTAATGAACCTGGTCTCTGTGAAACAAAAACTCTTTGTGGCGCTAAAACATTTTATTTTTGTTTTTGAACTTCAAAGTACATACAAGTGATACGTAGCTATACCATTTTTCTGAAGAGCGATGTCATTTGATAGCCATTACATAGCAAACCGTCTATTTTAAAGGACATATTTTGGAGTCCTTATTTGGTGCAACAAAGTTAAACTTATCTAAAAGTAATTTACAAAATTATCTTAGCGTACTGAGCTCAAATTAAAGGGTATTATAATATTAGCTTGCCAATAATAATTAAATGTTTATACATAAAGCCAATACCTTAGCAACAGTTTGACTTAGCTCATTAAATACTCATGTGTATGAAAAGACAAAAACATAAGTAGTTCAAAGAACAAAGCGGGCTATTTTTATTTTCACAAACGCATTGTCTTAACATCAAAGTGTACCTACATTTAGGTTTTTCTAATTGTCTCCGGTTAAATGAATTCATTAATGCTAGAAATGTAGCGTATTTATTTTAATTAAAAGAACAAATTCTGTCGGAATTATAAAGTCCCGTTACTTGAAGTTGCAATAACTAAGATGTGTTCAATACAAAATGTTAACGCTAAGCTTTTCCACTCTAATTTGCAAAAACTTCACTCAATTTAGGCCAAAGTGAGTACTGAACTCAGTGATTATTTGGGTTCCATCCTTAACTGAGGCGAAACCCAATATAATGTTTAGTGCAATTGCATGAATGATCTTCAAGCGATTTGATGATGTGCATGGAGGACTGCCGTATTGTCTTAAAATTTCTAACAGCCAAATCATTGCAGGACAAAAATAAAATGTATGTACAATAACCCTCACCTAATTTCTTAAACCAGGGATAAAATGCCAGATTTGTAACGTCTACTCACAGAAGCTTCATACACAACATAATTTACAAAATATAAAACATTACATTTATTATACAACGTTTTTAAAAATACAAAACAAAAGTACATAAAATATTTCTTTTTTAATAACAATCAAACTAAATAAAAATAGAGAATAAAATTTCATTCACATCACGCACAAAAAACTAATATTACGAACTACTAACAACAAAAATATAAATTTAAACAAGTGTTTCTTCTTCTTCTTCTTCTTCTTCTTCTTCTTCTTCTTCTTCTTCTTCTTCTTCTTCTTCTTCTTCTTCTTCTTCTTCCTCAACATGGCTTAGGTCAGTTAGCCTGCTCCGGCTTCGAAGTCCTGCTGTTCCAGTCACTTCCTCAGTGTTCCTAGATTTCTTCGTCCTTGCGGTTGCTAATTATATATTATTTTAGGAATTCTATAGTCTTCCATTCTATGCAAATGACGCTTCCAGTCGGTTCTACATTCTATTATTGCTTTATTTAATTTTGCTGCTTTTAATTCTATCGTATTTCATCCTTCTGTTTTTTGTGTAGTCTTGTATATCCTGCTATACTTCTAAGCAAATTCATTTATGCTGTTGCCCCGTCATAGTCCATGTTTGTGACTCATACGTTAAAATTGGGACAGCCATTGCTTTATAAAACTTTATTATTTAATCTTTTCTTGCTTTACTCTTTAGGGTTCCTTTTTGTTGTACCTGTTATTTAGTTAAATTATTTCATTTTTATTGATATTTTTAGCCTTTATTGCCGTAACCTTTACAGTATAGCAACGTCATAAATTAAAACTTACCAAGCCACATTATAAAAGTCATTTATGGAATATAATGGTTTTGCCAACAATGTATGGCGTATAGTCCTTTTAAAACTTAAAATAGGGAGTTCTATTAGTCTTTGTGGTAAAAAATTGTATAATTTAATTGAAACGACTATAAAACTATTCTGGAATTTAATTTATTTATATATAAATTCAAACAGTTTCGTGTTGAGTAATTATGTATATTACAGTAAAGTATAAAGCTATTAATATTTTCTTTAACATATAAAAGACAATTCAGCATAAACATCGATAGTAACGTTAAAATACCTTAATGAATAAAAAGTGGTTTACAATGTTCTTTTGAATGAACTTCGCAAATTAATCTAAGGACCTATTTTTGCAATATAAATATTTTAACTGCTAAAGAAGGATTTCCGCAGACAAGTAAAGCATAATTACCATGCCAATAAATATGAGCATAGTAAACCTTCATCAGAACGTCCTTAACACTGTTCCTTAAAATTCTCAACATGAAAATTCCTGTTGTGATCTTTTTTTTATACATGATTGATATGTGTTGACTAGCCAAGGTCTGAATCGATATACATATCCAGAACTTTTATAGAGGAACCAGATCCATCAGTGTTAAATTTATACTGAATATCAGTGGTTTTATCTGTGTTTATAGTTGGACTGTTTCATTAACCACCGAATTTGCAATAGGTAATTTAAGTTTTAATGTGTTTTCAGCTTTATCATAAAAAGTAATAGCTAAATCATCAGCATAAAGATATGGAGTAAGGCTTTTGTCACAAATTGAAACGGGGAGGTCATTAATATAGATGATAAAGAGTACAGGTCCCAAAATTAAGCCTTGTGGAATACCATAATTTACAGGTTTGAACTGCAATAATCTTCCATTAAAATAAGTTGGCTGAGACCTATACTAAAATAAGAATTTAGAAATTTAATGCTTTTGTCCTGAAAACCATAAAAACCAAGTTTCTGTAAAAGAATATCAGGAGAGACGAGATAGAAGGCTCTGGGAAGATCGAAATATATACTTGATACAGTGTTACCATTGTAAATATTTTCATAATAGTATCTCAGAAAGCCTGCAACAGCCTTCACAGTACTTATGCCATATCTGAAACCAAACTGGTTATTATTTAACAAGAGGTTCTCTTCAAAATGAACAACAATCTGCTTACATACTAGTGATTCCAATACCTTACCTATTATTGGAATTATACTAATAGGTTTGTAATTACATTAGAAAGTTTAAAATCATCTGGGAAATAGCAGCTGTTAAAAACATAACACAATGGTCCACATATATACGGGGCAGCTGATTCTAACATGTTAAAATTAATCCCATAAACATCCATACATGTACTATTATTTAGATTCATAATATCAGAGTAAATATCTTCAACACTGAGTTCTAGAAATTCAAAATTACAATTGGGCTTGGAGAACTGCTTTAAAAAGGACTTTGATTGGTTACTGATAGGTATACCATTTACAATATCATTGACTTTGTCAGTAAAAAAGAATTAAGTTTTTCACGATTTATATTAATTGGGGATGTATCAGACTTTGAATTAGAATGTAAAAATTCAGATATATCTATCCACAAAAATTCTGATATATTATGAGAGTTCTTAATGAATGTTGAGTAATAGTTCATTTTAGTTATCTTTAAGGTATGTTTGTGTTTCATTTTCATATCAATATACCTGTTTTTGTATACGTAGATGCCAAAATTAACATAAAGTTCAAAAGTATCGTGCATTTTTCTTTTAAAATACGGAGTTCATCGTAATACCACTTTTTATTGTTTCATTTATTCTTAGGCTGATGTGTGAAAGTTATAAAAGGAAATACTGTTGACAATGTCATAAAATTTGTTTTAAAATATTCAGAAATATTAGAATAATTAGGTATGCTGTAAAAATTGATGCAGTTAGTGTTAATTAGTATATGTACAAAGTATGTTACGTTACAATAATTAGCGCCCTTATTGTTATTAATTTATTTAAAAGATTATTATCGTCGTAATCAATACTAGCTAAAAATAAAATCGGATCACGGTCAGAAAATATTCAAGAAATAACTTCCGCATAACATTTGTCGAGATGTATGGAAGTGAAAGTATCCAAACAAGTACCAGATACAGGTCGAGTAATTTGTGTGATAAAGTAAGGTAACCCAAAACATTCAAAAACACTAATTAAATCACTTAGATCATTACTTGACTTGTTGAAGTTAACGTTAAAATCACCACCAACAATCTTTACGTTCGTTTTACGTCTGAAAACAGACTGAAGGGAATCATAAAAGCGAGTTAAAAATCAGTAAAACAAGTTCTTAAACTACTAGGTGATCTGTAAAAGTTAACCCACAATATTAAAACCTTTAATAAAGGTACAGCAGGCTTCAAAGTTGTCATTTACAAAAAAAAAAATCAGTTATATTCAATATTTGGCTAGATTCATGCTCATTTTTAACGAAAATTGCAGAGCCGCCATGTTTACCACTTGGCCTACAAAGTAAGTAAAACCCTGGAATTTTTAACATAAGCAGCCCTTTGTCACTGAGCCAGTGTTCAACAAAACAGATTAAATCTGGATCATGATCGTTAAAAATAACAATTAAGCTATTCATTTTATTCAATATACTCTAAACATTCCAATAAAATATTTTAAAATTAACTTTACTTTTATTCTTCATATTAACATTTATAAGGCCGGTATTTATGTTGTCCCTTTTTCTTTGACAGCCCCGTAGTTTAAAGAATTTTTTTGGAAAATTAAATTTACTTATAAAAGAACCTTTAGGCCAGTATTTCGGTGTATAAACTACCTCGAATAAAACTGAAGCCTCGCCAATTTTATAAGAACTGTAACTTGGATATCTAGATTTTCATTTTTCTACAAAATAGTTGTCCGATTTACGGTCATTTAGGTACTCAAGGACCTAGGAGCATTCAGTGTCAGGGTCAAGTTCCGAAATAAACAGAAAGCGTAATTTGTCAGCTACACCAAGTTTACCCTCGGCAGCATTACCAGTAAGAAATTCGTTTTTATGTACAGACTTATTTAGTTTCGCACACACTTTAATTTAAGCTTTAGGTTTCGAATTACTTTTATAAACTACTTGTTTTCAGTCTTATTCAAATTGATTACCTTGCCCAATACTATCACTATATTCTGTAGATTCTGCTTGCACTAAACGTCCTCCAGCTGACTGAAAATTTATCTTAAGCTGACCATTGTCGTCCTTGTTTTCTGCTGAACTGTCTTTACCTCGTCGGGATGGGCCGACAACAACACCACTATAAGTTGCATCACACACATCTTCCTCAGCTACCACTGCCCGAGTTTCTTGAAGCTGAACCGTTGAATTGTCCGTATTTACTTCAGAAGATACTGTAGTTTCCTGTTTTGTTGAAATCTCCGTATGAAGTTCCTTATGCTCGGAAACATGGTCAAACGTGCATAATAACTGAATTTGAAGTTTTAAGGTGTCAATTGTTCCTTTTGTTGACAAATCATCAAGTCTTTTTGCTTCATTATAGTAAGCGATTTCTGTTTTGTAATCCTTATTATCCACAGTCGGATCGTCAGAAACACAGATATTCAATGGGGAATTTAATGTCAGGACGGCACGCTGACCATGGTAGCTCAATGGATTAGAGTGACTGGACGGAAACCAGGAGATCCGTGGTTCAAATCCCGGCCATGGCATTGAATTTTTCATGTTGGCTCTATCCAACAGATATCCAAATTTACTGTATTATCGCAACAATTTACCTATAAGTCTCTCATTTGTCTGACAGTTTACACATTTAAACCACTTTGAGTTATCTTAGAATACCGTTTACAAGTCTTAATATCGTCTACTTTTTCTTCTCCCATTAGAAAGGAAGGCACTTAACACACGTTAACACACGTTGGACACGTCCGCACACGTCGAAGACCAGTCTACGATATTCTATTATTCATTATTGCTAAATTAATTATTATAAATATTACTAGATTTATTATTGAATTTATAATTATGTCGTTGCCATGGTCATCGTCATAATTATTTTTATAAATTAACAAAACATCACTTCTACTTAGCACTTCGTTCGGAACATCTAAAAAAGACTAATCTTATCGCTTCACTAGTACACTTCTTCCCTACAGTAAATCACTTATTGCTTTTAATGTAATTTCACTAATTAGTTCAACAGTGTTTTATTTCAGAGCCTAAAATTCCTAATCACTATCACTTCACTCACTCGGTGCGTGTTCAGTACTCCTCCCATCTCATCGCGGAATCCTGCAAAAGACCTCCCTCCATTGTGATGACTGGCCACTCATTGGGTATCTCTCACCCCGTGTCGACATTGGACATCAGGATGACCTCCTCACCGCTTTTTTCTTCAACACGACATAGTTCTGGCTGTATGCTGCATACAGCAGCTGTATGTAAGTAGCTGTTACACATTTTCTGTTTTTCCAGCCTTAATATTTAAATCTCTCATATCCCTTTTATAGCTCTATAAAGTTCTTCCGTTAATATTAATCTCATTCTGCACCTTTCTGCTCGTTTTTGTCTAATTTTGCCTATTCAAAATAAACATTTTTCATTGTCAGTTTCTTCCTCTATATCTGTCTACTGTTTGTTTTCCTTCCACGTATTTAGGTTCTCAGGAGCTCTTATAACATTTCTAGCCTGAATCCTTTCGACCTTCCGCCCGCATTGGTAGCGTAGATGGTAGCGTGTCTGCCTCACGGTCAAGAGGTCCCGAGTTCGAATCTCGGCCAGGGTGAGTTAACTGGATAAAGTTTTTCCCGGGATTTTCCCTTATCCTTAAAGACGAATGTCAGGTAGCTCAAAGTTCCAAGGACCCCGGACTCATTTGAGCGTCATTTCATCAATTTCATTCATCGTCCGATATGACAACGTTGGAAATTAGAAAAAACAAAACTTTCGATCTTCCTTCCGTTAAATTTCTAGTTATATTCTGTCAAGAAAGTATCGATCATATAGGTCTTGTATAAGAGGAGATTCGAAATTATTGGTGTCGCCAAGTTGGCACATCTTTCCTCTACACCCACACGGATAGTCGTCTGTCATCTAGTTTGTTTACAGGACGCCATTTTGTTAGTGCATCTCAAAGGTGTGTTGCGTTTTTTACAATGACTAAAAATAATGTGCAAAGTATCTCTCTCAAATTTTGAATTGAAAATTACCTTTCGTGTGTCGAAAATGCTACAGAGGGCTTACGATGAATCGACTTTAACAAAAGCACGTGCGTATGAGTGGTACAGTGAATTCAAAAGTGGTCGAGATGTAGTGGCAAATTTGCCTTGTTCTGGTCGGCCATCAACAGCTTCAACTGAACTGATCATCGCTAAAGTGAAGGAAATGGTGTCTTAAAATCGCCATTTAGGTCTTATAGAGATTCTTGCTGAACTTTCTGTGTCATAAATCGATTCGTACCATTTTAAACGATTGTTTGGACATGACACATGTTGCCGCTCCATTTGTTCCGATTTGTTTCTGCAAAAGCTCAATCACGTAAAAATCGCTGAAGACATGCAAGAGCAAGCTAAATCCGGCCCCACATTCATGAAACGCATTGTAACTGATGATGAGACGTGGGTTTACGGGTTTCACACGCAAACCAGTACACAAGTTTCCGAACCAAAACCCAAAAGTGCACATCAAACTCTATGAAAACTGAAAGTCATTTTGACAACTTTTTTCGATCATCATGATGTGAGCTCAAAAAACTTGCCAGAAGGTCAGACGGTAAATAAAGATTATTTTATCTGCGCCTTATGCGCCGTTTGAGAGCGCAAATATGGCGAAAAAGACCAGACTTGTGGAATAATGGATTTTGCAACCCAGCTCACAGGGCTATCATTGTGAATAAATTTTTGGACAAAACCTCAACATATTTCATCGAAAAATCAGCGTATACATGTGATCTAGCTCCGGCCGACTTCTTTCTCTTTCCAAAACAAGTTACCCTTTCAAGGCACCCGTTTTTAGGCGACAGACATCCTAAAGGGGAATCCGCGGAGACAATTGACAAAGATTCGAGAAATGCCTACAAAAATGTTTTGATAATTAGATTATTTGTTTGTATAAATGTATAATTTCGTAAGGGATGCAAATGGATGAATAATGCATATTTTGTGCTTCATTGACCAATTCCCGGAACTTTCTTAGCACAGTAATATTTTCTTCTTGTAGAGGTTATATCATAGTTATCGCTCTAGCGTTTATACTAATATCATTTGGTAATGTTTAAGTTAAAATTAAAGGTTAGGTTTTTAAGGTTAGTAATTTTTAATTCAAACATAACGTGCTCTGACTTGTCCTTTTAAGGCATATATCACATTCATTGGTGTTTAATTTATTATTTTTTTCCAGTTAAGTGTCATAGGGTCCATGGCCAGATATATAGTGTATTATTCCTTTCCTATTGTTTAGATGTCTAAGTTTCAGTCTCTCCAAAGTGTCCGAAAAAAAGGAAAATATGTGCCCTGTTACAATTATATTTTCCCATTCTTCTTGCCAATTGTGTATTAATCCAGTTTTGATTTCCTGTATATTAGTACAATAGTGTTTTAAAATATTGGCAACTGAATTCAAGTTTCCTTTTGTAAGCCAAAAATAAGCTTTTCGAAATCTTAGGGAATGTTACAGGACAGTAATATCCACATAATCAAAGAGATTGACTGTTCTTTTTTATATTAGTAATTTGTATTTTAGAGGTTTCACAACTTTTTAAAAATGGCTTATATTTTTCAAATCATTTACTCTTTTGTGTGAAATTTACAAAACGTACATATATTTTAGTCGGGAAGAAATTATTTTGTGATTGACACCTCTCCCTGCTGGAGTATTGTCATCTACTAGCTAATCATGACTCATTTGGAAGTTTGTCTTCATAAGTTATTGGTCCGAGAGAAACCACATAGTCCATTGGCTGATTCAGAGGACCATGTGTCAATCAAAAGTAATTTCACTTTTACCTTAGTACAGATTTTTATATCATGATGATAAATGGAATTACTTCGTTAATTGAAGTGTAAATCAATTCCTAAACAATGAATATGTGTTTCTTGCTAAAGCACTTATTTCCCTGTTTTTAAATTAACATCCACTGACATAAGTCATGTCAGATGATGGATGAAATGTATGAAACGATGCGTAAATGAGGCCGGAGTCCATAGAGCATGGAGCTACCAGACATTCATCTTTCAGGATAATGGAAAATGCCATACGCCCTTGTCTATTTTATTCGATATTCTGCTCTGTTTTCTATATCTGTTTCGGTGTTGTCTATTTTTCTGTTGTGTCTATAAAGAGATAGTTCACTACAGTATTCTCGTCTTTAAATGTACTTCAAATGAATTCAGTGTCACTTCATTGTATTTAAATAATAGAATAGAACTTATTTAAACGTAAATTTATGTCACAATATGTTGAACTATCCAAGGTATAATTTTCCTTAATGGGCCTTAATAGAAAACATTCTATAAATATATCAATTTCGTTAGCATTGTTAAAAGGTGTCTTTTCTTCCTATTGACATACTTCAAGAATAAATTTAGAATGTCATGTAAAATAATAACTTAATTTTAACAATATCTTGACCATTTGATAGGGGTTTGATAATCGTTACGCCCCTTGAAATTTATTTGAGCTAAAGTTGTCTTTCCAAAACTAATAAAACTGAAATATTATCCGGGAAAGACAGCAGAACCAATGTGTGCAATTTAATTCTCACAGCAAGACAATTTGGAACAGAAAGCTCGTTTTACTTCCTCTGTGTAATCCATAAACGGAAAACAGCCTTGGATGAGCATTTGGCGGAATTCCAGCTGCCCCAAACCTCCAGCTCATATGACAACTGTCTCAAGCAGCTTCACAACTTGGTCACCGATTCTATAAAGTTGTTGTTTTTGTAATTTACATGGAATTCTTAAAGTTTCCCGGATAAGTCGTAAAACCTCAAACTTCTCCTTTAAGCGGTATAATTAAAATTTTGAAATATCTATCTTCAGAAGTCATATATAATCCCTTGTTGAAATGAAATGTTAGAAAAGCACGAAACGTAGTCCTTTAAAATACATTCCAATCAATTAATTAAGTTAAATAAATATAGTTTTAGACAAAACCCACGCAGAAGTAGTTAATTACACATTTCGTTGTTGATTGAAATGAAAATACATTACTCAAATATTCAACATGGACTCTACATGTTGGCCTATGATTATGATTCCACACACTTCCAAAGAAATGACAAGAAAGAGCTTAAGGGAGCATTAAAAGGAACTTGAAGAATAACAATGGAATCCAGTTTAAAGTTGGTGATTCAGTCAAATCATAAAGGACGAATGAAACTGCTATCTGTGACATTAACATGTGTAATATTAAAACACCAATTAAGTAGCATGATGTAAGAATTATTAAGTGCAATCAAAATGCAAAATATAAAAAAATAAATTATCACAAACATGTGACAGAGACCATTTAGAGAGATTGCTTACTAATGCTTCAAACTTATAAGTATCTAGTTTTTATTTTCATTTTCGCTCGAATTCAAGAATAACGTTTATGAAGGCATATGTATATATTTAGCAAGTTCGGAAAATATTAGATATTAAACCACTCCCATGTAAAAATTGTTTCTGACCTTTTTTTATCAATAATAGCTCCAACGAATCAGACTAGCGGACTCAATGTTTAAGCTATTTACATGAAAAAATTAATGGCAAAGTATGAATTTGCACGACAATGTCTTGAGTTCTCTGGAAATAGTACCTGAAGCCCTATTCATTCTAAGTGACTTTTACAAATTTGTGAACGAAGAAATGAAAATTTACTACAAAAATATAGAGGTCGGTAAAGCACCCAGTTTATGCAAAATGCATTTCTCCCGGGAGTTGTCCCCTCTCGAGATGTTTCTTGTTATTTGTTTGAATTTTCCTATATTTCACTTTTCTGGATTTACAGTTATTACTTAACAACCAGCACTTAAAAGATTTGAACTTTTCTTAAGGCTACTGTATTTATATACAGATATGCAAACACTTACCAGCAAGCCCATCCGCCCCGTCTTTTACGTAAGCAGATATTCTTTCCTGCGTTAAAGCAGCTGCAGAATGAAACTGGGTAAATCTAACTAAACAGATGGCAGTGGCATGCATGAACTTCGTAGGCCACGCCATGGCTCAGTGGTTAGACCGCTTGGCTCTCACCAAGGCGGCCCGGGTTCGATCCCAGGCGACCGCAAAGTGAGATTAGTGGTGGACAACACGGCGTTGGGGCGGGTTTTCTCCGGACCTCCGGTTTCCCCCGCCATCTCATTCCACCGGTGCGCCATCTTCATCTTATGTATCATCAGTGTCATCGCCTGCGGTGCCGTATGTAGTTAAAGCGGGCGTTAAACATTACACATTTCATTTTCATGAAGTTCGTTGTTTCGAGCGATGTCTCATACTTGGACAAGGGTATGTAGTACGTGATAAGTGTGATAACTAAAGCTCGGATTTTTGCATATTTGCTTGTTTTATTCCTAGATAGCTGAACGTGTGCATGTAAGTAATAAATTTATTTCACATTGTAAGAAGTTTATTACGGGAGTTCTATAGTGGTATAAATGCATACTTAAGGAGGTTAGGGCATATTTAATTAATTTGTGCATGAAAGGTCGCTGAAAAATGAGAACGTAGGTATGAACCTGATATAAAAATATGTTCCTCAACAACTTAAACTAAAAGGTGTCTAACAATCATCTGGTAAATCTTAAAATGCAGGCGTTGCACCATAAAACTTAATATAGTTTGTATTAATATTGCAAACGAAGCCGTCTGCCGCACTGATAATATCATCCAGAATTAAGAAGTGTCTTTTCAGTTAACTTTTAAACCTGTACCGATATGCTGCTAATCGTAATTTCGGAAGTGTGAGCAGTAGAACAGGGGATATTAAACTGAAGGGGGAGAACAGTATAGCTAGATAGTCAACATGAAAAATTCAAAGCCATGGCCGGAATTTGAACCATGCATCTCCTGATTTCCGTGAAGCCGCTCTAACCCATTGAACTACCATGGGCAACTTGCCGTCACCACATTAAATTCTCGATTTGACTCCTATATTTCCCCGGTAGACCACTAGGGGCTCTCGCATTCGAGGTACACAGTTTGTGGCAACTTACTACTATTTGAACCAGGAGATCCGTGGTTCAAATCCCGGCCATGGCATTGAATTTTTCATGCTTACTGTATCTACCAAAAACCCTAGTGTGAAGAAATGTTTAATTTCCATCAATTAACTAAAATAATAAGAGTTAAATGACGAAGCCTGGGACTCAAGTACTTACGATAGTAAGTCGCCACAAACGGTGTATCTCGAATACGAGACACCCTAGTGGTCTACCGGGAAAATATACGAGTCAAATGGAAAATTTAATGTCATGACGGCAAGTTGACCATGGTAGCTCAAAGGGCTAGAGCGACTGGACGGAAACCAGGTGATCCGTGGTTCAAATCCCGGCCATGGCATTGAATTTTTCATGTTGACTCTATCAATCAAAAACCTTCGCGTATATAGGGTTAGTGTGAACAAATGTTTAACTTCCATCAATTAACTAAAATAATAGTTGTACAGCTAATTTGTTTCGACAATGGATTGCTGGAAATCCTACTCTTAACAACAGATGGAAATACAGTACTATGCAAGAGTATTGTTGCGAGTATAGGCTGAGCAAGATTTGGAAATTTCTGTAATCATTATTCTGTAACATGTATTTTCGATGCCTTGAGTCTGGGCACAGCTGTGTATAAAAATTGTATGATTAAGCGTAAATTCTACTGACTGGCAAAACATGTACTTTGGACTGGTGAATCACACATCCTGCTGGCTTAGGGAAATAATTCACAGGTGGCCTGCGACAGGTCTCAACTTGTTCTCCATGTTTTAAACAATGAATCACACATCCTGCTGATCAAGGGAAATAGTGCTTAGTTGGTCAGTGACAGGTTTAAACATGTTCTCAATGATGTAAATAATGATTGCACAATATGGTGCAAATTAACAATTAGCGTGGGAATCGCTGAGTTGACTTTTTGGTAGGACCCCTATTTAAGCTTGGTTGAGTTAGCCCTCGGGGGAGAGACTTGACAGAGATTTCAGAGGGGACTTGCTGCTGGTCTCTGTAAGAATCAACAAGAGTTTATTTCAAAGTGCTCCACGAGTAAGATAGCCAGCAGGGTGTACCAGATCGTACACCTTTTGACAGTCACAAGGTTCCAGCCATACAAACAACACATCGCCAAAGGTAAAGTTGCATTATGTTATTATGTATTTAAATGTTACCAAAGCGCCCCTGATCTCTTCCGGATCCACGGAGTGCCCTGTAGAAATACTAGGCTTCTCTGAAATACAGTTATCCATTTCAGTTTGACTTAGATGTTTCTTTCGCTCTACCCTTTCAGTAGCTACACCCCCAGTTGCAGATTAGGTTACAATCCTGGCCCACAACAATATTAAAACACGAAGTTTTGTTTATGTATGTTCCTAATATTTTAGCAATCTTTTCTATTTTTGAATTAGTGATTTTGGATTTGAGTTAACTAAAATAAAAGCATATTTATACCACTGTCATAGGGGCCCAGCAATATAAAATTATAGATTATCCAACATCTACAAACAGTTGCTAGAAGAAATATAAAAAACAATTTACTTGCAAGAAAACATTTTCTTCCAGAAAACGATAAAAAACTTTTGTTTATTGCAATAAAAGCGATTAATACTAAAATAAACAAACTAGTAAATGTTAAATTTATATAGTTAGTTACTAACACTCCCCACATGGCAACCTTGGCCGTCGGGGTAACCTCACCCCACCAAGTGATGACCGGATCCATTTCTCAGGTGGAGGCACCCAGAGGGCGGTGTCCATTACCTCCGATGATAGGGTGATAGTGAAGATGGCGGTGAGGTGAGAGGACCTACAGTTTTTACCGTGGACTCCGAACCACGTTGGGCATAGGGGATACTTCACGTGTGCTAGACAGAGGTGAAGGCGTGGATAGGGCCGACTTAAAATCGCCAACCCCAGAGCCGGGAATCGAACTCGGGACCCTTAGAACGGGAGCCGCGAACGAAACCACCGCGCTACCCCGGCGCCCTGTTAAATTTATATTGAAGTATATATCCATTTAGAATTAGTCCTTTTAAATACAATTCTTTTATTTGAATGTTTTAATTAATTAGAACTAATCTAGGTTTCCTGGGTGGAAACCAGGAGATCCGTGGTTCAAATTCCGGCTGTGGTACTGAATGTTTCAGTTGACTCTAATTAATAAAAATCTAGAAAATATTAACTAGTTAGTGCCTGTACTTAAGAATAGACTGTTTGATTACTTTAAGATTTAATAATTGTGAGAAAGGTGAGTAAATTCATTTATTTTAAATGCGTATTATAAAGTTTTAGAGCGTATTTAGCAGATTGTTAGTGCATAGATACATGCATATATTAATATTTTATAGTGTACCTGTGTAAATCGGGCTGTAGAGATCAGGGCAGGGATTTTTAGGTAGAAAGTTCCTTAATTTTATGTCTTTTATTTGTTCAAAATAGGTTTCTAGGGCTTTTCTTCATTGAAATAAGCTTTTTTAATATTTTGTTTGTCTTTTCTGCTATTTATTTGTAAGATTTATTCATGAACTTAATCCATAAAGGTACCTATGCACTGTCGAAGTTCATCATCAAAGAACTCACACAAAAAGGTTTACTGTTTGTTTGGTGAGTTATTTTTGTCAATGCAGTAAATAGTTGCATACATACCGAAATGATCCGGGATAAACGATATACTATTGTCAAGCAACATATTATTGTATGACGAAAATGCTTTTTCAACAGAACATGACGTCTATGTACCTATACATTATCAAAGTTAATCATCAAATAATTCCTCTAACAACTGCCAATCTTAAAAGTGAGTTTATTCCCTCGAAAATATAAACTCTATAGCATGTGCAACTGTCTCTCTTCGCTTGGGCAAGAACGTAACTCACTAAGGGCACTGCAACTGTTAAAACGCACAAAGGAATATGTATGCTTACATGAAAGACGGGTCAGTTGGGCAGCCTAGTATGTAGCGCTTTCAATTTTTTTTATTCACACATCACTAGAAGATGAATTTCCTTTGAAATATCGATTTTTTTTTGCTAAAGTATAATATTTCCACTTCTTGCTATACATAATAAAATATTTGAAGGTGAAGTGGAGCATAATTTATACAACCATATAGTCATATACTGTACCAGGAAGAAGTGAGAAGTTGAGTCCGACCATATTTATTGGCTTCGGACACCGCAGCGGAATTTCTAACGCTACCAAATATGTATACAGATATACATTGCAGGCAGAGCATAATTTTTGGTGGAATGAGGTGGGGGTAATTAAAACTGGTTGAATTCATGATAAATAATAAATATAAACAGGATTCTCTAGACGAAAATAAATAATGAACCTCCTAACAAAGGTAATCTGATTTGTTTATACAAAATAGCTGTCATTTCAAACAGCCCTCAACTTATCACAGCAGCTGAAAATTTGGAAAGGATGTGAGAAACATTAAAGCATTATATAGAGGGTTTGAAAGCACTTTGTCAATAGAATACGGATTAACGAAAATTACATAAATTAGAATTGCAGGGAATGCAATAAGATTAATGAGATTCGAAATAACAGATTTAAACAGTTGTTTTGTTGACGTCAACGTAAATGAATATCACTATGCACATTTTTATATTTACGAAATAATTTTGCCCATGTGCTCTATCTATGATCAAATACAGATTTTATCGTTGCGTACTGAATAAAATTTCTGGCACTACTAAATCCTTTAACTAAATGCGTATCTTCAAATAGGACTCCCTTTAAGATTTTCTATCACAAACTTACTAATATTAAATTACACCAAAACGATCGCCACTACTAGAAACACATCTTTCAAAGACCAGTGAATAAAAATACGATGTGAATATGTCTGTATGAATAGCGTAACTGAAGTGAGAACTGAAGTAACTAGCAAATATGGTACATAAGTCTGGACCTTCCAAAGATTGGATAAAAAAAAAAACTTAAGAATGATTCTCCAAGAGAAGGTAAAAAGATAAAGATTACAACTGAACTTGTAGAACTGTTCAAAGAATTTCTAAGTATTGTCCGCCTGTAACATCCCTCTATTAATTTATTAAGTATTATTAAAGATAGACTTATGGAAGTCTACTAACTTCACTTAAACATTTGTTAAGGGATTCTTATTTTCTCAACAATGGGTGAAGCATATTGATTATATACTACATATTAACATTTGTTATAAATAAATTGTAAATATTTTATTTTCTGGAAATAGACATTGAATCCATCAAAAATAAAAAAATGCCACACAGCTTTTTGTTAATCATATACGCTGAGAGTTAAAGTTACAGATACTAGACAAAAACACAACCCTTTAAAATAAATTTTTAAACAATGTTTACAGCATTAGTAACAGATTAGGATAGCTGTCATGTATAGCTTCTTTAAAGTGCATTTCCAACACAATTTTTTTATAAAGTGATTTAACCATTTTAAATTCATTAGAGAAAGAACAATTTTGAATATCTGAGAACTGGATTTCTTTATGCTCTTGTGCCTACCGTATGGATACCCTAACGTTTCTGTTCTCAACAAATGCAAAATATACGGAACAATAAAGCTTTTGCGACAATAGTTAGTGAAAAGATATTTCAAAATATCTAGTGTGTATAGGAAGTCGTGTAAAAGTACATTACCTGGTCAATTAGGAGTTCTGAATGAAATTCCTTGCCTTATTGAAGATTTAAATTACTTTATGTGTATTTAAGTAATTACGGCTGCAAGGTATTTCAGTTCGAAACGACTATCTGTATTTAGGGAAAATGAGCTACACGAATAATGCACATTATTTTAATTATAGTCTGTTGTTTTAGTAGCATCATGCAAAAGAGAAGCACACCTTCTGTTTGACTAGAAAAGACAAGTTACTTAAATCTATAGAGTCTATTTAAAATGAGTAAATAGTGGTTTTGTGAACATGTTTCGTGTTTCAGTGAACTTGTAAATCACGCATTCTCCTCTTATCAAGTTCCACCATAAGTATTGACTAATTCATTCAGAAACTGTAACCTTAAGTTATAAAAACGACTTTAATTTTCAGTATAACAAATTTGTGAAATTAATTCACTAATGTCGTCTCTTTATATTGAAATTTGAGACGCCGTAGCAAGCAGGACCGTGTGGCCTAATGGATAAGGCGTCGGACTTCGGATCCGAAGATTGCAGGTTCGAGTCCTGTCACGGTCGGGTTGATTTTTTATGTTCGTAAAATCCCTAGCTTAGGTCAATATGATACGCTTTCTTATATTTATAAATACATACCATGGATAATGAAGTTAATATTTATAATTTGGTTTCATGTATATTGATTTTAAGTTTTGGAATGTTCCATAAGTTGCAATATTCTGCGACTGTATTTCACTTATTACTTCTTTGATTGACGTTGAATTGAAAATTTGTATAACACAATTATAGTGCGTGCTATAAATATCTGAGAACAAGCCTCGATCTATGCTAACAAGAATATTCAAGTCAAAAGTAAATACCTATAATGTAGCACAAATAAAACAAAAGAATACCTAAGTTTTGTTTTTCACATGACTTACTCTATTCAATCTCTGAAAATCTATTGTTAAAAACGCTTATTTTTCTAGCTAATTCTTGTCAATAGTTATAGGTTAAGAAACATAAGGCTAAAGCTACAACTGCCCAAACTTTTGAAAAGTGAGTGACTGATATATTTGAAATGCCGCGTTATTTTAGCGGACAAAAGAGGGAAAAATTAATAAATAAATTTAAATTAATAAATTTATATATTTATAAAAAATTAATAAATAAATATTTTTTAATAAATTAAAAAAGACAAAATTCAGGAGCTAAAAGAAATATGTCAAAAGTGGTTAAAATAACACGCATTACTTTATGTAAATTTCATTATTTTAGAGGATCTACAATTTTTATGCAGTGTAATTTTGTTTATTTGGCAGAAAATTCAAGATATACGTTTCATTTATCATATTTTCATTTAATCAAATCAAAATCGTTACTACTTTTAAACAGTCAGAAGAACGTGTAATAGTTTCGATGAGCATATTTGCATAAAAATCTCTGTTTACATCATTTTAAGTTACCACATTGGGTATTTTTCGTTAATTTCAGTACAGTCTCTCATTTTAGACTCAAAACACACACATATACACACACTCGCGCACGCGCGCGCGCACACACACACACGCACACACATACCCTTTTATAAAAACCGCTGTTTAGGATTTTAAACTTTCATTTTCTGTGTAATCCAGATATGGAACTTTTGGATAGAATGCACTACACACTTCCTCTACCTATTTTAGATAGAACCAAGGAAGCAATGCCATTTAGGAAAATTTTACATATATTTTAAAGAAGCCCTTATTTGGTTCAATAAGACTGCGTCTCCTATATGAGAATTTACCACAATGAGATACTGATTTTCTTATGACCAAAGTAAAGCCCTTTTCCATTGTAAGCCATGTCAGCTTGCGCAATTTTGCAGTTTTACGATTTTGCATGCCAGAATCAACTTTCCTTCACCGCCCCAAACTGTCAATAGATTGCTGCGGCGTTTCTTTTTTATTTTCGTCTTTTCTTCTTTACCCAATTACCTTTGTCAGCAAAACCCCAAGCACAATATGGATGAGTGATCATCCTGAAGGAGGGTATGTCAGTCAAGGAGACCATAAAATGAGGAAATTAATATTTTACCAAATTATCAAACATGGCTTTCAACTAGAGATAAAACTCCCAAGGAATTTTAATTCCACTGCAACTCTTTGCAAGCCTATGTCTAAGCCAAACAGTTCAGAAAGCTTAAAACATTAATTTTTTTAATAACTTTATATTTGAATTCGCGATTAGAACTCTCCTAACCATTGACCTTATACATTTTCTTTAGACATAACATGTGTACTTTTGTTTGAACTTTTTTGTGGCCTGGGGGCAATTTTTTCAAAGTGTGAAAATATCCTTCCTGAACTTCTCAAGTGTAAATAAAGCGAGTTTTATGTGTGCTAGTGTACGAATTTTCACCGTCCACTGGGAAATTTTGTTAAGTAATGATTACGTTAACAAAGTCGTACTGAATTCAAATTATTTCTATCTAAATTTAATATCACAACCATGAATCCATAACGTAGTATCTATAATACCGGACTGGAATCAAATTCTTAAGTACTTCAAATTCCTTACCTTTAACACCTTGTTTCCCTCAGTATATTTAAGCTCAATACACACACCTCTACTTCATTTTACTAGTGACAAATATCACAATTTTGGGATATTCAATTCCTGTTTACTTTTGACTGCCCCATCATCATCGTCGTCGTCGTCGTCGTCGTCGTCGTCGTCGACTTTGGCGTAACATTAGCTTTCCTACGTGCTTTTCCTATCACTGTTTCCCATTTATTTCTCATATTTTCCAATTAATTTTGCTTCCTCCTTTACAGGAGAGATTGTTCAAAATTAAAATTTATCCATTAAATTCCCCTTTTCCTTCTACACCTTTCCTGGCCTTGCCTTTATTTGATTGTACTATAACGCACAATGTGAAGCCATGTTTACGTCACAGGTAAAGAATAGGCACCCTCGGTTGTTAAGAAAGTCTAAAGATGTGTAGGTCAAATTTCATTGAATGGTTCAGGAACCAAGTCAAGCAATATCATATTATAAGAATCTTGTTCACAGCGTGCAAAGATAATTCGTTTTATGTTTTTATAACCCTCGTTATAAAAACCTGTGATTTTTATTGGATAATCCACTGAAATGCTTCCACTAACGTTATATTTTAATATTTGTTCGTCAACCTTATATCTCGCTTTTATTTTTGCTTCTTTTATCATCTTTTAATCTGTGATTCAGAATACAGATGTTTATTTAATCTCCTGTTTCTTCACTTTTATGTGGTGCATTTCAGGGCACTCTTTAATTCCTCTCAGACGTTTCATTTCCGGAACTTTTATCTTGACTTTTTTATTTTTTACTGTCCAAAGTTCGCTTCTATAGAATATAACAGGTAAGGATATAACGGAAGGGAAGAAATGTATACGAAGTTCTCAAATTGAAATCATTATTGGCAGACTAAGGTAACAAATATTTAGCTACTTCACCAGTAACATCGCAATTGTAATTGAAAGCTAAAGCTCGCATAAAGATAGAGAATTTAATTTCTTTAGGCAATTTCCTTAAACGTTTCTTTATTCAAGATGCGCAAAAATGTTGTGAGCGGTTTCAAAAATTATTATAGCATTCATTGTTTGACTGAACATTACAAGCATGGTGTACTCAGATGTAGCAAACTAAAAATATTTAATAGCCTACAGGTTTCGCTCCAGGAGTGATTTTACAAACATCAACTTAAATTCACCAAACTCGTTGAAGATGGGGATCCGTAGTTCTCGTAGTTCAGCAGGTAATGGTGGCGCGCAAAGTACATCCTTCACATAACCCCATGCAAAAAAGTTGCAAGAAGTGTGGTCGGCAGAGCGTGGAGGTCATGATATGAGTACATTATCTTCATTCATCGTACGCCTTATCTATCGTACTACCACAAAATTCAAAACGGTTCACTTTGTCCTTGGTTGAAAATCTCTAAGAGCTGCAAACGTTAAGGGTGCAACTTCAATCTTTCCCAAAATGTCGAACGTGGGATGTTCAACTCTCTAAGGCCCCACGAGTTGATTTTTGTGCGCCAAGTGCGAAGCTAGCTGACAAACGATCGACAGATTCTTCAGGTACTCTCCCCCGAACCGTTGCTTTGCCCTTACATCTCCATCCCGTGATTATCAACTGTTGATACCATTGGCATATAGAGCAGGCAGTGGGTAGTTATTTCCGGTACTTTGTTCTAAAGTTTCGTCGCATGGTTGTCACTGATTTACTCGTATGAAACTCAAGAGCAGCAAACGCTTTTTACATTCTGATCGCCGCCTTTAAACTGTTGGTGCTCGTAGCGGTACACTTTTGCGGCGGAAGGATCTTAGCAAGATGACTGCTGCAAACGAAACTCGGAGAGATAGATATGTATGATTGTATGTGTATAATCTCAAACATCTCTACCAAGACGGCAGTATTTTTCTATTGAATTCCGTCATGATTTCACACCAATATAAGACTAAATCAATTTATAGATTGTGTGATGTCTAGTGTAAGCGATTATAGTCCAAATTCTGTTTAGTGGCATAATATATTTCAAATCAGGTTAGAGGCATCCAAAGTTTATTAAAACCTTACTTACCGTTCCGCATTCACGAACGTGCATCCCTTCTTCCACTAATCATTCTTTAAAAAGTTTATCTTCTATGTACTTGGCGGAGATGAGCTTTCATTATATAATTGCAGAATTTATATTAATAGGAATACAGTAAGCTAAAGTTTATAATCCGATTTTTAAAAGGAGTTTCTCTAAGCGAAGGCTTTCGAATTCCATTTTCTTTGCAAGACCACGAGAAAAAGTTTAAACTTCGCAGTTGAAGGGATTAAACAAATGTTCCAATATCTCTTAAGCTGCAAAACTGTAGCTCTTAAAATGTAAATAAGATTACGATTTCTGCGTAGTAAGTGTTTCGGAATCTCTTAAGATTTACAATGAACAGGAATTATCATAAGCATAGGCTATTAGAATCGAAATAATTAGAGGCTTTTTAAAAAATAAAATAATCAGTTCTTGTATTATGAAACTTTCGTTTCGAATGAAAGATCTGCATTTTAATTTTTCTCTTTTAGCTGTGCAGCTGCTGCATTTAAATACTAAGATATCGCTTTTTTTGTTTTGAATTATACTGATCACAGACTGAAATACAGAACCACAGAACATTTTATAAATGTTGTTTCGGTTCAGCAGGCCACCATAGGTTTATCTTCGGTGCATTCCAGTATTAAGTTTCAGGATGTAATTCAAAACCTCCTCTATTTACTATTATGTATGTAGTATAGGAAGTTAACATTATTTTGTATGAAAATGCAAGATTTCTTTTTATCTAAGTATTCCTTTCCTTTTTGTTCGCATGCCATGCATTCGAAGATTACGAAGATCAAAATTCAGAAGAAAATACATTTGTTCAGCTATTTATGTTCAGTTAATTTATTATATGTCTAAGGTTTGAACTTCAGGGTATTTTCTATAACTGAGGCAAATTTGGAGGTAATTACTATATTTGTCATTTATGAAATATTACTAAATTATAAAATACTTCACGAGATTAATAGTGAACGTTTTAGCTGTATACTTGTTGTATTTGATGTCCATTATGATGTTTAAAGCAAACAGTAGGAGTAGATAGACTGATATAACGGGCATGACGCACAGTTCAGCCTCGACGTCTAATCATACCAACAATCCAGCTGTAAAGAGCTGCTGCAGCCTTCAATGCTTCTCCATAATGAATTCATTCAGTTCATTAACTACTCCATTCAAAATGGAGCACCAATTCATGTATGGCAAAATCAAACTACAGGAGTGTTCACTACTGATATTTCAAAACAACCAGCAGGAATTCAAACATAAATAAATGTTTTTGCAAATAGTTACAGTGGTGTAGGAATCTCTATTTGACTAACATAGACTGGAACAATGATGTGATTTATTTATAGTTTCAAACTATTACGAACCAATTCTGCATAAAAATCAGAACTGATAACATATGTTTAATAAATTAAGGGAGTACACAGTGGGCTAACATTTAGCATTATCATATAGCAGCAATGCAATTTCGAAGGTATTTAGAAGATTTTCTGGTCACACACATTTCATGTCATTAACATAGTGCAAATGAATTGTCTTATTAGGGAAGATGAACAGCAATACATCTATAACTATGATTCACTTTGCTAGATTATCAGAAGAGTCAATGGATTTAAAATATTTATAAAAAACCCATAAACAGATTCCTTTGATAACTCTGAAGAGGAGTATTTGACGTTTTTCCAAACTGATCGAGGGAATTATTCTAGTTATGCATTTTGCTTTACAATATAATCATGCCACGCTTATAGATTTGGTGCATAAATGATCTGGTAAGTTTAGATTGAAGCCCGCAAACAGAATAATTTTTTGTTTTTGTGTTGTAATTTACGTCCTCCAACGTTAAGTCATATCAGACGGTGAATGAATTGGGAGAAATGATGCTCAAATGAGTCCAGGATCCATGGAGCTTAGAGTTCCCCGACATTCGTCTTGATGGATAAGGGAAAACCCCGAAAAAACCTCATCCAGGTAACTCACCCTTACCGAGATTCGAACTCGGGACCTCTTGAACGCGAGGCAGACATGCTACCATCTACGCTACCGAGGCGGGCGACAGAATAAAGATAAGAATTTACACAAAAATATATATATTTACTAGGCTGCTAGACAAGATGCTGTTAAAAGTTTTAAGGTTCCTGCATACAAAACTGAAAAATAAATAAAATAAGTGGCTGTGTTCCACATTTTCAAAGAAGCAATGTAGTTACGAAGCGAAAGGTAGTTGTAGCGGTAGATTTTGCATGCGTTTGCTTCCTGATTTCGTACTGATAAACTAGGTGGCCTGGTTGTATTTAAGCCAGGTCATTAGGCCAGACAGTTCTCCTGTAGATGGTTAGGACATATGATTATTAAGAAGATCGCCAAAATACAAGTGAGGTTCGAAGATTATCCGAAGGGACGTCTACGCTCCTCACTCGCTATAAAGAGATGGCATTAAGATCCGATAGATCGTTAGAAGTATTACTTCATAGAGCTGAATGCTTCTAGGGCAAACGGGATCTTTAGAATTAGAAGTATGTCTACTAAAGCTAATAAAAGCTTAGCCCAGTTTACACGGACACCTGCTTCAGGCGCGACTAGTACCAGGCTTCCGCAGAACAATAACTCATTCAGAGCAATAGCCGGTGTGTATCATTTCGACGCTTCATGAGATTGCTTGGGTTGTGTTTAGAACGATCGTTTTGTATTCAGACCTTGTATAAGGAGCCAATCAATTACTGACGGTTCTCGTAACCACGGTCGCTAGAGTGTCTGTCTGTGGCGTTCCGCCGCTCAGAGGGTTGTGAGTTCGAGTCCCGCCTTGTGAATGGATGTTTGTAGAACAAATACCAGTGGGCATTCTCCATTTTGTGCAGACAGTGGACTGATGATTACAAGGGACAGTCAAGTGCAGTTCAATTAAGAGTTGTGATTTCAATTTCACGAGTCGGTTCTGTTTTTGTGCTTGCGTGTAATAGTGTCTTAAGGATGATTTTTAAGCTTCAAAAAGTTCTTAGGTAATAGGTGAAGTTCTGCAACATGATAATTTCAAATGGTGCCATGATGTATGATTAATTACTCTCACCTTTGGTGACGATCTGGTAGAATTCTTGTAGATGCCTCGGCGCTGTGGAGCAGTATCAGAAGAGTATTCTGTTGCCATGGTTGGAAAATAACAATTCTTTTCCTATAAATTTCGTGGAATTTATTCTGCAGAACCATTAATAAGTTCTATTGCAATTTTGAATTCCGTAGATTCTCTCCTTTCACAAAATTATTATTATTGCATCATTGCGCTTTAAGGTTCTGCAAACTTACAGAGCAACACCAAAAAATATGTCTTACTGTGACGACGTTCCTTTACAGAATGAGTTCAAGTTCTTTTTCACTTCTCTATATGAACATCTCCCTTTTACAATATCCAGGTTTCTATTAGTCTCATCCCTTCTAGGAACTATTGCTTTTGCTCACCGTTGTTCTTGACAACCAAATAATTCATTGCATTCTCATTTATTATGTATCACACAAATGTTTTAACACTTTCACAATTTGATCATAATGTTCAATAAACAAATCACATGAAAATCTTACAAAATTAGTAATTACCTTTCTGAGTCATATTCATCATATCGGACGATGAATGAAATGGGTGAAATGATCCTCAAATGAGTCCGGGGTCCATGGAGCTTAGAGCTACCTGACATTCGTCTATCAGGGTAAGGGAAAACCCCGGAAAAACCTTATCCATGTAACTCACCATGACCGAGATTCGAACTTTTGACCTCTTGAACGTGAGTCAGACATGCTGCCATCTACGCTACCGAAGTGGGCAGCTATTACTTATTTTTCCTTTGGTAGAATATATGTAGCTACGTGAAATTAGGTAGGATATTTTACTGAATAAAATTCGGTATAATTTTCTCTGGACCGAAATTGCCTATTTGGATTTTTCTTGCCTATTTTAATTATTATAGACTCTCGTTCAGGCATTTAAAACTGTTCGTTTTTACGGGTCTAAGCATCTGAGGTATAATAGCTACATATTTTATTAAGCTCTTTTTATCAATATTTATTCGCTCTAAAGAGGGATTTGCACATAATATTTCTTATATAATACATTACTGTTTTCAGTCGCGCAGTACCTACTAATTAGAAATTGTTCCTGGCTCTTCCAAGTAATGGAACCACTTTAGGATTAGGATTACTATGGAGAGGATTCGGCACCGAAACCTATGGTTTATTGTATTTAAGCCTCAAGTGGGGTAACCCCGCGAAGAAGGATGAGGTGAGAGGAGATAGAGAGCGGCCGACCTACAGCACCCAGACACCCGCCGACACTTCTATCCTGAAAGAGACCACAGGATGAGAGATGATGTGAAATATTAATGGAGATTAAACGGAGGGCTAGGTAATTCGGGGATATAACTATCCTACCCAGCATTCTCCTGGAGATCCGGGGAAACTCTCTAAAAGATCCATGGGTCAGGTAGTTTGGACCTAGAATCTACCTCGGGCCTTCCAAATGCACGCCACAGACGAAATAACTTGAGGCATTCCGCTCGGTTGAGTACACTTTACTCTTGTAAAAAATGTTTCACGTAAACATATAGCACAATCAAGAAAAGCTATGACAAACATCGTATTGGATTCGTTGCGTACATCTGATACATTTGCTTTATGTACATGATATGTTCATTTTGTCACTGTCGTTTCAGTTCTTAACTTCTGGGTCAACAGAAGTATTACATAAACTATAAGTATAAATAAATAACATTTGTGTTATGTGTCTTGTACAACAATAGCTAGAAAATGTTAAGACCTTCCACTTAAAATTTAAAACCTCAAACTTATAGGCATATAATAATATGGATGCTACCATAAAATTGTATGAAATTAACGTTTCTAATTCACTGTTAATTAAACCAAATATAAAATTAAATTCCAATGCATAGTAGAAAGAAGTTGGAATAGCTTGGGTGGTTAAACATGTGCATCTGTTCACTGTTTTACCTATTCAAATATATTCTAGTTTCTAAGCTAGCTAAACATTTAATTATATAACTTTCACTTTCTGTTTATATTGTGACTTTCCAGAAATGTTAACCATCACTTTATAATTTGATATTGCTGAGTAGTGGTGAAATTAAGCAGATACCAAATGTGGCTGATATACGTGCTGTTGTGGAGACTTGGTTGTGGAAAGGTGTGAATATAGAGGGGAATGAGTATTACAGTCAAGTAGCAAAAAGAAGCAGTCAGGAGGGGGGTGGAGAGCATTAGGGGTCTGGAGCTTTTATAAAGAGAGATAGAAGTTTTCAGGTTAAGGTACTGGAGGAGCTGTGTAATGTTGTAATGTTAAGGTGTACAGGAATCCTAGGGAAAGATGATAAGATGGCATTAGGCATTGCATATAATCCATCAAGTTCATCTGAATTTTATGATCCCAAATTATTCTGTAAATTAAATAAGGTCATAAGCATCCCTATATAAAATAGTTTTAGTTGGGGACTTTAATGCCACCACAGGGGGTGAATAACTTCAAATAAGAGCTGAGGAACATAACTGTGTAATAGAACAAATAGACAAGAGAAGAGGTAGTGATAAAAGCGCTAATCAAGAAGGTAGAAAATTACAGCAATTTTGTGAAGATACAAAAATGCTAGGGAGAACTAGCAAGGGAAAAGTGATATCGAGAAATAAAGAAACGTAATATGAATTAAGGAAAGGTCTTCCATACATAAATAACCACGGCGTTGAAATGTATGGCGGACTAAGGGATAAAGCAGCAACTCAAGTAAAGTGTAAGTAAATAAAATTGTATAAACTTTTGTGTAAATTGTTTTTAAATAAATACATACATGCAAACTTGATACAGCTCCAATTTCAACTGTCACTTCAGTCATTTTAATTGGTTCAATGTTCTCTTTCACTTCATTTTCTTTGGAGTCCGCCTCAGCTTACCTGTTTCAGTTCAAGAATCGTTCAAGAGTACGTATCTCGGTCAGGGTGTTACCTGTATAAGGATTTTTCTCAGGTTTTCCTTAATCTGAACGATGAGTGTCTGGTAAATCTAAGCTCTATGTACCCTAAATTCATTTGAGCATTTTTGACTCATTCCTTTCGTGTTATACAATATTGGAAGACGTAAATTAAAAAAAGAGGAAATCTTCTTTGGACGTAGCAGTGTAATGAAGTACGCACAACCATTCTCCAGATGTTTATCGGGGGATCGAATCAAGAGTTCTGCAATATCTCGCGGAGAAAACACTCCAGTTGCAACTAACAACACAAACCCGCTCAGAGTACTGTATTTGCTGCCGCACAAAAAATGCACTTGCTAAGTCACTTCCTTATTCTCTAAAGTGAACGCCCGCATAAAGCAGATGGTTAAGAGGGTTATAGAAAGGGAAGCATTCAGAAAATTCGGTGATTTCACGATAGCACTTTCAAAATTTGCTCAGGATAATAACGCTGTCTGTCTGACTCCACCCTTCGAAGATCGGAATTTAACCACTGGGGAAATTAAAACTAACATTTTTATAGTATTCTATGTGAAAAAGGGTTTTACGTAAACAATTATTTAAGCTAGGTAGGAGAACAAGCTAAATAGTAGTCTAAATATGATTTTAAATTAAAAATATGAGGCTCAATTATAGCGCGTGGAAGCTCTATTTTTACCAAATACTTCAGGGCGGCCGTAGCAAATTCTGTGACTGCAATACCAATTAATTGAATCAAATGTTTGTCCGCTTTATTTTGCTCTGGTTGTTTGTTGCGGAGGAACTAATTAATAATTAATTCAGTTACGTTACTCTCTGTTGATTGCTTAATTGGTTATATTTAATTATTACATAGCATAAAACGCAGAAGAAAATATATTGTGTTAGTGAACTGACCGATACACACCACATGAATGACACTGCAGACGGATTGCATTACGCACATGGGAGCTTGATGGAAAAAAGTACCGCGAGGGGAAGGAATTGCTCACGAATATTCTCATAAATTTAGGAATACCTGAGTGAGAATGGATCATTGAGAGGAGGCTTTTATATATTGGGAGGCCAAGAGATGTATAAGACATCGATTGTGACATCATTTCTTCGTGATGTGGACGCAAACCCTTACATAACACAAGCACCGCTTTAAAGGAAGGTGGAAGCTATACTGTTATCTGGAGAAGTGTGCATGAAAATCTTGTGTATTTGTATCACCTTCAATGGGATGCAAAGATTAATGGGAGCTAAGACAAAGAACCTTTTGCTAGTTCAATATTTGATAGTTTTATGAAATTCTAAATCGTATCTTCAATTTTCACAATACTCATAGTTGAGATTATGAAAATGTTTCACGAAGTACGACAGTATATGAACCTAGATTTTGCCTAAATGTGTGGAGTTGGAAGCGCTCATGATCTCCACTTATGTCTTCCTTATCTGAATGTAGTGATGTTTCTACAGTTTCTTACAGATAAATGCAGTTTTTACATGATGCTGCGCAAGGTCACTTCAATTGCACAGTACGTAATTAATTGAATGATAAATATTCATTCAAAATGGGTTGGCAGAAGGGAATTCATAGCTTTAACTGATAGATCTCTGATTTAAATTGATTGAATTTGTTGATCTGTAGACAATTAGTTCGTGGTCTGTGATACTCTTGTACTGCATACTGACACTGAGAGATAGAGCATCCAAACCGTTATGGACCAAATACGAAACACTCCAGAAATTTGTAACAGAGTAAACGATAACAGATGCCTCTTAGTTCAATTTTCTAGCTTGGCATTTTGTCTTATAGCTGTGAAATAATGATTTTCAGACCTATGTTAACACGAACCTTTACTGCTTTGATTTTTGTTGAGCATCCCAAAATATATAATACAATTAAGGATATAATCTGTAATAAATATTAGGAAGACGTAAATAAAAAAGCAACGACGCAAGCGCGAATTTTTTATTTAGAGTGCTACTTTTGGTCCATTTATACATATATAGATAATACATATTGTGACTTTGTGGGTTCGTAGAATTAAAAGTCCGAGTTGTAGAAATTCAAATCGTTCTTTATTTGCTTAGAAGTACACTCACAGTAATAGTATTACATCACATACACAGTCACCATCTACCAAGGTCGATGACAATAACAAAAAGCGTTCTGATTACATCTGTTTACAACACTCCTGTTACAACACTTAACAGCTGTTTACTTCTCCACTCTGCTTATGACTGACTTCTGGCGAGTCGTCGCTTCCTTTAATACCCCATCTGATAATTCCAGACTGTTCCAGAACAATCAAGAAACCAAATAATCTCTGTCAATCAATATGTTACCAGAAATTTCCATTTATCTCAGTTTGTTTCGGCAGACCTTTATCTGCATGCTATCTATCAGTTGCTTTGTGTAAACAAACCGCGTTATCGCTCCACGCGAACCTTTTATGCACGTCGCCGCGACACTGCTCCCTCCTCAAGGCTAGTCGTCCCGAACAGCACCATCGCAGCGGGCTAGACGATCCAGGTGTACCACCATCTCCCCTCGGGGCACCTTCTGGATGTGGTAGACCACGTCGTTAATCCTCTTCACCACCCGGTACGGTCCTTGCCACGGTTCTTGAAGTTTCGGGCAGTGTCCCTTGGTCCGGATAGGGCGGTACAACCAGACCAGGTTACCCTGCTCGAAGCCTTGGCTGTTGGCTTGCCTGTCGTATCGGGTCTTCATGCGGTCGCTCGCCTTCTGGATGTTCTGACGAGCCATCTCATGCATGTCGTGGATATGGTCCACCAGGTTCTCCATATACTCGGTTGCTGGTTGTTTTGCATCCGGGGGCATCCAAAAGCCAGATCACAGGGGAGGCGTAACTCTCGGCTGAACATTAAACTGGCTGGCGTCATCTCAATGGTGTCTTGTGTTGACGAGCGGTAGGCCACCAAGAACAGTGGCACCGGCGATCCTTCGAATGGCGCTCCATCGTTGTGCTGCTGCATGCGACCCCGGCTCCTAGTCTGGGGTCGCGACTCGCCGCGCAAACGTGACATTGACAGCATTATCTCTCAGCATATGTTCGGAGCCTCAGCCTGTAGTAGCACTGTCGGAGAGTTTGTCGTTTGTTCGGTTTGCTCTCAGGTGTCCTCCTGAAGTAACGGCGTGCACTTACTCCAAGACCTCCGGGACCTTACTTCGAGGAAGTACCAACTGTTCTCTCTGCGTCTTCCCATTAGACGATTCCCATACCCGGAACAGCACGCCCTCTCTTGTCTTCATTGAGTCCCATTGGTGTCCGTACGACTTAAATGTGGCGCTCCTTGGTGCGATGTCCTCCCAGGTAGGTCTGGTCCCTGCCTGCACTTCTTTCAAGAGTGATCTCAAGTCTGCGTCAAACAGCTGCTCCCTCCTCAGGCCTGCGCTATCCCAGCCATCCGCAAGCACTGCCGCGACCACTCGGACAGCTGCGGCATTCTCCTCTTCCACTCTTGTGCAATGGCTGCACTCTTCTGGGCAGGGTCTTCGGGACATGGCGTCTGCGTTGCCTGGGAACTTCCCTCTACGATGTTCAGAGGTGAAGTCGTACTCCTGCAGCCTCTGGACCCAACGAGCTGTCTGGGCTTCCTGGTTCCTAAAGCTTATTAGCCAGGTTAGGGCGGAGCGATCAGTCCTCAGGTGGAATGGCTAAACGTACAGGTACTTGTGGAAGTGTTCCAAGGTCTTTACCACCGTCAGTAGCTCTCGCCGGGTGACACAGTAGTTCTTGTCTGCCTTGGATATCGTGTTGCTGTATGTACGAGGCTATCACCCGCTCGTGGCCGTCTGGACTTGCTGTAGGACACCTCCAGTGCAATGGTTAGTTAGGAATGTTTCGATACTTAAAATGGCGACGTTTATATTGCAAGAACAGCGTGCAATCTTTCGTTTTGTCCATTTTCCTGGTGTGACACCTATTGAAATTCATCGCCAGTTGTGTGAGGCATGTGGTGATGGTATCATGGATGTATCTAATGTGCGTTCCTGGGTGCGACAGTTCAATGAAGGCAGAACATCGTGTGACAAGAAACCAAGACAGCCACGGCCTCGCACCACCAGTTCTGACGACATGATCCAGCGAGTGGAGAACGTTGATTTGGAGGATAGCCGATGGAGCGTTGCGGACATCGCCTCCAAATTTGGAATTTCCCTGGGATCTGTGCACACAATCCTGCATGAAGATCTGAAAATGCGAAAATTGTCTTACAGGTGGGTGCAACGAATGCTGACGGATAATCATAAGGCTGCGCGCATGGTAAATTTTCAGGCGATGTTGATGCGTGATGACAGCATGATTGGAACTTTGTTTCATTTGATTGTGACAAAGGAAGAGACGTGAATGCCTTGTTTCAGCCCTGAAACGAAGCCTCAGTCAGTTCAATGGAAGCACACAGAATCATCTCCACCAAAAAGTTTTCGGGTGAGTGCCAGTGCTGAGAAAAATATGGTGGCCATCTCCTGGGTCAGCAGTGGTGTACTCATTGCATTGCAGAGGATACTACGGTAAACGCTGCATCCTACCAAAATGTTTTTAATAATACACTCCTCCCAGTATTGCGTGAAAAACGGGCGGAAAAGCTTGAACGTGTGCTCTTTTAAGACAACGCACCAGCGCATAGGGCGAACGCGAAGCAGGAGTTTCTTCGTGACAACTTTGAAGAGATTACTCATGCTCCCTTTTCACCTGACCTGGCTGCTGGTGACTTTTGGTAGTATCCCACGATGAAAGACACTCTCCGTGGTCGCAGATCCACTAGTCGTGCCGCTATTGCCTCAGCGGTTTTCCAGTGGTGAAAACACACTCCTAAGGAAGCGTTCGAGGCGGCCATGGAATCATGGCGTCGACGGTGTGAGAAATGTGTCCGGCTAGAGGGAGATTACGATGAAAAGTGACACTAATTTCACATGTTTCTTGTTACTACTTTGTGAGAAAAAAATAGGTGTTATATCTTGAACGCACCTCGTACTGATAAGCTGTTGGATAACTTCTGTGTAATAATTTCTGTGAATTCCAACAATATGCACTAATCACTGAAGCCTGTGTTCATGTATTCAGAAATAAGCAAACTGATATTCAGTTATCCTTCGCTATGAGTGACAGAATACTCAAGTACTTTAATCTCAATTTTCAATATCCCATTTAGTTACGTTCCACTAATCCCTGAAATTAAGAAACATTCAGTGACGTAACAACATTTATACGAGTACCGTGAGGACATGCATCTAACATGGTTTGAGACATTCTGACGGTGCTTTACGGAACAGAAAATAGTTCAAACACTTGAAAATGCCAATCCGAGCAGTAGCGTTGCGTTACATTATTGAATGAAACTTTACCAGGTCACATTGTCGCAGCCGCTGACGAAATTTCCAGGAAGGTGGTGAGGAAGTGCACCACAGAGCCCAAAATCCTGACATCCCTGACCAAGTCGCCCATTATTTCAATAAGGCAGAGCAATTGGTAGCTACACGAAAGATCTGAATCGTAGTTGAGTCTCCAGTAGCAAATAAACGTTTCAGGCAAACCACTTCAGCAGAGTTATTACATCAAAAATGTCAAAATAAACCATTTGAAGCAAAACTTCTGTCAATGAAAATTATACAACCAACATGAAATTAGTTTCATTTCAAAAACATAATTCCTTTTTGAAATGCAACATCAATTTTCTAGGCCATTTTACAAATTCGTATATATCATAATAAACAAAAAATACATGTATTACATGTTCTAACAATAAATTTAGCCAAAACGAAAATTTCGAATACAAACTATAGAAGCAATAGACTAATAATTTAAAGGCAAGTTAATATAACAAACGTATTGCGATTTTATGTCGAAAAGAACATATTAGGTTAATATTTATATTCTAGGATGAACTGCACATCATATATTTAATGCACCATACATGTAATTAGCTATGCCTTTAAATAACTTTAACGTCTAAATCTCACATAAAGTCTGTCACCAAACCAGTGCTCTAACTCCTGGTGATAGCGTACAAAAGTTTATTATTTATTTAAAATCATCAGAGATACAGACTTCAAAATACCTGGGTAATGTAATGACAATTTATATAGCAATGATTCTTAAGCAATCACTATTTATTTTCCCTTTTCTTCTTCATCGCCTTGAGCCTAATACTGACATTTCATAAAATACTGCACAAACGTTACATATTACTTATATCTGAGAGTATATGATGAACCAGCAATAAGACGATATTTGGGTGCACTTCTGGTCGCAATTAAGAAAGAATTATCTTCAAAGCACCAATAACTGTGCCATATTGTTACCCAATCGGCAAACTACGGTACCGATCAATAAATGCAGCGGAAGGCCGGTGGAGGGGGACGTGTGGCATTGGTACCGAATGCAGAGGCGTGACAGAGTGGAGGGAGGGGAAACCACAGGGGTGGCTGAATCTTCCTTTACCCCTCCTCCTGCCACCTGAAAGAACGCGAAACCTCGAGAATGTTTCCCCCTCCATGGTAAAGAATTCTCTAGAAGCATTTAGCCACCTATAAATAGAGGGACGAGGCGGCCGTGAGTTCAGTTGAGTTCAGGTCAGTTCAGTTCTTGGCGAGCAGCGTGAGGAGCGCCCAGTGAGCGAACGTAACTGCGTGCAGTGAACCTGTGACAGTCGAACTGGTGAATTGTAATTGTGTGCATTACGTAATTCTGTTTAATCGGCAAGTGTTCCGATTGTAATTCGGTGGAAATAAAGAACATTTTTGAGTGGAGCAATTGGACTTTTAATTTCACGAACCCACAAAGTCACAATATTAAGAACGAGGTGGTGATAATTAGTTTTCTATATAAATGCTTCAACGGGACACTAAATTATTAAATTTCAATACAAAAAGAAAAGCAAACTTAAAGTGGAACAAGGGTTGATGTGCAATATGCGACTGCACCATTGCTGCATTATTCTACAAGATTACTTCATCACTTTGTTGCTTTACAGTCAGTGGTTATGTCTGAAGCTTCTTTGCAAGATTGCAAACTTAATATTTAGTACATGTTATGTAGTAGCAGCTACACAAGAAGAATTTGGAAAGGAGTTATAGCATATAAGTTCTTTAAACTGGGAGCGGCATATGTGAATACAGAAATTGAACTGGCGGATTGCTCATCTATTATAATGAATTTATAAACCGAACACAGTAATCCACAGTATAGTAATCCTTGCTATAACAGGTTCCATTCTAGAAGCCCTTGTGTAGTTTAATTAGTAAAATGGATAGCTTTAGTATATGAACATTTAGGAACCAAGAAGAGCTTTATTTTGAAAAATTACACCATTTTTAATCTGCCAAAAATATTTTGGATGTATGTGCATTCTGTCCTAGGAAACCCCAACTAATATTTGTTACTAAATTGAATGTGTAGAAAGAGAGATTAAATTTTCAGTAATAAAAACAGAACACTGCTCCAATGTTTTGCATTACAATGACTTTTTATAGCTGAATGAAAACATACTGCCCTCATTCTTGCAAACGAAATACACATAATACACATGAAATACACATAATAATAAGCTTCAAAGAACACAAAGAAGGGAAACTAGAGAATTTATGAAAGAATGTTCAAACATTGGTAAGAGGTATTCAAAAGCTGACATTCATTAATGCAATTTTTATTGACCAATATTAATGACGTCGATAATAATAATTGAGGTATTGAGAATTTTCAGTAGGTTTTGCTACTTCTGTATTGTGATTTGTAATGGAAATTATAGTGTATGAAGACTAGCTTTTCCGGACTAGCTTAGCGGGAAAATCATCCCATGGGCATATCAATTGCGAATGGTGTGTGAACAATCAGAAGCTTATATACTAGCGAAATTTGCCATAAGATCTTCTCCTCCAGGTAGATTACACCACATATTGAGTGGCAGCTCTAAAAATGTCTCGATAAAGTTGGCAACATTATCTTTATATTCGTCTAAGTTAGCCATGATTTTCGAACTTTGCTTGGAAATAAAAAAGTAGCTTTATGGTTATGCACAATGGGGAGGAAGATTGCCTGTACTTTTGCATGATTACTTCAAGCGCGCTTTTAATTTCCGGAAACGCATGCAATGCCATTCGTTTTCATTGTATTACAAATAATCCTCGTACAGTTCTTTACGTGGTGCTGTACCTCGGGGTGAACTGCCGAGCCCTTCCCGTAGGGGAGTTGTTCGGATTGGAGGGGGTCAGTGTGTTCCCGATTCCCGCGGGAGATCGGGTACCTCAAGCCAGGCCACGGCCACCCGGAGGGGTAGAGGTTTGCCTCTGCTAGAGTGCTAGATCACCAGGCGGTCCCACCGAGGTTTTCGGTAGTCATCCCTGCGGGGTTGACACGACGAAGTGGCGTATCCACTTCCATCACGTCTTAACGTTGTTGTCGATGGGGGGACCTTTCAGGAGAAAAGATATTGCCCTAGGAAAGAGCCCCGCAGTTTTCCATCACTCCCGGGTTGAAGGAGGCCAGGGTCTTCGGACATTTGGGTAGAACCTCTGCGTTTGTACTCCTCTCCTTACTGTATACGGAACACAGGCGTTGTATACTAATGGTTATATGAATATGAAGATATATGCGGATGCTAATATTTTAAAAGTAAATATTGTGGCTCTATAGCCGGACACCTCCAGAGCTTTCACCACAGAAGAGTAGAGTAGAGTGACCAAAGTCTGCAAAGTGAGCAAGGACTATGAAACTTTCATGAGTCAGAAGGTACTAAATGATCAGAAGCTTCTAAAGTACATGTTTCAGTTTTCTATTTTGGGAACGTTTTATGTAGCTAATTTTATGAACAAACAATTGTTATTTTCTTCTCTATATTATAAAACTGGTTGCGTAGCTCCTTTCGGAGTCTCAGGATACAATATTTGTTACATAAAATGTGCATATATATACTTTTTCTATGGTTTTAACCTTCCTTTCTATTTAATGTTAACAATCAAGGAGTACACCTACCCCACTTATGCCTATCTAGATCTGTTGTAGCTCCATCACACGGAAGGAGGCAATGAAGTGAAGAATCCACACAAAGGTTGCAAGCAGCAGACAACAGGCACAGAAATACGCGGAAATAACTAATAGTTCCTGGCTCAACACACTGTTGGAGCTGCTCACAGAGTGTGATGAACGATTCTTTTGTTGTCCATGGGAACATCCGCGCCATCTACCCAACACTGCCGTATTATGAAAGCTAAATGCGATATGGACATTATAAGGAAACCGAATGAAAGGAAGTAAACTTTAAGGTAAGTGTGATATATTTGAAAAGAAAACGGTCGTCTCGGCCTAGATGGTGCGTTCATCCGCTGAATCAATGAAGAATTTATCGAGGTGACTTTCACAATTTACTTCGTTATCTGAGAGATGGTCATCCAATGCAATTACAAAAATACATGAGAACGAGTGCTGCACAATTTGATAACTGTATTAAACCTAGTTGGTCCGCAAAACAAGAAAACTGAGTAGGCAATACATTCGTTCCAAAATAAATATATTGCCAATGGAAATATATTCTTATGACTAGGGCTCGTATAGTTATGTACTAAAAATCAGTAAAATATCTGCATATGTATGTATTTTAAATTACTGAAATATGTAATTGAACTACTTAAATACAAAGAAAAATGTAACATTATAATATCAGAATTACCCTACATTGTTCTTGAATTAGGTAGATAGTAAATTGGAGATATATGTAAATAAGCCAAAAATTAGAACTTGCATATTGCTCCTAATATTTTAAATTACGATCCCCGGGAATAAGCTACAAACATGTGTTTCAAATTCTCAAATATAAAACTTCTTCTCTTGTCGCGTAATATGGCTTTGTACTGAATGAATGATCGTTCAACTTCACATGAAGTAATGGGTGCACAAGTATTCTGCTGTGTACTCAATTTCCAAGGCTTCGGTATTACCTTGACTTAGAATTCTGTCAATAGCACTGATTGTCTTGAATCATGGACTTTTCTTCAAACTGGATGAGTGTTTATCCTTCACTGCAGCTCCAATCGGCCCTTGTAGACTTTCCAGAGAAGTGAGCACAGAATGAACAACATCAAGGCTCTCAGAGAGTTTCGACGATGATGGCTCCAGCGATTTAATGGTAATGCATAAATAGGAAAAAGTACATTGAATATAGGCAATATCATTTAAGTTTCCTTCCCTGAATGATTTCTTGGCTTATTAAACAGATACTGCTTCTTGGAAATCAAAATGCTGGAGAACTTGTTTCAGAGAATCAAAATTCCTCCCGTAGTAGCCTACAGCATCAGTCCAGCTTCCCCACCTCGTTAATATTGACTGAGGAGGGAGTGGAAGCTCAGGAAGCAGTTCTTTGAGTTTGTCAACTCTGTTGTAAGCCTTTAACAACACTTTCTTTGTATTCCAAATGAGTGTGTCAACATTAGAACATTTAGAATGAACCAGTTCTGCTGTGCGATGGAATGCATGGACAAGACATGTGAGATATACATTTTGGCATGTAAAACTTCCAAATTTGGGGCATTCATTTTCGTTACGAATGGGTTTTGCCTTTAATTTGCATTTGCGTTTACCTTTCATTGTGAATGACCCTTTACACGTTATACGCAGAACGTCTCGGTCGGTTACTCGGTAGATACCCCACTTCATTTACAAATTCATTACCGTAATTGAACGTGTATTTGTGTGTGAGTTTGGCGGCGCGATACTGTGAGTAGAAAAAAAGTCACTTAAATAGGAAATTGGTATTTAAGTTTGGCATCCTCCAAGGATGTCAATTCAAGATTGTCAAAAATATGTTCTCACTACAAACCACTGTTCACTATTTGTGAGCGCCTTAAGAATAATCCCTATCTTACTTAAAATACCACATATCTACTAACTTACGTGAAAAGCCTAAGTCTCTGTGAATAATCTTGGTATTCCCCTTAATTATATACAAATTTAGTATGACTTCATGTAAGCCATCGAAAGCAAATCTTACCACCCAAAAATGTATTCCTGGTCAGCGCCACAGTTTGTTACAAATGAAATCTGTTGTCACTAACCATTTCCGTGATGTTTATTATTTGTCTGAACGTTGCTGCTTACACCCTTAACCCATTGAGAAAACGAGCTAGTTTTTTCTCATGGTCTTGCAAAGAGCATGTTACTTCAAGGCCATCAAATCGCGATGCTCCTTTAAACATATAAACGTAGTTTGGGTATGTTGTATCTCTCTTAAACACACAAGGCAGTGAGTAAATGCACAATAAAAGTTTATTTCGATTTATAAGGATTAGGCAGAAGAGTAAGCTTTTGCAAGTAGTTTATGGAAGGGTAGTAAAAGAACGCAGTATACATGATTTACTATTTCCTTTTCTTAGAGCTCTTTAAAAATTATTTATTTTCTGTATCACAGTTTGCTACCTGCATATAGTCTCTATGACAAATGACCGCAGTGGCGCGTATAACCAACAGCATCAACTGCTGCTCTAAATTTTTTATTCAGGAGATGAATAAGTTAAAAACTGCCTTTTCTTATCCCGGCATTTTTACGAGGTACACGCAGGTAAGTGGGCAATTTTTCTTCATTTTATCATATAATCCTATTTTGCCCAGAGCTTAATGATTGTGAGCTACGCTACTAAATTGCAGAAATTAGGGTATGAACGCAGAATTGAGTGAACGCATATTTTACCCTTGATCCATCTCCATCCTAAAGAAAGAGGTAAAAGAAAACGGATATTTGGTAACCTAACGCCTGCGTACATTTAAATGCATTCATCTTCATTAGTCCTTCCCTCTTTGTGTTTCTTAATCTTCATCAGTATAAGAGTGATAAACTTGCTATTTACACCCAAGCATTAAGTAACAATAGCAAAACTGAATACAAAGAGACAAGTTTATTTCACTTCACCTACATACGCACAGTAAGTAACAATGACAAACCGCACTTGATACATAACTTCAGCATCCAGGAAGATGCAACACGAAGCTTTTCAAGAAAATCCCCTGACGACGTTTACATCGAAGATGGTTTCTTATATTCATAAAACGACTTTAAGGATTTAGATTAAAAGAGCATAATTTATAAATACTTTTTTGAAACTAAAATGCATAATTATTTTGAAGTTGGTGGGAATGGGTATTGAACGGTTCTTTACTCTAAGTCACCTCCGTGAACTAGATACGCCGAAAGAGATAAACAAAGCCTTATTTCCAGAGCTCGGATTTTTACAATTTGAACCTTTTATTCCTCGATACTTATATATATGCAATTACATGTTCTTGTTAGAGTATTTATTGGTAATGTTTCACGGTTATCAATTAATTCCATCCCGAACAACGCGCACGGTACACGATCTTCGTGAAGTTTATTAATGATTAAACTTCAGTTTTAATTCTTGAAGTTGTAAATAATGATGGTCGTTTTTCTTAAGTCGTGAGTCAAGTATTCTCCCATAGTCGTGTAAGCAACTTGGAACTTGAAAGCCGTCACCTAACGATATGTATTTTTAAACATGTTAGAGGGTTTTCCGGACTAACATAAAGTACATGGAAGAATAAACTTTCATAAAGATAATTTGTACAAGTGTTAGTTAAGTAGCAGCTCGAGTGCCACATATTATATTTTTAAACCCAGGAATCCAGGGGGCTGTGTGTGCGAGCCTGAGAAGTGGAATAATTAGAATTCTAGGCTTTACAGTTACTTCGCGACCTTTTTAATTTCATATTTAAGTAAATAGGGTTTAAGAAATTCCCTGCATAATATTTTCCACTGTTATCTCACGCGGGCCGCCAGTTCAGTTAAAAGTTCTAATTGTGAGACCAAAGTAATGCATGAACTCACTGTTAAGAAAGAGTTGGAAAACAACTTTTTAAAGTGAGAGAGAACAGTCTTCCTTTTTGCTTTTTGCAGACTTCTTGTCAGCTGCAGGAACTCCACGGAAGCATGGTGACAATGGTAGGAAAGTGAGTAAACTTGAAGATTGTATAGAAGTTTATAAAAAGGATGATTCTTACTTGTCTTCATTATTCTGAGCATAGCATATATTTAATTGATAGATTAATATTATTGTTCGTTAGGCAGTGCAAAGGATTTGGGTATTTGTGTGCACAAGACGTTTTTTGTGCCGCGGCAAGGAAAGCGCTGAAGCGAAGGGGATAAAGGCCGATCAGATCCGCGGAAAGAGGCTTGGTCACTTACGGGACCCCTAACGTCTGCAGAGAATACAAGCGTTGCCAAAGGGACCACACAGGACGAGGATGTCTCTCTGAGGAGGGACGTGACAAACCCAACGAAGGGCATAGTCCACAAAAGACGGACAGGTCTGCTGTTTAGCTTAAATATTATAAAGCAGTGCTGTATTGGACAAAATGGAACAGGAATACACGCTTCAGTTATGCGTCGGTTTTAAATATACTACCTATGGCACAATTCTGGTCATTTTTAACGTCGCATGATGAAATTGTAAAATTAACATCTATTCCAGATGACTATTTAATTTATGTCGATAGTTTATATATAATCACTGAAAGGCATGAATACGTGTACGTAAGGTCATAATATTATTAAAACATCGATTTCCTCTTTCATAATTCAAAATCAAGATCTCAACCCCAACAGAAATAATGAAAGTATAACTCAACATTGATACATTACATGGGTTCCATATGAATCTTTTGATCCTCCGTCTGCATTTCTATTTGTCTTAAGAAATGGGCGTGGTTAACTCTATGACTCATAATGGTGTTGGGCGTTGTGATTACTGCCGTTATCTGTTGGAAATCATGTGTTAATAACGACGAAGGTCTGAACTTATACACAGAACGGAATTGTCACTCACCATAAGGTTTTTAATTTTACGTCCTCCAACGTTAAGTCATATCGGACGGTGAATGAAATGAGTTAAATGATGCTCAAATGTGTCCACGGTCCATGGAGCTTAGAACTACCCGACATTCGTCTGTAAGGATAAGGGAAAACCCCTGAAAAACCGTATCTAGATTATTTACCGTGACCGAGATTCGAACTCGGGACATGAACGTGAACGTGAGGCAGACATGCTACCATCTACGCTACTGAGGCGGGGGTATAAGTTCTTCACTTGTCCACTTCGGCCTTTCTACTATTTGCTTAATTATGTGTAGGAAAACTTACATGGGGAGCCAATTTTCTAGCTACTCTATGGCTATGAACAAGTCAAAAGAACGTGTTTGTCACATATTAAATCAACATTTAGACATCAGAAAGCTCCGCGCGTTGGGTGCTGCGTTTGCTCACGTTAGACCGAAAACGTGTTCCAATGAACATTTCCAACGCATTATTGGCGCAGTTTGGCGCAATAAATGCTAGTTATGGTACCTATTGATTACTGTAGATGCATTCTGGATACACCATTATACGCTCGAAACTAAAATACTGTAATAACAGTGGACTGCAAAGGGGGAACCGGCTCCAAAAAAAGGCAAAAACTGTTTTTTTTTTTTTTTTTTTTTTTTGGCTGGGAAAGTCTTGGTGACTATTTTTTGGTGGGATAGTCATACAGTTATTTTAATCGATTATATTCAAAAAGGAAAAACCATTATAGGGGCATACGACGCATCATTACTTGACAAGATGTAGGCAGAACTTGCGGAAGAACGGCCAATCTGCAGAAAAAGTAAATCATGTTGCACCAAGGCAACGCATAGGCTCACAACGCAGCGTCTCACACCTCAGCGGTTGCAATAGCGAAAATCAACGAATTACGGTTTGAATTGCTTGACCAATCCCCTTACTAACCAGATGTAGCTCCAAGCGACTTCGTTTTGTTCTCCCATTTCAAAATTGCGCTCAGAGGACAGCGATTTTCGTCAAATACAGAGGCAATCACCTTCCTAAACAGTTATTTTTCACAGAAAAACGCCGAATATTATTTGGACGGGTTACAGAGATTGAAGCATCGCTGGGAGAAGTGTGTAGAGTTACAAGGAGACTATGTTGAAAATAAAAAAAAATCTGTAAAAATGTTTTGTATCTTTATTAGGTCGGAAAGTTTTCAGACCACCCTCGTAAGAGTGTTAGAGGATTTTTGTCTTCTAATTCTTATGCCATTAGGTGTCGAGTTGAGGAACCGCAACTCTGGATCAGATAGAGAAATCGAGTTAGTTTAATTATTTTGAAACAGATCATTAAACTCAATTTGTGTGTAAGTAAACACTATAAGGAAATAAAGGAATATCCCAGAAGGTTATAAAACAATTATACACAATGCATAAAGTAAATTTTACACGGGCTACATATATAACCCACGCGGCCACTCACGTCACAAATCATCACGAGACCACTCGAGGGTTAAATTAAGATGATTTTGTTATACAGAAACGTAGCATATAACTGTGCTACTGCAGTTATGTAATACGTAATGAATATAATTTGAGGCAACAAACCTACGGCTGTCCCCAAGTTACAGTGGGACATTTTTGCAGATTACATATTGTCACATGTATTGTTGAGGAATACTTGGGAATATATCAAATTTTAGAACAATATTACTGAATGCTCACTTCCTGTGATTTGGTGGCACATTTTGTATATTCCAAGGTCCTTAATTCTGCTGATCAATGAGAACTGCGTTATGGAAGATTTCACATTACTTTGCTCATGACATCAATTTCCGTTTACTCATGTAGATCACGTACAGGTGGTCGGATGTGGATCTTTCTGACTAAAACAGTCTAAGTCTCCTAGACGCCAAATTGTAGTTAGGATGTTCTGAAAAAATATGATTATGCTTACGCTTGTATGGGAAACCTTTACGTAGCATTTTGTGAGGTGGGATTGCCGATTTAGCACTTGGATGCCATGTTGGATGTAACAGTATTCAAGTACTGCATATTTTGGCAATCGTGGGTCATTCTAGTTTGGCCACTTTAGTTTGAGTTCTTCCGGAGTTCACGCTTATCTAGAAATTAGGGTCGTCATACTGCCTTTCAGTGGTAGTTCCTCTATACGTCGGAATCTCAACGAGACACGGCTACCATTTTCATGGTAAGACCGTAATGGGTATTTATGTAATAATATAATTTTTATCACCATCTCAACCCTAAGTCCCTTCAAGTGTTAGGGAGGGCCTTGTACTTCAACTTAATAATTAGGATATGATAAATTGATATATTCCCAGGCGACCACAAAGTCGGATTTGTGGTGAGCAGCATGGCGCTAGGGTGGGTTTCCTCCGGGTAATCCGGTTTCCCCCACAATCATTTCACCAAGTGCTCCATCATTCATTCATCTGTAGGCGTTGGGCGGACCCCTCAACCCTGATTTCATCTTCCAGGTCAGATTCTTCGGCTCCTTCGCTCTGAGGAAACCCAAGCGCCTCCTAACGTCAGCATTGGAGAGTAAGGGAGAAAAATAAAGAAACTGATATATTACAGAACTCGGTGTTGTCTCTAAATTACCTCTAACTCTGCTCTTACTCTGCTCTACCACTTATCCCTACCATTTGGTCCCCTTATCCTTCCAGTTACGCTCCTAGATACTGAATAGAGTGCAGAACATTAAAGTACACATTTACTTATAGTAATATCTCTTTCTCTCGCTTCATTTTCTTTCCCTTATTGTGATTTATATTTATAACATATGTATATTTAAGAACAGTTTCGTCACTATTAGACAACTGTGTAGCAATATTGTATGTAACACATTTCACGTTTCTTTCCTGATATTTTTCATAGTTTTCCAAAATTTCTAGGAGTTTTTTAAACATTGCTTTAAATTTTTTAATATAAACTTTAATTAAAACATACATTTCATTTTTAAATGTGTAATATTTTGCGAAAAAGACATAATTCTGCATGTGTCGAATCTCATGCTAGTTATTTTGAGTGCTTTCCTCTTATTTAGTATTACAGGTATTTTAAGCATTTATCCGCAATTGTGGTACTGATGTATTATCATACATTTCTTAAGTTCTCTGTGGGTAAGTTTTTAAATTTCTGAAGCTGGTTTTGGTATGTAAATAATTATTTTCCTTATATGTACATACCTAAACGGAGTTTTAATATCCTGATCTAACTCCAAGAGCTAGTTCATATAAATATAGATAAGAAGCTATGTAAATAAATATTCTTTTCAATTTCCTCATAAATACAGGTTTTAGTACATTTTACAGATATAAATATGTTTGATACGTGTGGTCAACTGATGTAAAATACGACAGAGTGCTACTTCCACTTACACACTCGGGCATGGTGAAGAAGTTACGCAGTCAAAATGCAAATTTCCCGAATATGACTTGTGTAATTTCCTTCGTTCAAGCTCTGCATGGATTATGTGGAACTATCTGAAGCGTTATCCTAATGTGGACAAGCTGGTCTCCAATGGGAGAAAGTGTTTCCATAATTTCCATTACGGGCTGGCACTTTTAAACATATTAATGCATAGCTTCCATTACCTCCTATACTCTAGTCAAGCATTGGGATATCTGGCTTAAAGCCGTACAGATTATTTTGAAGCATTTGCATAAGTAATTTATGAACCGAACCAAGGATATGCTTCCGCAGTTTAGATGATCTGGACTTTTCATATGTGCTGCTAAGTTAATATGTAACTTGGGCTTCATATGCTCCAGTCTAGAAACTTCTGTTGAACGAGGTAAGTAATTCAGTTAAAGAAATACACTTTATCGAAAAACAAGTTTTGGCTATCGTAAGTTCAAAAGCAGAAGGATTTTGTTTGAAAGAAATAGAACAAAAATAGCAGGGTTACTAAACCTAATTTAAAGTGTCTCAAATTTTGGAGGGTGAACGTATAAATTAACTTGAAAATGTGTCTGTTCATGATATTGTATCTTCAAGTATGCAGAGCTGAGACGTGGAACTTTCCTTTTCCCCATTAGATATTACTCAAGGATAATACAAGGCTATGTGACGCGCAATCTGGAAATTATATTTTTTACATTTTTCTTGGATATCTAGATATAGCTGCAAATTGGCTATTTCCAACATTCATCAATGTATAAAACAAGTTTTATTCTAATGTTTATTAAAATGTATTTCTGTTTTTAAAACATACTTTTAGAATAATTAGCACAAAAATGTTTTAGCTCTGCAGTACATAAAAATCTATGCACTACATTTTATTCCCTAAAAGTTGTTACATAGTTATTAATGTTACGTCATCTAGCTTGCCTGCCAGAGATATATCAGGGTGTTAGGGATATAACTGCGCAGATTTCAATGGCAGCTTTCTGACTTTAAGCTACAACATTAATTCCTGTATAATTTTCCTCTAAGGTGCATGATTGCATAAATGAAAAATAAAATTGGTCTAAGTTCCGATTTCGAATATGTCATCACACCTTTTTAACTTACTTTTACAATTAGGATATATAAATTTACAGCTAGAAAAGATGAGTTATTTGTTTCTGAACCACAATTAGCTAAAATGCTACGTTGAGCGAAAAAAAATTATATTAAAGGACTGAATTCCTGCGTGTCTATTTCAATAAAGTCGAGGCTTGCACTTGGCAACTCCACAACACAGGCGTGCGCTTAGATCGCAAGATCAGGAATGTAAACAATTATATCTATTTTCCAATTCTTTTAAGTAGGAATAAGTGATCTTTATTTCATAAATTTTTCCTTCATTCTAATATATTTTCCCATAGATTTACATTCCTTTTAAGTTCCTATGAAACTTTTAAAACAAAATGAAACTAATACCACTTGGTAATAACCGAATATTAATTTTGTTCTTGCACAACAATTTTGTGACATATATATAACATCATCATCATTATCATCATCATCATCATCCTTCATGCTTTAGGCATTATTGCCTGTTAAAGTCTACATAATTTATTTTATTGGTTCCACAGTTTTCTTAGTCTTCCTATGCTCCTCTTCCCTTCCGGTCTATAGTTCATAAAATAGCGTAGTAAGCTTTCTTTCTCCATTGTATGTACATGGGTTGCCCATTTACTTCTATATTCTTGTACTAAGGTCGAATATCTCTAGCTCTTCACGGGTATCCTCATTTTTTCCGTATGTTTATACCCTTCTTCTTACTTAAGCTTCATAAAAACACCAATGCTATTTTTTGTTTTGTTTTACTGTCTTTCTCTTTTTTGTTACTTAAGTCTTAGTATAAGTGTCTTAAATAATCATTTTAAATATCTCTATGGAAAGAAAGACTATTTAACAAATGTATCCTAAGTTTCTTATTTTATTTTTTACTGTATATATATACATATATATATATACATATTTGTTCTTACTTCTTTTATTTTTTAATTTATTATTATTATTATTATTATTATTATTATTATTATTATTATTATTATTATTATTATTATTATTATTATTATTATTATTATTATTATTATTATTATTATTATTATTATTATTATTATTATTATTATTATTATTATTATTATTATTATTATTATTATTATTATTATTATTATTATTATTATTATTATTATTATTATTATTATTATTATTATTATTATTATTATTATTATTATTATTATTATTATTATTATTATTATTATTATTATTATTATTATTATTATTATTATTATTATTATTATTATTATTATTATTATTATTATTATTATTATTATTATTATTATTATTATTATTATTATTATTATTATTATTATTATTATTATTATTATTATTATTATTATTATTATTATTATTATTATTATTATTATTATTATTATTATTATTATTATTATTATTATTATTATTATTATTATTATTATTATTATTATTATTATTATTATTATTATTATTATTATTATTATTATTATTATTATTATTATTATTATTATTATTATTATTATTATTATTATTATTATTATTATTATTATTATTATTATTATTATTATTATTATTATTATTATTATGATTATGATTATGATTATGATTATGATGATTATTATGATTATGATGATTATTATTATTATTATTATTATTATTATTATTATTATTATTATTATTATTATTATTATTATTATTATTATTATTATTATTATTATTATTATTATTATTATTATTATTATTATTATTATTATTATTATTATTATTATTATTATTATTATTATTATTATTATTATTATTATTATTATTATTATTATTATTATTATTATTATTATTATTATTATTATTATTATTATTATTATTATTATTATTATTATTATTATTATTATTATTTTATTTTCAAGACGGGAACGGGTACACGTTAAGTCGTTTAGAAAATGTCTCGGTTCTATTTGCTTAAATGGTTATTAGATCTGCATTTGTTCTAAGTGATCAATGTATGGCTCCAGAACGTAAGTGCTTTTCTAACACAGTGTCTCCTCGCCGTTCTTTCAGCAGCCAATGTAGTGTACCAGCAACCAACCACAGTGCAAAATTATGAAATTTCGTGTCTTTGAAGCGAAACTCCAGTTGTACCAGCTGTGGTACCGAACGTAAGCATTCTTGGACGAAGTTTATGTTGTGCGTCTCGGATGGAGGTCCAAATCAAGTCAGCCCACTGAAAGGTGTACACGCGATGCTCGAGTGTGTCATCTTCCACACATACGCCACAGATCTTCGTATACACAATGCTTCTTAGAAATTTCTTTTCATTTGGCTGAAGTTTTTTTTATCTTTTTCAGTTATGACCCACACTTTGCTGCTATATAGTATTTTAGATACTGACATTACTTTGTAAAATTTTAGAATGGTGTCTTCAATTGCTTTATTTTTTGGACTTATTTTTACTGTCCCATTTATATAGTTTTGGTTTTAAATTTCGTAAAAAGTTATATTAATCAGGCATCACACTTAGAAATTATTTATTTATTGAATTCATTAAATAGAAATATTACGATTTCTTTGTTTTATACAGATAATTGAACGCATCTGACAATTCTTTAACTGTTAATAAAGTTTTTTTACACTTTTTCTTTACCATGCTACTAATCTCATAATATATAATGGATTGAATTACGAATAAACAGTGGATGTTGCTTGAACGGGAAAGTTTTGCAAGCCATTCTACATACATTCGCTTAACGGTGCTGAAATAGTCCTTCGATTGTTGACGCTTGTAGGCATAAATGGAAGAGCTATATACAAAACCAATTATGCCACTGGTTAGGCATGTAAAAACATTAAAAACAACTTTCGAAACAGCTTTCATAGAAAATGCTGAAGTTGATTTTTAGTTTTGAAATTGATAATTTGGAGTAGGTGGCGAAAACATCGGCCAACATACTTGAGTGACGTCATATCGCTGAATGACTGCCAGGATTAGCATTCCTATCTACTTGCCAAAGGTGTTTCTGATGTGAAATAAAATACATTATCTTATACTATCAAGGGAAATTAAGCTATAAATATGTATACACTGTTTCGAAGCTTAGGAAGAGAGTACTCGAGAAACCGAGGAACGTAATTTTCTGTAGGCATTGTGGAGATAACCTACGAGAAAGATAGCCCGGTTGCTTGGTAGGACTATTACCACGAGTACAAATGTGCTATATTCAAATTTCAAAGAGTTAGCCGAATGGAAAACCTGACAGGAAGTCAACAAAGGAAAAGTTTTGAATAAAGAAATTTCGAGAGGTACTATTTGGGGTACTATCCAAAAAATGAACTGAAAAAGTAGTTATTGAAAGCCCACGTGTCTTTACTATAATATTGCAAACGAATTTTAAGTAAAAATGCATAACAAACCCTATTTAGTATTTTTCAGAAACGTCAGAAATTAGTTTCCTTAAAATTAGCAATACAGACACACAAAATCTTCAGAAATAGAGGTCATAGATATAAGTTTTATAAATAATAGGTTGTTGGGACTTAAAATGACAAAAATATATATTATATACATTGACAAGAATATGACAGAAGCAGAAGCGTAACAAGGAAACTATTACGTATAAACAGAATTAACACAAATGACCATTTAGTGCTTGCTGATGGTCATAACAATAGTCTGCGAAACAACAATGCCAGGTACTATGTTGGATAACAAATATATCTGAATTAGTATGAGAAAATTTTGCGTAATTTTGAAAAATTTAACTGAAGATCCCAACATATTAATTAAACAAGAGGAATTTCGAGAGACAACAGTGTAGTAGAGGGTTCTATTATTGATTATAAGGTACATAAGTGCTTGTCTTAGAAGTTTTTAAGATTTGATATCAGATCATTTTATGGTTTCATGGAAAATAACTTTGCTTACAAAACAGTTCCATTCTACACATAACATTTCCGTATAAAATGTAGCAATTTAATGTATATTTATTTAAATATGATAATATTAGGTATTCTATTCACACCTACATATATGTATGGATGACAGAACCGTAGTCTAGGCGTAAATAAAGACTCGGGACATCTTAAAGTTATATAATGAGAACATCTACCGAAGAACAATAAGAATAAAGCGCTTGTTAATATAGCACAAACACATTACTGTCTCAGTAGATTATAACTTCCTGAACATAAAACTGGAAGAAAACATGACAGAAAAGATGTGCATGCAAGAGATCCTGAAGTGCAAAATTAGGGTCACGTATGTATGAAACATAACGCGACATGACACACATGCTGCACAAAGAAATGCTTTTAAAATAATGAAACATTTAAACACAAAAAATATGCGTCAATAATAATTTATACTCTAGAAGATCTGCTGAGTCATTTATATTTTCCATTATAACAGAAGAAAAAGTAAAGCAAAAGCCGAAAACAAATCTAAATTCAAATATAATTTAATTACAGAAACAAAATTAGGAGATATCCCAAAAGCTTTTAAAAATCATAAAAAGAAGTTTTAATGTGATTTCCAAAATAAAATTTAGAAAGGAATAATATCTATTTCAAGGGGAATATCATATAGAGATTTGTATATTTATTCTAAGTCAAGAAATGAGAACATAGTTCCATTTTAATCGCGTCATTTTGTTAATAATTTGTAATTAGATAAAAGAATTTGATAAAGTAATGCGTAGTCCATTGTGGATAAACATATGTTGCACAGATCTCCAATAAAAGAAAAACTATCTACAGTAGGCATTAAATTATAATTTATGACAAAAGATCAACAACTTAATTTAAAATTTTAAGATGTGATGTGTAATTTTATTCATCTGATAGTTAAAAATTTAAAGCTAGTACATTTTTAGAGGTAACGTATAGTAATATTCTTAAGATTAAAAAGAAGTAAAAATAATACTCTGTAGTAATATACAAATACGAAAAGTGGGTACTGAGGAGGTAGAACTAAAAGGGGAAAAAGAAAGAAACGGCAGAAATTATACATTGAAAATGGCTGATGCATATATTCGATTATTTCACATCACATATAGCACAAAATTTGATATTCAATATCGAGAGTCAAACATTTATACTGAAACCAAAGGATACTCTTAAATAGTGACCTGAACGCTATAAATACATTTCTGGAGTTAATCCATGAACCTCCGTAATCGTATTTGAGGAATCTAAATATGTATCTTATTACTAGAGATAGGACTTCTAGGACTCGGCCGATTGTGCGTGCATGCTGTGAGTATAGGAAGAGGGGCGTGGGTTAGCTCCAGTAGTAAACAAGGCCGGCCGCCTTAGGGGTATACAAATGTGCTAACAAACTGTTCAGTAGAAGCAGATATATAACAATACACATTTTGAATAAGAAAGTTAAATAAATTACTTTTACAATACAAAATAAATGAGCATTCTTCAGTTCTTCAACTTATTACAGTGTATAACAACATACATTCTTTTTTGAACATCTCATTTTCAACATACGAAATTTTTGAACGTGAATCTCCTCCTTCTGTGACTCAAGCAATATTTGTAGTTTGAAAAAGTGCTCTCGACATCAGATTATGTACCAGGTGCAAACATAAAATATTGCAGATTAAATTGCCTTGTAAGCGCTGTTTTCATATGCGCTTGCAATTTTTTTTTTTAATGTTTACCATTTTAAAATAGCCTGGGTTTTTCTCAAGTACGGTTTTAATTTTGTTTTTCATTTTATCCATGACAGGTCCACCCGTCTATCCGTTGAGCTAGTTCTTCTATTAGCCCTATGGCATGAGGTATTTCATGACCTCTCTTTTCTAGCTGGTCACTGGTTTTGGAGATGTCTGAGAAACTGTTTCTTATGAAGAGTAAATCTTCGTGTATAGGAACCATCAAGTAAGGACTTTAGCAAGGACAGAGGTCGAGGAACAATCAGGGTCAAGTGTAACTTCACCGTCTCAGTCCGAATTTTTCAGGACTAGTGTAAGATATGGTGTGTGCAAATATACCGATGCACACAGTAGAAAAGTGCTTCGTACAAAAGTATACTAAACGAGATCCTCCTTATAGTGTTGTAGTGCTGTCTCAGCCATTGGGTTTAGTGTCCTTAATTTCTACAGCATCCCTGATTTGGATATTTTTCTCCCTTTCTTACTAACTCTTCGTCCATCGTGCGTTTACGTGCTTCTGGCTTTTGTGCTCTTCATTGTCAGCGAACAAATCACTGTCTCCAGACATCGCCACTCTGCCACTAACGGCAGGTCGTGCAGTGTTTGTACGGCTCTGAGCGTCTTGACGCATGACGTAGAAGGTTGTATTACGTTGCGTGGTATTTAACTGTGTTCTTCCGCGGGGTTCCAAAAATACCTAACTCTGCTTATTACATATAAGAGGGAACGGGTATGGAAGACTGCCTCGGAGACGACTTATTTAATGATAACACACATGATACTACAAAGACTACGAGAGAAACTATGGTTGGTTAGCTAAGGCCAGATATAGCTTTATTGGTATATTACCATCTGAAGAGCTTGCTTTAATAACTGCACCCCTTTTGTGCTGTGCAGCTAAATGGATTAGATTGGATTGGATTGTTCGAAGGGGTTTCGGCACCTCGACCAAACTAGTCTTTAGTAGCTATACCCCAAGTGGCGCACCCCAGGGAAGTAGTATGGAATGAAAGGAAACAGAGGGCGGCCGACCCCAAGGAGTCACCACAGTATAGAGGGCGAGCTCCCTACACTTTACCATATAGTAGTTCCCCAGCAGTGGGTTTAGGACAATCATCATCCCACCTGCCGTGGCCCCCCGTTTCGAAGACCGGAGACCGCCTCCCCAGAGCAGGATACTCCAGGCAGTCTTGCACAACGGGTATCACACCTGCCGCGCTTCTAATCGGCCCACTAGGTCAGCTCGAAGTCCGTCCCGCCGCAGGGAAAAGCGGTTTCTTCAAAGTGTATCATTCGTCATGCACCGCCGAGAATCCCACCGAAACTTCTACTCTGAAGGAGAACACCAGATGAGAGATGCTCTGAAATGATAATGGAGATGAAATGGAAGGACACGAAATTCGGGGGATGTAATTAAGCTATTCAGCATTCGTCTAGCGACGCGGAAAAATCCCAGCAAAATTCCAATGGACAGATAGGTCAGCCACGGTTATCGAACCTCGGCCTACCGAATGCGGGCCACAGACGAAACCCCCTGAGCCTCCCGCACGGTGCAGCTAATAGTCATTGCGCTTTCATTAATGCTACAATTTCTAAAAGCGTGGTTCATTTGAAAATTCCATAGCAAAATGCGCTATCTTAAGTGTTTTAAAACTTACTAGTGTGGTATTTTTATCTTATATGGAACAATTAACAACTCAAGTCTGCAGAGATGAAGCGATACTTAAATGACCTTCAAGTTCACGAAACTAATATTCATCTTGTATTTATGTTATTAAAAATAAGAGAAAAAAACCTATCTTGGGTTTTTTTTCCAAATCGAAATTTGATCTATGTCTAAAAGTAAACTACGGTATCACACATTAGTATGCAGATATTCATGGCACTTTGAACATATTTTCAGCCACCAAAGCTCAAATTTAACAAAAAATGCTGGACAGAATGGCACATGTAATACATACAGTCAGCAAGCCTGTTACAGGTATTGCCTTGCTTGTGAAGGAACACAATTGTCTATTATATCGTTTATTACATAGTTGAATCTTGTTAGTATTAGAAGTGGACGAAAAACCAAAATGCTGAACAAACATTCCCAATTTCAACCAGAATCTTTCCATTACGAGAGGAACATTATACTGTCTGCTCTCCTTCATCCCATGTGTCATCCAAAAGTTGAGCTGCAGTCTATTCAAATGGTTTCATCTTACATGTTGAGAGGTAGAGGGTTCTATAGAAATTTCCTGTACTTGTAAACATCGATACATCGTATTATGACTCCCCACGACTCTCCGCAAATGCATTCATCCAAACAGGCCTGTGATAATGAACATTCTGCAAAGACTACAGGGATGATAGGAAGGGATAAATTGAAGTTAGGGAAGCTCCGTATTGTACTCTGTAAGCGACGAGGGTAGCAGACCATCAACGTCATTCATCGTTGAAGACTAACATTACACCAAGGGTATATCGTAATTGTATGTCACGGAAATTCACTCAGATTTGATTGGACTCGCTAATTGTTTTTCATTTAAACATACATAGTGGTATATTTACAATTATTTTTGGTTTGGCTTTTAGCACACAATAAAGAAATACACACACTATTCCCATTTTATCGCAAACGCAGCCTCCCCAAGGTTTTCAGCTTAACTCGTCTAAACGTTTCATCTACATCAAGTCTTTGTTGCGACTTCTATGTTCTTTAATGACACCAAGTGGCTGAGTGTTGTTCTGCTCCTGAATAGTGTAGAAAATGTGTTTCTTTTCTAATGCCTGTTTTAGCTACTGTTGAAATACTTGAATCAAGGAGAAAGGCATATTTGTCATAGCTATAAGTTCCGATAAGAATTATGTACATCGTGCACAACCGTAGAATTTGAAATATTTCTTCACTGTTAAAAATATCTAGCATTTATTAAACATCGGGGTACTTAGATATACTAAATATGTGCTGGGAACCATGAAGTAGAGAAGGTTGGTCACCATTTCTAATCTGGAAAGGTGGAAATGCTTAGCAATTTATATTTAAAACGAATAAGCCTACCCTAAAAGGTCCTGAAACAAAAACCTAACTGTGGTTAAATCCTTTTGAGGGTGGACACATAGCAAAAGTACTCAAATCTTATATAGCCCACTAGAACATCGGTCGTCGGTTTATTGTCTGGTTATTATTTGTTAGTTTAGATAACAGGTGGTCGCGTCATTGTTAAATGTGCTTTCATGTTGCTTTATCCTGGTAATATGTGGTTAAATATTCGTTAAACGTGGTTACATTGAGTTGTCCTTTGTTTATATGTAATTAAATTTGTGTTAAACCTGGTTATATTTTATTTAAATTGGTTTACTTTGAGATACATTTTGGTTACATTTGGTTTTACTTCTGTTACTATCAGTTTAGCGCTATCTATTCTCTTATAGCCAAATTTAGTACGTGCTGTGATTGTTTTACTAACCACTGAATTGTGGAAAGCCTTAGAAAAGAAAGAAAGAAAGAAAGAAAGAAAGAAAGAAAGAAAGAAAGAAAGAAAGAAAGAAAGAAAGAAAGAAAGAAAGAAAGAAAGAAAGAAAGAAAGAAAGAAAGAAAGAAAGAAAGAAAGAAAGAAAGAAAGAAAGAAAGAAAGAAAGAAAGAAAGAAAGAAAGAAAGAAAGAAAGAAAGAAAGAAAGAAAGAAAGAAAGAAAGAAAGAAAGAAAGAAAGAAAGAAAGAAAGAAAGAAAGAAAGAAAGAAAGAAAGAAAGAAAGAAAGAAAGAAAGAAAGAAAGAAAGAAAGAAAGAAAGAAAGAAAGAAAGAAAGAAAGAAAGAAAGAAAGAAAGAAAGAAAGAAAGAAAGAAAGAAAGAAAGAAAGAAAGAAAGAAAGAAAGAAAGAAAGAAAGAGAGAAAGAAAGAAAGAAAGAAAGAAAGAAAGAAAGAAAAAAAAAAGGTCTTCAATGTTCGCGGACTGAGTGTTAAGAAATGATTCATCTCCATCCATTAATTTAAATAATAAATGTTAAATGATGAAGCCTGGGACTCGAGTATTTACAATGGTAAGTCACCACAATCGGTGGATCTCGGATGCCAGAGCCCCTAGTGGTTTACCGGAGAAATATATGAGTCGATTGGAAAATTTAATGTCATGAGAGCAAATTGGCGGTGACAGCTTAATGGTTAAGAGCGCCTGGACGGAAACCAGGAGATCCGTGGTTCAAATCTCGCCGTGGCATTAAGCTTTTTATGTAGATTTTATCAATATCAAACCAAAGAGGAAGTAAAAAAGTTTCAAATTTCAATATTTCAACTATCTAAAAAATCACTCCACCATTCCGACCGATGATTGTTGTAGTAAGAAGAGCATCTATAGGCTTTGGAGTACCTATATGAGAACTTAGAAGCTATTTTAAGACGTTAGGGAATTCAGAATTTTTGTCCACGCTTCACATCCCTTAGCACATCAGGAGATTTTGTTAATTAATCATAATCAAAGGGGCAACATTGAAATTACTTAATCGGTTTTTCAAAATAATAATTCAAATTTTTCAATGAGGGATAGCTCACTGCTGTCACATAAATAACTTTAAAATTCGCAAATTATCTATGTATATTAGACAACACGGTAAACATTGTCAAGTTATTTGACCTTAAATTACACGAGCTTCGCGATTAGTAATTTACACCTCTACAATGCATGTGGTATCTATCACATATGAATAATCATATTCGTTTTTGCAAAAGTTTCATGGTAAATCAGTTGATATAATCTTCTGTTAAAGGTCAAGATTCGACAGTCCTTATCCCTTGTCTAACAAACGTTAGACCACCTCATCCTATCTGAAGTCAGAGAATAACTTTGGTCAAAGGCGTGGTAAATGTTAAAAGGCGCTAAGCTTTTGGCTGATTTCCCTTGGCACTTCCTAATCAATTATCAACTCTGAGAAAGCTTTAAGTATTTGGGACTCTCTGTTTCATCTTCTTTGTAGAAGCGAGCAATTTAGGAGACATGCAGCAAAAGTCACGATACCATTCTTATGGGACTTCAGGTTTATCCCTAAAAGTAAAAACACACATGATAGATGTGTTGAGCTGTTCTATTCGGTCGACTGTGAACCTTGTCAGTAGAGAAAAATTAGACCTAGTGGCCTGTTTGTTATCTAAAGATTTCTATCGTTCTAACTCATATTTTTGGCTGAGCAATAGTTATTTTCCTCTTTTCTATGTAGTTGTATATTTACGTAAATAATCTGCAACATTCTATTTGTTTTATCTTTAAAGCTGTTTTTTTATTTTTGCGTTCTTCCCATAGGATTATGGTTACCTTGTTGTTCTATTGATTCACTTGTTTTTAGTTTCAACAATTTGATTAAACTTCATTTCATTTTATCCCTTTTATTTTCTGCATTTGAATACTGAGGATCATGGTTATACTTTTAAAATTATAAAATTTTAGGTATAGGAGTTAAAATGGAGGTACGTATCAAGACCAATTGCGACTACCACATTAGTGAGCCTATGAGCAGCAGGTACACAGACCACAGACGCGCAGAAGTCCTTAATAATTCCAACTTAAGATCCGAATCACTACCGTATCTGCTCAGAGTGAGCCATGAAAGGCTCAACCAGATACTCTCTGATTTACTCTTTCCATGGAACAAGCCACAGTTCCATCCGTCCAGTACTGTCTCGCATTCGAGACCTGAAAGCATGCCTTATAAGTGTGGAGTAGGAGTACAGGGAAAGGAAAGATGAAATAAACAATGGCAGGCGAGCAACCATCCAAATACTGATCTGGTGATCAGAGAAAGCCAGGAAGAAAACAAAGCTAGAGGGCGGCTCTATGAGAATTAATCTCGAACATGAGGACGAAGCGTTAAAACAAATCCAATTCACTTGATTTGCAGTAGTACAATAAATATTTTATAACACATTTATTGAGTAAAACGTTGAGTTTTATTTCTCAAATGAGTTCGAGTGTATCCACACGTTTGCTAAATGCTACATAATTTGATATCTTTCTTTTATTCTTTTAAAGTTAGCGAACAGCAGTGTTGTCATTTAAGATATTTTCTGTTCTCTATGATGTAAACCCTTAATTCAATTTTTAAGGCTATTATTGTTATTATTTCAATGATTTTATCTTTCTATTAGCTACTCGCATGACAGCTTTCTCACGCTGACTTACTTTTTGATTTTGTAATTACTACCTGATCGCCTATGATTACGCAATGTTGCGATACTTATTTCTGTGACGGTTATTTCATATTTTTAAAATATTTAAGAATTTGTCTTTAGTTGTTCTGGAAAAAGTAATTGAAACAAATAGGAAATGTGAAATTAGGCAGGCTACGGAATGATACAATGCAAGTTAAATGTTAAATAATATAGATGCTATTGATAATTACAATAATGCAATTGCGTAATGTGGTGAAGTGGACGAATAAAAGAGAGGTAATTTGGTTGTTCTAGAAACTTCGAGTGCAGAGAACCCGGAATAATCAGAAAGTTTGGCCTCACCAAACGACCGTCCTGAGAGTAAGACGTGTTTTTGGTGTCATCTTGCGATCGTGCAGAAAGCATTTGGTAGTGAATGTATTTGTGTTACACTAGTGGCGTGTGCCAGAGATATAAAGTTCATCGATGCAACTAAAATTATTTGAGAAAGGAACAACACCTACCTTATTTAAAACTTTAGCAGAATTTACTAATTGTTTTATGGAGTAAATCACACAATACTTAAAAGAGAAGAATTGTTATTCATTTTCTAACAATTCCAGTATCAAATATGTTTACTCCGAGACTGCGATCAGAGGCAAGTCTCATTGCTCCAGAGCTCCAAGTCATCTAGAAGATTTCTACCAGATCGTCATCAAAGGTGAGAAGCTAATCAGCATCTTCTACCTCGCGCCTTTTGCAAATGTTCTGTTGCACTCTGTTTTATATAATATTGAATACAGTTGGACACAGCGGACAGTCTTCGTTTATCACTTATTTGACTAGTAATATTTGGGTAGGCAGAGTTTGACTGAAAACTTCAAAACCGTAGCCAGGATTAGGACCAGGACCAGCATGCCAATAAATTCTCCAACTAACTGGTATTTTTGTTCTGCGCCGTGGCGTAGCGGGCTAAGGCAGCATGCCTTTGTCCCTGGCCACGGAAAGCGGCACGGGTTCGATCCCACTCTTGTGGTGGGGATTTTGGATCCCGGGTATAGGACCGGTGTCCACTCAGCATCGTAAGGAAAGTGAGGAGCTTACGCTAGGTAAGCGGCCCTGGTCATGTAAACCAACATTCCGGCTGGGGGATGCCGAGATGCTGACCACATCTCCTCCCCGTATAGGTTGGATGATCGTCCACCTGTGCCGTGCCTAAGTGGGCGTGAGGCCGGCAGTCGGGTTGGTAGGCCTTGGACCTCTAAGGGCTGTCGCGCCATGGGTTATTATTATAACTGGCGGTTTTCCCCCATTAAACCACTATGTGGTTCACATATACAATGAGATACGCACCGTTTTGATGCGACTTACCATGCTGTAAGACTTACTATGCTGTGTTTCTTTACCAACTTAAACTATATCGCATTTTATCAGCACGATTCCATGCAGTTAACAGTAGATTTGTCATTTACATCTTGGTTTTCTTGCATTAATATGTCCTTCCTTTTTAATTAAATGCAGAAATAACTAATATTTATGCAGAAAGTTTTACTACATCGCCGTAGCAAAATTGTTTGTATACAGTAAAATTCTTTAACCCGATTCAGTTTTGAGTTAACGTAGTAAAGTGAAGACTACTTTCACAGACTGTAAATTACTATTCTCAATAGGCACATTACCCAAGTTATCTTTCCAGAAGGCGAATTTATTGCACACATCCATCTGCTTGGGACCAGGCTGAAAGAGATAAAGCCATGGAAGAAGTTGTAGCTTGGTGTGTGTGACTTATTAGAAAACAAGATGTATGAAGGGGAACAAATAAGTGAGGAAGAAGATTTTATACACATTTTTAAAAATGACAATGGCTGTTTTGATGTTGTCAATGGAGGAGGTTATAAACCGATTACAGAGAAAGGCATTATTGCACCATGCAGTGTTACTGAAAATGAAAACGAAGAGTGTTCAGATTCAGTCAGTGTTGATAAACCAGCTGCGGTTATGAACCATGAGCAAGCAGTAAGAAACATAGAGCAATTGATACTTTATTCTGAAAGGCAAGCATAAATATTGCTAAAGAACTTCTAATATTAAAGCGGATGCGAGATCGCTCTGCTAAACTGGGACGGGACTAGTTTCTAGTGCAGTGCAAATACATAGGATATTTAGTACATAGAGTGTATGTGTTTGTAGGCGAAAGTGTGCGTATAGTAGCATCAAACTCCATTGAAATATTTCGTAATGTGCAGGTTTTTTTTTTATCGTTTTCCTTCATTTTCTGGATAGCCGAAATTTTCGTTAGCTCGGATCGGCTCTGGCCCTGGTTGATCCGGGTAAATGGAGTTCTACTGTATGTGAATAATACTCGTACGTATAGAAATTTAAGTGTTTATATGAATTAGTATAAACAGCGTTAAGTAGTTACATAGTGTAAAAATAAGCCTTGTTCGTTAAATAGCATATATTTCTTTGGAAATGAAGCAACATGTTAGCTTATGGCTCAATTTCCACATTACGTGCTTGCTTGGACGTAGCCAACAATTGCATTATCCACATCGTTACACTGATGCAAGAGCGGTATTATTGTATTCATTATGCAAATTCTGTACAACAAACAGCATAAAATCCAGGGGCAATGGTGTCCCCTTCATCTGGAATATAATGCGTATACAGGCGATGGTGCTTAAAGTCGACACTGACAAATTAATACGGTCCTAATTAATTCGACTAAAACTAATCGGGCTACGCTCCATGGACAACATGCGAACACAGGTAGGTATAGCGATGATGGAAATTCCCTATCCCTCGCTCCGATCCCCACATTTCTACATTCAAAAGCGTTCTAGCGTGCACTTTTAATGGTACAACTGTGGCAATCCTGTGAAAAACATTTGCGTGTATTCTGCCGACTCCATGCGCCATGGGGGAGTGAATATTTTGGTATGTCATGGAAAGAAATGGGAATTTACGCTTGCGAAATTTCCAACAGTAGTTCTGCAATACCTGGAACTGCGAGTTATACCCTCGCAGAAGCACGAATGGATAGTATTTGGAGAAATAAATAGATTAAAAATACAACCTTATCTTGAGCTACTCAACCCACAAGTACATCTGCAAGGAAATTTGTTTTTAAAGAGCTCTTTTTTTTCTTCTCGTTTTATGTTGTTTTAACTACGTCTTCATATTGCAACCGGTGTGTAAGGACAATTGGACTTCTAGTTCTCATACGCGTACTATACAAGCTCGCTTCGACACGTGTCCACAGAGCTCTTAGTGAAAGACCACTCTACATGCTTCTACTGTGTCAGAATTACTATCAAATGTTATTAATGAGTTCATGTTTATGGCGGAGCATCCCCTATTATCATCTATGTTTAGTTACAAATATTATGGCCTGTGCCCGAAGTGAAATTTTGTGTAATGTAACAAATACAAATAGAGACAAATTTTTAGGACTGAGAAACACCACGAGAAAAAATCTAAAGAGATCGTTGAACTAAAAGTAAATTCCGGAATATGGCCAACACACACTGGACTGGACTGGACTGGACTGGACGAAATTGTGCATGGAGATCCAAACTTGGTCCATTGCACCTATGCCCTTAAGTGGAACACTCCCTGGAGGAAGGATGAGGCGAGATGAAGCAGAAGGTGGCCGCTCCAAGGAGTCACGAAACTGCAGAGGGTAAGGTCCTTACGCGGTACCAGTTGGAAACTTCCCCGCAGGACAGAACATAGGGCCCTACTGTGGTCCGGATACGGCCCAACCACACCGGATTCGGAGACCGGAAGCCGTTCTACCGGAGGAGAAAGTTTTACTAAGGTCATATCATCCACCCATGCAAAGCCCAGTCACCCGTCGACACTTTCACCCCGGCAATTTGGGGAAGATATTACCTATCCAGCATTCGCATGGCGACCCTTGTGTCTGGTAGGTCGTCCACGACCATCAAACCCAGTACTCCCTAAATGCGGAAAACAAAACCGCCTGAGCCATGGTCGGTAACACACGCTGAATAACATATTTATTACCTACTTTACAGCTTATCTTACAATAAATAGGGTATTCCACCGAGGAATTCATTACCGAGGTGTCTTCTGAGTTACATAATTTCGGTTATCTTGAATTTAAAAAAATTCAAACTGTGCAATGTGCCTGTCTGCATACCTGTACACAGTTAAAAGGGCAACATTTGGACTTTTTTTCCCTTGTTCCATTTATACCCCGCCTTTAACTGCTAGGGTCATATCGGCGGCCGTTCTCCTTTGGAACCTACTGAAGGTGTCAACTCGTTATCTTTTGGTTTTTAATCATTAGATCACGCACACATTCACACTCTCATTCATACTTCCAGACTCTGGGGAAGATGGGGAATTATCTTGGTCGGAGAAAAGTCCCCACCCCCACCGCCGGAAATTGAACCCGGGACCCCTAGCACGGCAGGCAGGTGCTCTACCGACTGAGCTACGGGGCCAGTCACATTTGGGTTTATTCTTCAATGGAATAGATACGAAGCGGCTCAAAAACATATCCCAATGTGAACTAATTTTTACGTTTAAAAATTTGCGACTCCTTCTATTTCCCAAAAATGCCTTAACCGATTTTCTTTAGATACCACGTGTTAAGGCCTTTACATGACAAATAACATTTCTTCTTTGCATTTTATTTCTAGAGCGTGTGAAACACTCTTTCTTCTACACGTCTTTCGGGTAGTTCTTTAATCCCAGAAGGAGGAAAATATCATCACAAAAAATAACTTAGAAGCACTAAATTACTCCCAATTATTCATTGTAGTTAAACATAGTGTAGTGAGATCTTTTATTATTATTACTATTATCAAATTTGAAGTAATTTATGGTTATGCTTTTCTCAACCGCATGTTGCAGAAGAACGGAACTTCTAGGTCCTTACACAGCAATCGTCTTTGAAAATATTTTACTTGATTTAGGTTTAGGTATTCTTAATCTAAACGACATGTTTAAATTAATTGTGAAGGTTTATAAGAAAGAATAGTCCTGCGCCATGGCATAGTGAGCTAAAGGCATCCTGCTTTGGTTCCCTGCTACGGGATGCGGCCAGGGTTCGCTTCCACTTCTGCTGGCGCGGATTCTAAGTCCCGGGTATAGGGCCGTGTCACTCAAAAGCATGAGGAAATTAAGAAGCTGGTCAGCGTCCCTGGTCTAGAACGCTAACTTTCCGACTGGGAGTGCTGAGATACTGACCACATCTCCTCCCCATATCGGTTGGATGATTTACTCCCTCTACCTAGCGTATGTGGGTGTGAGGCCGGCAGTCGCGTTGGCAGGCCTTGGCCCTCTATGAGCTGTCGCGCCATGGGGGTATAAAAGGGATATAAAAGAATATTATTTTGTAAGAATTGTTTGAGGACGAGTGATTACAGAGTCTCCTGAGGGCAGTACACATTGGGACAATGCGCATTTCTCTGTGCATAAGGCTGTAAGTAGCATTACCAGAAAAGAAACCTAAGATAAATATCAAACTTGGAGTCTTCCACGTTGCTACAGAAGATATCCTAGAAAATCTCTGCCGCAAGCTGCCTATTGAATGTAAATATTTTAGTTATTTGTAATGTTCAGAAAATGACTCTGAAGATATTGATTACATTAGTATCTATTTAATATGTTTACATAAGAAACAGATAACAGGAATATTCAGGGAAAACCCTGTTAACTATCTTGATTACGAATGACTTTCGTAACTTCTAAATAGAAACTCAGATTACTGTACATATTAAATCACAGTCTTTGTCAAATAACGTGTTTTTGTAAGCTTAACCATTTCCCAGATATATTTAATTGGTATACATTCTCTAAAACATACTTTTTTACTTTGTGTTCCTTTTTTTTAACGTACTCAGGTACTGTATTTCCTCTGAAATCTAATTGCACATTCACATGTAATACCTTTAGAGAAACTTGCAATACGATATTGCATATCATAAAATTATCGTATTTTAGAAAATGGTCGGATTGGTGTGTTAGTATCTATAGGTTTATTTGAAACTGAGTTCTCCTGTTTATGTGTCATGAATAGCACAGCTTAGTAATGAAAATTACTTGTAGTAATTTTGATTAAACAACATATGTTTTGGACATAATGTATAGATACAAAATATACGAGGGGTCCCAAAAGAAACCGGATTGTTGTCATAAAAGCTTTATTGATGAATCTCTTTACAAAATTACTTCAGTCGCCTTCAAACTACTCTCCATTATATGCAATGCACCTGTCAAGTCTCTTTTCCTACTGTTGGAAGCATGTTCGGAACCCTTGAAGTTTGATATTGTCCAGTGCCCTTTGCGAAGCTGATTTTACTGCCTCCACATTGTCATAACACTCCCCTTTTAGCATTTTTTTCATTCCTGGAAATACTAAAAAGTCGCACGGGGCTAGGTCCGGCGAAAACGGAGCGTGGGGAACGACACACCACCTCTGAGATGCCAAATAGTGGGTCACTTGTAAGGCCGTGTGTGCTGGAACGTTGTCGTGATGCAGAAACCATTCACGTGATCGCCAAAGTTCCGGGCGTTTCCTTCTCGCATCCTCTCGCAGACATCTTAAAACATCCAAGTAAAAGTATTGGTTAATAGTCTGGCCAGGGGGTACGAATTCCCGATTCACAATTCCACGAACATCAGAAAAGGCAATGATCATCGTCTTCAAATTTGACCTCACTTGCCTTGCATTTTTTGTACTGGGAAAGTTGGGAGTCCTCCATTGGCTTGACGCTTGCTTGGTTTCTGGGTCATACCCGTAACACCAACTCGTATACCCTGTAATGACTTTGTTCAAGAAGTTTGGATCACGTGCAATCTCTGCTTTCAAGTCCTGTCACATATTCATGCGGATGGTTTTGTGTTCCTGTGTGAGAAGGCGCGGAACAAATTTAGCAGCAACACGTCTCATGTGCAAATCCTCCCTCAAAATCCGCTGGCACGAGCTCCAAATGATTCCTGTCGTTGCTGAAATTTGGTCGATCGTTTGGCGACGATCCTAGTTGATCTTTTGGTGGACCTTTTCAATGTTCTCATTTTGCGCTTGTGAAGGGCGTCCAGAACGAGCTTGGTCTTCAACACACATCTCACCACATTTAAAGCGCCCAAACCACTCGAAAATCTGTGTGCGGCTCATAGCGCGCTCCTGGAAAGCTTCCTGAAGCATTTTTTGTGTCTCACTTGCAGTTTTTTAAAGCAGGAAACAAAATTTCACATACACTCTTTGTTCTTTTAAAGTTGCCATAACAACTTCGCAGAGGTAACCCGCCAACAGTCAGAGGAACAGAATACCACACTTGCACGTTGAGCTCTACACTGACGCCTTCTGCACAGCTGTTTCATGAAGGTTTCCACTAATACCATCGTGCGTGAGAACCCTGCACTACGTCTAGGAGTGGCAGCGCCCTCTGATTCCGGTTTCTTTCGGACCCCCCTCGTAAACATATCTAAATATCAAACCCATATGTTCAATTTCTGGAATTTTCTTGTGAGGCCACTGTGCAAGATGGGTCAGACAGTTTCGTCTGTGTCCCGCATTCGGGAGGTTAAGATTCGAATCCCGCAACCACCCTACCCGCCCTCCTGGGTTTTTGAGGGGCTTTTGCTGGTGGGTGGGTTTATTACATCTCCTGAATTTCCTGCCCCTACATTTTATCTGGATTATCTCTTATCATCTATCACCCGGTGGCCTATTTCAGGATAAACCGGAAGTCTCAGAGCCGTACGGGAGGATGTAAATTCCTCCTCCTTAAGTAGGAAGATTTCCGTTCGCCCGGCCGACTTGGCCAACTTAATTTAGAAACAGTTAGTGTTTTATGTGCGATATTGACAAATGGATTGTTGGATCCTCCTTCCTTGAGGAAGCAGTCAATGGTGTCGACTACAGGGATATTTGCAGCACTTTGTTGCTATGCAGGAAGAGCGTGAAACTGACAGTTACTTTCAGCAGAATGATGCCGCTTATCATACTGCAAAAAAGACCTAGAGATGCTAAGGGGATTTTTCGCCAATCAGACCATCTCCCAAAATTTATGGCCTCCACGTTCCCCCGATCCTACCGCTCCAAATTTCTTTGTGTGGGGTTACTTGCCAGCTTACAAACATTAGAAAATGAAATGTGTAGTGTTTAACGCCCGCTTTTACTACATACGGCACCGCAGGCGATGACACTGATGATACATGAGATGAAGATGGAGCACCGGTGGAATGAGATGGCGGGGGAAACCGGAGATCCCGGAGAAAACCCGCCCGAGCGCCATATTGTCCATCACAAATCTCACTTTGCGGTCGCCTGGGATCGAACCCGGGTCGCCTTGGTGAGAACCAAGCGGTCTAACCAATGAGCCACAGCGCGGCCTACAAACATTAGAAGGACTCGATGACGCAATTTATAACTGTATTGCATAAATAACACCAACAACATTAAAAATGGAGTTACGGAGCATGGGTCGTCGAGTGGAACTGTAGTTGCAATAAAATAGTCTTGCTGCGAAAAATTAATATGAAAAGTGTTGTGCAACATGGGTAATGAGTTTGGAGGAAAATTGGGATGTCACGAAAGTAATACGCGCAGAATGGTTTGCTGACGTATCAGTGTACTTACTGTTCTCAGAGACTGTAAATTTTAAAACTTGAGATTCAAAATTAGTTTTACGTGTGTCGATACATGTGCAAAAGTTACACATGCCCATTCAGTCTGCATGTGAAATAAAAGAGGATCAAAAAATAATAAAATCTGAGTGCGAGAAGTTTACAAACACTCTGTACCACCGTTTGAATAAAATGTATTAAAAACATTGTATATTTTAAAACAAAATTAAGCAAAATACTATTATCGTAAACTCATATCGAGAGCAGTAGTAGATGTTTTAATATCCTATTTTGTGATTCACCTATCTTCATTATTTTCTGAGGAAACTGCTCATTTATGCGTACATAAAAATGTTATTCATAACACCACATATATTAAATAGCAGTGGCACGTGGCAAAGCGCTGCCGTGTTCATCAGTTTTCATAGATTGCATCAAAGCTTCTCTATCATGTGTGGAAAATCAGTGTTTGAGGTTAATTACCATTTGATATCAGTTGTAATTAATAGCACTACAAGGGCATGAGCCAAGTAGGTAGAGCCCGAAGAAGAGCCTACCTGCTGTAGCCGGGAGATTAGAGCAGAGCAGTCGAGCTGCATGTCGACACCAGATGCTGTAATAATCGATACTGAATCTCACTCGGGTGGGTATAGCCTGCTGTTGATTTTCTCTACTGGACGTTTATTCTAAATTCAAGTTAATAAGGCAGCTGAACTAACTATCCCAAGTTTTAATGCACACAGTACTTAAAATAAAATTATTACATTCATCTGAATTTGTCTACCCATTTCTAAACTATTGTTACAAAGGCATTTTCCTGTACGCACTAGTCGGGCCATAGATACTTGTATTGCGGCTAACGCAACAACTAAGCCTAACGTTACAAAGAGCTACCGTTTGTATGAGAGAATTGCATTCGGGAGGTTACAGGTTCGATTCATAAGTTTTTCATGGTTTCCATGCATAGTTATCAATGGTTATCGACTGAAGCAGCCAAGCGCTTGTCAAATAATTATAGAAGGCAACGCAAAAGGTATACAGTTTGCTGATAATACAGAAGCCCTTAACATGTTCAATTAAATGGGGGCGATCCGGTACAATATAAGGATTCCGTGCTCTCAGGCCACTGAGCTGCAACCACCCATAATATAATGTGTTTGTCAGAAATTTTTCAGAATAGAGGTCGTAAAAACTAGAAAATTGCCCTCACCAAGTAATAATCCTAACACCTATCGAAGTAGTGCCCTTGACTATCTATACACAATTGCCACCGTCTCTAGAGGTCTTGGAAGCAAACAGAAAAAATTTAATTGCAATCTTTGTAAACCCATTTGTCACAGGAAATGCATCATTGGATGCTGCGATATCTTTATAGTGAGCTCCTTTCAGTCGATTTTTCACTTGAGGAAACAAGAAAGAATCACAAGGCCAAAGGTGGGAGCAGATATGGCTGTTGTGGGATGTCAATAATAGAATAAAATAAAATAAAATCTGAATATTATACCCCGGCTCCTTGAAACTATACCGGAGCACACATATAAATTTTAAATTTATTGTTTCTTAATAAAACATTACATTATTAATAATACACAATTGTTTCAGACTTCTACAACTACAAAACTACAAAAACAAAATTGATAAAACACAAAACAAAAAACAAAAAAAAAAAAGAACTACTAGTACCTATAATACAACAAAATTTACTGGTAACCAGCAAATCTCTACTGAACCCAATACTAATATTCTTTTTTAATGTAAAATTTGAATGTGTGCCCCGGTATAGTTTCAAGGAGCCGGGGTATGATATTCAGATTTTATTTTATTTTATTTTGTCAATAATAGAATGTCTGGCAAGATACTCGGTACCAAAGCAGTATGCGGTATCGCAATGTCATGCAGTAAGAACCTAATGTCTTGCTAACTACAGCCCTGATATTGGTGAGTTTGGGCGGAAACATGGCTAAGATCATTTCAATACGTACCCACACCAGATAAAAAAAGTTTGTTAATTTTATAATTATATACTCGGAAACAGAAAACAGAAATGCTGACCTAGAAGTTTTCTGACAAAGGAAGTAAGTACAAAGAAAATAAATACATACGTTGTTATATGCAGTTACTAAAACATTTTGGCTTTGGTATTATATACATAGTGTAGGTAGCAATATTTCAATTCTGTTGTATTTTCTGAGGCTAAGTAACTAAATAGTGGTAATCCTCTTATATACTGTTTGGAACGAAATAGCTGTACAATTGTCTTATTTTATATCTATATTCTATGGGATAACAACAACTGTTTTCTACTATGTAGACCTGGATTTGTCGGTGGTTTCGTTGTGGCTCTTATGCAGAGAGAGGTTGCGGTTCGTGTATTGGCTCTAGGTTGGCGACACTAAGTCCGCCCTATCCAAGCTTTCCGCTCTCACTGAATCATGCGAAGTATCCCCTAGGTAAATGCTCGAGGTCGTATCATTCCACTGCTATTCTTATCATCATATTAGGTAGTAGATACCGTGCTATGGGTACATTCCACCTCAAAATGGTTTCAGTATCCCTTAATGAAGTGGTTGTCTTCAAAAGTCATAGTCACTATGGAGAACTTTAGAAATTAATATTTTCTTCCTCATATTATTGTTAACTAAACTTCCATTATAGCTACAATGAATTCCAATTTATATACAAGGGCTTTGTAAAACATTTGTACTGCTTTATGACAGTGGTCGGCATATGCCGGGTTTGTGACAGTTGATACCAAGGGCACTACAAACAGAGTGATAGAGGCATATAAACACGAACCAGTGCGGTGGCTGATATAATGGCGGGGTTGGCCATGGCAATGCTAATTGAAATCCATATACTCATCAAAATGAGATACAAAAATGCAGTAGTTAAACACCATGAGTTCACACATTATTTAAGATTATCTAAGCATATAAAAAAGAAGTGTAAAATAAGATATTAAATTTAAAGGTAACGATAGTTTTCAATCCCATATTACAAAACATTTTCAGTGCATTTTAAGAGTTCTGTCATTTCAATTAGAAATAATTGACTTACCAATTCCAGTCCTCCTTTTACAGAAATGTCCTCCAAACAATCCCCTTCAATTGTACTCATTCGCTACGCATTCACTTACGCATTTGGACAACTTTTCCTGTATCAATATATGAAAATCACATTGAACTTAAAGGTTCTTCGCTTATGTGTTATCCAAACGAAGCTCCACATGTTACAAAAAATAAAGGAAACACGGAATAACTTCGGGAAGGTGTCTGAGGTTTAACAGTGATGCAGAATAATGAATGCGTGCTGTGCATAATGTAAAGCCAAGCTATAAAACCAACCACCACGTGCAAGGATTCGTGGTGTGTGTATGTGTGTGTGTGTGTCTGTGTGTGTGTGTTTGTGTGTGTGTGTGTGTGTGTGTGTGTGTGTGTGTGTGTGTGTGTGTGTGTGTGTGTGTGTGTGTGTGTGTGTGTGTGTGTGTGAGGGGGCTGCGTGCTTGCGAGAGTGAGAGAGAAATAGGAGAAAGCAGAAGCTATTTTGAAGCTTCTAAATGGAAATAAGTCTGCAGTAACATTTAGCATTTTACGGCAGTACTACCTCTCTGCCTCCCGGCTGCACGTACCTGGGTTGACGTCGGGACTCCTTCCTCGGTCTCCACGTCGTCGTTGGCTGCTTGCTTCACCCTAGCTCTAGCGGCTTCTCCTGCATGGATTCTTTTTGTGTTCTCAGGGGTTACGGTTGAGACAACGCAAACCAACGAAAATCTCTTAACTGCTTTTATTCGTCCTTGCATTTTTGGAACCCGGGCACTTGATTAACTGTATACAATACTGCAATGAGCAATAACTAAGTAGCAACTGAGGGATGAGTAGGGGTTACCACCCTCTTATATACACGCAGCACTGCGTCACTAGCAAAAACTAAGGGTATATTGACCTGTATAACGGTACGTAAAATAGCTAGCATACCATTCTATTGTCCAAACATCCACTCGTTCTAGGCTGTCGTCCGGGAGTGCAGGGTTTCTCACGTATGTCTGCCCAGGTTCATCGCAATGTTTAAGTCTACAATTTTGCTTTAACTAATATAATTATTTACAGTTCTTAAATTTATGAGTAATTACTAAACATATTAGTAAATAAATAATTGATCCAAGGACCAAAGTTTCTGTTTCAACTTCCATTATTGAATTAAATTAAAATATTTGTTCCATTTTTGACATTCTCTCTGTTTTGCGGCGAGTTACACATTTCGTATTTTATTATTGTACCTCCAAAGAATAACGGGTACTCGGTTAAAACACAGATCATTCAGTTTAGTTTCTTTTCAGATTTCATCCATTCTGTCACCATTAAGGATTTCGCTGGCTGTAAGCAATTTACACACACGTAGACCATTGTTCTATTTATAACGTTTCTTTTATTCCTTGCTTCGGTGAAATATTGAAATTTAATTTTGGGGTGAAATATATTACTTAACCTCTTACTGTTTTAGATAGATGGCAGAGAAAATATAACTCAAGTGTTGCACTCAACATCCAGCTTTCTATAGACCATCTTATGTGTGTTGCCTGGTTGCGATTGGCTCTACAAGTAGGCATGTAGGAACCCATAGAACATTTAAGTAAAAAAGCAACCTACACACTTGACTCTCACCAAGGAAACCCGCGTTCGATCCCAGACAACAAACAGCATGTGAGATTTGTGATGGACAACACGACGCGGGGCGGGTTTACTCCAGGATCTCCGGTTTCCGCATTCTACCCATTGCTCTATTATCATCTTTCCTGTTATTCATTTTGTCCTCATTCTGTCGTCCACTTCTCTCACTGTCACACCAGGATTCGGAGTGGTCACCCATCGTGGGTTTTCTATCCGAGTTTCCGTTCAACCCGACGCCTTCAGGCTTTCGGGATAGAGGAGCTACAATCCCTTAACAACACGACAGTGGTAGAACTAGGGAAATTAAAGAAGACGGAGAAGAAGAAGAAGAAGAAGAAGAAGAAGAAGAAGAAGAAGAAGAAGAAGAAGAAGAAGAAGAAGAAGAAGAAGAAGAAGAAGAAGAAGAAGAAGAAGAAGAAGAAGAAGAAGAAGAAGAAGAAGAAGAAGAAGAAGAAGAAGAAGAAGAAGAAGAAGAAGAAGAAGAAGAAGAAGAAGAAGAAGAAGAAGAAGAAGAAGAAGAAGAAGAAGAAGAAGAAGAAAAAACGTCTACCTCCCAACCTACTTCCTTCTGGACGTATCAGATATCAGACATCACTTAACCATATAATGCACTAAATGAATCGAATTCGACAGTAGCTAACTTTAGCAAAGTCAATAGCTCACCGATTTCCTCTTTGCGCCTTCCTATTTTCTTCTTCTTCTTTTTTTTTTTTTTTTTTTTTTTTTTGCCATCCGAACTGCCTAAATAATCTTGTATATTTCAAATACTTTAGCAGTAGATGACATCTTTACAAAATGCCCTAATAACGTATGTCTATATGGTTGTACCAATCTAGCTACCGTCAAGATTTACAACTTTTATTTATATCTGCGTTAAATACTTTGTTGTAATGCATATTTCTAAGGTTATTGTTACTGATAATATTTAAGTGCTAACAGATCCATGCGTTTATTTAGTACCATGCTACATTTAATGTTGCGAGCTTGACAATAGGGAACTAAACTTATTAATTTCAAGACTGAATGAATAAATCTTACACATATCTATGAATTTTCTCTGAATAATTAGACGCTTTTTGTATAAGATTACATTATTTATGAGAGCCTGCAACAATTAAATAATAATATAAAATTTCTAGTCTGAGTATGGCAATCACATACTTAAGTCTTTCATAAAGTGTGGTTTAATAAATTGTTACCAAAATATGTTCAGTCTACGAGTCGGTTGGAGAATTTAATGTCATATCGGCACGTTGGCCATAGTAGCACAATGGTAGTGCGGCTGGACGGAAACCAGAAGATCCGTGGTTCAAATCCCGGCTATGGCATTGAATTTTTCAGTCTGACTCAAAGTTTCCACAGTCTACGAGTGTTGACTACAAATATCTTTACGTTAAGAGAACCTTAAAATATTTTTAGTTAACGAATGAAATGGTTTTGTTAAATAATTAATATCTTGAATACACATAAACTTTTTCATTCATGTTCCTGCGAAATATTCTTGCAAATGGTAAATTCGTATTACTGATAGCTATAAGCCTCCGCTACAATTTGCAAATGCCATTTAGTAATAAGCACGCAGTAACCCACAGGACCACTCAAATGTTTAAAAAGTGGGTCACGATGCAATAGCATTCAGATTTTATACTTCCTTCATTTTCCGGAGAAGAAAACACGTAAGAATATATCTATAAATAATAAAAAAATGAAAACCAATAACAAGGAATACAATATATGGCTAGTCACAATAACTAATATAAAAATCTGATGTTCTAGGTAGTTCTGCATTTTGATATAACACTTTTTCCCTGTGTCTTACAGTTTAGAATTTATAAGAACATTTAAAATAAGTTTTAACAAGGTATTTGTTAAACATTCAAAAACACACCTTATTTTTCATTTATACAACATAAACGTATGCTATTTTAATGTATTTTATCATATAACTACATTTTGAGGCCCGGGAATTTTGTAAATAATCTTAATTTCATATTATGCACTTAAATAACCATGTTTCGTAATTAATCCACTATTACATTTTTTACTTTTGACCTTCACAGATAGTAAAGATAGGTCTATTTTGTCTTGTAAATGATTACAATATATCCATATTTTCCAGTTGTACATCTTACTGTGAACATTATACAAGAGGAAGATGAAGATAGTGATAGAGAGGTAGAGGACGATGGAGCAATAACAGAATGAATGGAAAGGGGAAACTGGAGCATCCGGAGGAAGCCGCCCAAGTGGAAGTGCCGTAGCTTGGTCCCCATAAATCCTACTTAGTGCCACGACTTCCTTGGATGGCGAATAGTCTAACTTCGGGTCACTGTGCCACCTTTGCATGCACAATGTGCATGTGCCATTGTATGTTCCTATGAAGAACAATGCTGATAGTTATCCTTACGAAACATGTTATGTATTACATATTCGTGTAATTCTTATTCTCCCAGAAAAGAAAGATAGCTTACTTTTGAATCAGGTTGCAAAACCTTGAATGAGACGAGTAAACAATGAAACGTTATCGTAGGTTCATTTGCGTCAATCACAAGATCATAGCCAAACTAACTCCTAAGTTAAAACAGTACACACTTACGAGTGCTGTTCAATAAAGAATGATCATAATTTTTAAGGTCATAATTTTTCGCACTAAAATTCAATATTATTATGTTCTGTTAGCTTAATGTGAAACAAACACGCCGTAGTAGTTTCATTGCTGGTACTCCTGGTTCGAGAACCAGGCAAATTTAGACATGTCGTGTATCGCCTACCGCTGCAATGGAGTTAACACGCGAGGAACAATATGCGGCTTTGAAATTCTGCTTTCGTCTCACCAAATATTCAGCTGATGCCTATACAATGTTACAGGAGGCCTATGGAGAGTCTGTTCTTCCCTACAGCACAGCTCGAAGGTGGCTTAAAATGTTTAAAGAGGGGAGACAATCAATTTCAAAGGAAAGTGAATTCGGTGCTCCAGTTACTCCTCTTACGGAAGAGAACATCAACACTGCTGCTGCCATTGTGAGAGCGGATCGGCGAATTACCTTAGCATCACTTTCTGAAATACCGAACATTTCACTGGGTGCCGCCCAACGTTGGTGACAGAAACATTACACATGAGACGTGTATCTGCGCTATGGGTTCCAAGACTGTTGATTCCTGAACAAAACGACATTCGCATTCAGTTAAAGTTGATGTTAGAGAAAATCCGGAGTTTCTTCCAAACATAATCACTGCTGACAGCAAAGTTCAGTGTGGAAATGCCCTTCATCACCAACCCCCCAAAAGCAGAATTGGTTGCTCCTGCTTGGAAAGTGATGATCATCTCATTCTTTGATATTCATTTAATGGTTTATCAGCATGTTGTACCTGCACACATATCAGTAACTGGGCAATACGGCAGGGATATCCTGAAAACATTGGATGTCCATATGAGGCGCAAAAGACCACATTTCCGTGAAGCAGGCTGGATGCTGCACCACGATAATGCGCGGCCGCATATTGCCAATACTGTTGCTGAATATCTTGCAAAAATCATCGTGAAGTGCATCCCTCATCCTCCCTATAGTCCGAATTTAGCCCAATGTGACTTTTCTATTCCCTAACTTGAAGAAACGCCTTCGTGGGAGGCATTATCGATCATCAGAAGCAGCGGTGAAGGTTGCGGAGGCGATTTTGAAGGATCTCTCAAAAATTGTTTCCAGCATGTATTTGAAGACTGGCAGAAACGCTAGGACAAGTGCATTGCATTCGGGGGAGACTATTTTGAGAAGGACCATCAAAATTATGAGGATGAGTAAAGGTATATTGTCAAAAAACCTTTTTTCTTCCAGATACAGTAGTTTTCTTTAGCCAGACTCTGTTATGTGAGATAGAAAGTTCCGGCGGCGCATAAAGGTTCGCGAAACGTGCGTGGGTGAAAGGTACATTACGAGCGCTGCATGTCCGCTAACAACCGGACGCGTATTATATTCAATGTCGTCAATATAATCATTTTGGCTGCCGTGTTGCATACTAATATAAAAATAACTTCTGTTTAGTTCAAAATGTAATAACTATTGTATTATTTTACTCTTTATGACGTCATTTCCGTAATATTATTTGCCCATTTTGTACGTTATTTGAGCTCAATGCACCATATGATTACGACACTACGTTGGCTAACCTGAACATATTTGAACGAAATTTTAAAATTTTAACGGTATCGAAGCTAAGCGAAATTAACTCTGGATAAAATTTTCATCGATTTGTGAAATTTTAACGATTTGAAAGGCCTGCGAAGAGGTATGGGCAGCAAGAAAAAAGAGAATGGATTTTCACAAAGACCTATTGGTAAGCAAGATTTAGCATGTAGCTAAATACCGAAAATTAATATGATATAACCTGAATTGTGCTTTCAGACAGATTCATGTATAGTTAAATTCTTTAGATTAATGTAGCACTTTGAATTTTATAAACTTTTTCTTTAAATTACAATGATAAGTATTTTGAAGAATTAGGTTCTTTTAACCTTACTCATCAGTGTATATCTACGTCATTGATAAAGAATGTCACAGCATTTAACAACAATATTATCTGAAATTCCATAAACCCAAACTGTTCTCTCTGGTTTAATAAAGTAATCACTATGTAATATTACTGTACACACAACACTAAATTATGTACCTGAATAACCATCTTAAAAGAGGTCTGGTGGGATTAGAATTGCTTTGAAATAGCCTTACAACTTTTTATGTGTAATTGTGCATTGCAAGAAATGATAAAAATGTCATTGTATCATCATCATAATTATATGCCACTTTTACTTATAGTATTTTACTTATTCCTAAATTATGTACAATGTCAGCCGTACCTAGGACCTAAAGACAGTGTGGCTTGATCTAAAATAAGTAAAGCTTCACAATAAATAATAGGTTATTAATCTTCTTCCATATATATAAGGCTTAACATTTGGTGTTCTACAATATACGGTTACTGTGTTTTAAGAATGGCGTTAAATACGCTTGACATTAAAGGCAAATAGTGTTTAGCACCTCATATATTGCAACACAATTGGGACAGATGGTTTTAGAAAAATGACAATTTAAAGTGACATTTGCATGACATTGGTGTGTTATTCTATGGTACATCTGTTCTCAACATGTACTTGCCACCATTTGCGATTAATATTGGTACACAATTTCTGTAAGGCCAACAATTTTAAGGGTGATATTACTACTAGCTTGACGCATAGAAATAATACATGTGTCACGAAGCTGACACTATTAAGCATCCTCTCATTGTTCAAAGTTGGGATGAAAACCTCAATCTTCGGTATGGAAAAAGATGCTTAACCTAATATATATGAGCCATCCGTTACTTGCAATGATGCGAAGCCACATAATAATTTTGTAAAGTAGATAAAGCTGCACATTACTTTGCTATATAATGCACTTCTTGTTTCTTTGTAGTGAACACATAAGGGCATTATGGACTGTCAAAAGAAATAATGGTTAGATGTGTAAGTAATTAAATTACACTACTAAATTATTTTCTAGTAACTACTGAAACACACAGTTCCATTACCTTCATTGCGAAAGTAAAACTACAAACAGCAGCAATATTTCAGAGCGTAATCTTTCATTGAGTTACTTATGTGATACACATTCAGTTGTATGTCATGGCCTGAGCGTAAACACTATGTAGAAAGCTCCATTTGTCATCTTAGTCAGAAACGGTCAGAAAGTATGTTGTTTAAACTCATACCAAGATAAAGTAAGCTATTTACCCAAACAGTTGCTGTGCATATTCAGCAAATTATACTTCACAGTCAGATAAATACAGGAACCGTCATATTAGAAGATACACTGTGCATTCAATTTTATTTTTAATACTGCATATTGTCTTTCTGTCAGCATTCATTACCGTGCGTATTTTTTGTACATAATTATTGATGTCCTCATTTAAAATCTATATATACATATCTTTAATAGTATTTTTTTTTTTTTTTTTTTTTTTTTTACACTTTTATTTCAGGGAATTTTCAACATTCGGTGTACAAATAAATGCATTACACATGACCTTATAGTTTCCTTTCCTGTTTTCCTGTACTTACAAAATCATTATTTTAGTGTTAAGTTACCATTATTATAATTATTATAGTAAGGAGCTTTGGAATTCCAACTTGAGGGAAAGGGAATACAGATGTGTTATATAACCTCAAGATCATCTTGAGTGATCTCACTCTCTCGTTTATTAAAGTTGGAATTGTTCCTTAAAGACAAAATTATTAATTTGCAACAGAAATATTATGCATATAATGCTTTGTAGAAGTCATAATCATTCATATTTAACAGGAAAGGTTCAAGTTCACAAGTAGTTTCTTGAGATATTTTTCACAAATTAATTGGTCAACTTTCGAAGTAGCATCTTCGCACACTGATGAATAGTTTAGCGCACATCTCCTCAGCGTATTTGTCGCGTATTATGCTACTATGCGATAGTTGAAATCGGTCGTAAACTATTTATATGTGGCGAGATGTGACTTCGAAAGAAGTTGGATTCTATCGGTTGCTGATCACAGGAGGGAAAGGGTGGCGGATGAAAATGCACCATAGCTCGGTCGCAATAGAAGCTCACTACATTACCGACCTTAGTTCCAACAGGCGCCGGGGAAAAGGTTTTGGAGGAGCGCCCTATGCGTCTTCAATCTCTACCACGGAGTTGATAATTTGGTATTAATCTGTGTCTTTAGCCAACTTAAGCAGGGTAACCAACGCAACATAAATGTAATGTTACAGCCAGTAAGTCTTGTACTTCCTTCTTAGATCCAATTCTAAACGAGTATGTATTCCTAGTCATTACTTGAAAATGAGGTTTTGGTATGCCTAATTATATTATCCAACATTTGCCTTCTAGCAAAAGTTTACAGAAATATGCCTTGCACTTCGTTCAATTTAGAACAATGGGATTTAGTTAAGGATTGTTAAACTGAATATTACAAATAAATCGCTGTCATTTTTAATGCTACTTTGTAGCAGCTGATAGGCAGTATAGCCAACACCAATTCAAGCGAAAAATGTCAGACTGAAGTATAAATTGACTAACTCCTGTGTTGTCACCGTTGAAATCTATTTATTCCTAACTACAATTTAAGAAGTAAATGATTCTCCATATCAGCCACCTGAAATTTTACTTGTAATTTACCTCTGAGAAAGAACGGATTTAACCCTTTCACCGATATGGATGTCATATGACGTCCAAGTTAAAATGCCCCAAACCGATATGGGCGTGTATAGACGTCCTGCGCATACATGCATTTAATGTTCATTTAACGCTAATTATTTTTATCTTCCTATTTTACAATAAATTTAAATTAGTTCTATATGGGATGTAAACATACTCTTAAAGGTTTCTTTTTGAATTGTACACCTCCAAACCGGGATAAACACCGAAAGCACATCTGCAGATTCACACCAAATAATATTGGTTTCCTTGCGAACTTCTTTTTCGCAACAAACTAGAGATTTTCGAAACGGTTGCGACTTTTTTGGTTGTGGATGGTATCCTTTTAGTAAAGTGTTTTCTCTCAAGAATGAGGGGTGATGTCGTGGTGAATTTCTTACCCCCTAGTATAAAGAGGCCTCTGAGTATTATAGTACTCAATTAGGTTACGAGCTTTATACGCGCAAGTACAGGTAGATGAATGTCTTGCATGAATTTAAAGCTCTGAAAATTACTAAACAATTGTGCATGGTTACATCCAGTGGTATAAAAATACTTTTTTTACCATTTAACTGTTTTTCGTATAGAGGGATAGCTAGTAATAGCTGATCCACATCACCCATATTTGACCCGCCACTTCCCCCAAACAATGGAGTAGCTAACATGCCGTCTGTAGACCAGTACACGTCACTGCTACCTATATCCTAAACATTTCCTTCACAATAGCACAACAAATCTTCCAAACTTTCTACAGTAATATCAGAAGCCTGTACACATCATACGCAAGCTAATTTATTTGCTACATTACCGGGATAAGCCATAGTTAACATTGAAATTTAACAATTTCAAATGTGCCATTCATTTAGCTCTTGATACCTATAAGAAATCACTCTGAATACAGAGAGAGAGTATAAATAAATACTGATCGAAAACTGTTGCGTAAGGCTACCAGAAACCTTGGTTGAGAAACACTGTAATAACAGATGCTGACAGAGTGTTTTCTTTTCAGTGTAACGCAACGTATACTCGTATGACTATCGCTTGATGTAGCATAAATAAACTAAACTTGAATTGGAGAAGTCCCTTGCGTAGCTAAACACAGATACATTCGCTCGTATACACACAAAACAAAATGATTCAAATATTAGGCGCGTTCGGCGCAAATAATGGCTTTTGCTACAGTGAAACAAAGTAGTGAAATTTCGACGATTTATTAATGTAGTCTCTATTTTATTGTTACTGTTGATGTATAACCTTTAATGGGTTTTAAACCACTTTTGTTTCATTTAATTAACTTAATAACTACGAAAGATACGGAATTGTATTTATGATGCATTTTTACAGCATTTAACAATTTAAATGTCTTGTTCTGTTTATTGGGTATCCGTTTCCGGCCCCTGGAGGGTTTAAATGGCCATCGGCGAAGCGGCATTGCACTTCGTTCAATTTAGAACAATGTGATTTATTTAAGGATTTTTAAACTGTATATTACACATAAATCGCTGTCATTTTTAATGCTACTTTGTAGCAGCTGATAGGTAGTATAGCCAACACAAATTCAAGCGAAAAATGTCAGACTGAAGTATAAATTGACTAACTCCTGTGTTGTCAACGTTGAAATCTATTTATTCCTAACTACAATTTATGAAGTAAATGAGTCTGCATATCAGCCACCAGAATTGTTACTTGTAATTTACATCTAAGAAAGAACGGATTTAATAATAAAATAAGTAAGTTAAGGAGAAGGAAAAATAAATCTGTCAAGATCCGTGAGCCATTGCTTGCACTTTGAATTGCCGCTAGGTAAAGCTCATAGAGCGGCGTTCTTCTCCTTTCATTTTCACCTCAACTACCAACGTACTCACAGCTTTCCAGAGTTCCATGAAGCATTACAACACATAAAAAACTAAATAGACCTATGTATCCTCCCGTAAATGAATAACAAAATTCATTCTCAATTTAAAGTGACTGAGAAAACAACATTGCATTGATATATTTTAATGATATCTGGAACAGAATGTGAAGAACCCTGTTTTAAATTTCAATGTTATAAACGGACAAGTAAGAGAGAATACAGCAAGCTCTATGTCCTATAAACACCGACCGGTATATGACGATTTCTTTGACCAAAAGAAGAATGTTTTGAATACACATGAATCCCATAATATCTTTCCAGAAACATATGAGAGTGTGTATGTGTTATGTGTTTGCTCGTATCTGTATGAGCAGAATAATTCAAGTATGAAGAAACAGAAATAATAAATTTTGTATTTAAGGTTATCATCCAAAATATGTGATGGAAACCCTATGCAAGAATGTTTTTGTTTAACCATGATACTTTGAAAATCTCTCAAAATGCTGTGTTGATTCAAATGTCACGCACTTAAAACGTCCATATTAATGGTATGCAGAATTTGTCATTTCTGGGTAAAATAGTCTACGAGGACCCCTTTATTTGTAAGAAACGTTTGTTATTGAATAACCCATACGAAATTCACACAATATTACTGCAAAAGACATCATGTACATATATCCCTTTAAGATGCATAGCTTGTTTCATGTTTCTGTGTTATCAGCCAAATCCAAGATACTTACGGGGGCTGTTCAATAATAAATGATCACTTTTTTTTTTTTTTTTTTTTTTTTTTTTTTTTTTTTTTTTTTACAACGTACCTTCACTCACCCTCATAAGTTTCATGGTCCATCTAAAAATAGTCTCCCTGAATGCGATGCACTTGTCCCAGCATTTCTGTCCGTGTTCAAAGACATGCTGCAAACCATTTTTTGAGAGATCCTTCAAAATCGCCCCCGCAGCTTTCAACACTGCTTCTGATGATGGATAATGCCTCCCACGAAGGCGTTTCTTCAAGTTAGGGAATAGAAAAAGGTAACATGAGGCTGAATCCAGACTACAGGGAGGGTGAGGGATGCAATTCACATTGATTGTTGCAAGATATTCAGCAACAATAGTGGCAATATGCGGCCACGCATTATCGTGGTGCAGCATCCAGCCTGCTTCACGGAAATGTGGTGTTTTGCGCGTGATATGGACTTGAAATGTTTTCAGGATATCCCTGTAGTATTGTCCAGTTACTGACGTGTGTGCAGGTACAACAAGCTGATAAACCATTAAATGAATATCAAAGAATGAGATGACCATAACTTTCCCAGCAGAAGTAACCACTTTTGCTTTTTGGAGGGTTTGTGCTGAAGGAGATTTACACACTGAGCTTTGCTGTTTGCTCTCAGGATCAAAATGATGTAGCCAAGTTTCATCAGCAGTGATTACGTCTGAGATAAACTCCGGATCTTCCTCTATCATCAACTTTAACAGCATGCAGACCTGCATGCGAATGTTCTTTTGTTCGGGAATCAACAGTGTTGGAACCCATCGCACACAAACACTTCCCATATGTAATGTTTCTGTCACCGACGTGTGGGTGGCATCCAATGAAATGTTCAGTAATTCGGAAAGTGATCTTAAGGTAATTCGTGGATCATCTCACACAACAGCAGCAGCAGTGTTGATGTTTTCTTTCATAAGAGGAGTAACTGGAGCACCGGGTCCACCTTCCTTTGAAATTCATTGTCTCCCCTTTCTAAACATTTTAAACAACCTTCAAGCTCTGCTGTAGGGAAGAACAGACTCTCCATAGGCCTTATTTGACATTTTATAGGCCTAAACTGAAGATTTGTTGAGACGAAAGCAGAATTTCAAAGCCGCATATTGTTCCTCGAATGTTACCTCCATTGCAGCGGTAGGCAATACTGAACATTTCTGAACTTACCTGGTTCTCACTGGCAGGAATCAGGAGTACCCACAATGAAACTACTACGGCGTGTTCGTTTCATATTAAGCTAACAGAATGTTATAAGGTTAAATTTTAGTACGAAAATTTCTGACCCTAAAAATTATGATCATTCTTTATTGAACAGTCCTCGTATTATTACATTTTGACTGTTTGAACACTGTCATTTTCAGACTTATAATGCTATTCAGTTGTTCATAGCAATATTGATAAAAGAGTATTGCATTTTATTGTCAGCATAAACAGGCTGGTATTAAATATACATTATATACCTTTCATCTCTTTCCCGTGTATCTACGATTATATCTACCATTAATGAAACTACCATTTATGTAAACGTTTATTGCTGTCAATATGTGAGAGAAAAAACGGGAAAAATAGCATTTCTATCACTAGACTATGAAAGTGGCATAAAAGTTAACACAATGGATTTGTGATCGTGTAGCCAGCATTGCGGCTTCCCAGCAGCGATTTTTCATCTTCAATTGTCAAGGAATCTGAACCCTCTCCATGTGTTTCAGCTTGGAAATGATTAATAAAGGAACTTATTCAAAGAGTTGTTTCTCAAGCGAAAGCTCCGATAGTGCTATGGAAGTTAAGAGGGCCTATAAAATAAAACAATAACTTCAATGCATAGAGAAAGTGTGGGGAAGTAACAAATGCTTTAGTATATCGTGCGTCTTGAGACAAAAATGTGCATAATGCTTAATTTAGCAGTTTGCAGCTTCGTCAGAGGCACCTATTTGGCTCTGCTAGTTATGTTATTTCAAATAACATTCAGTATCTGTAATAGAAGAATCATAAAACACAATAAATGAGTATCAGGTTTAATAAATAATTGCTTATGCTTTAAATTAAAAGGGTGCTAAGTAATGGACTTAAATCAAGTATGCACCTATATCCCTCGTGTGCTCTGTTATTTCGTCCATCAGCTTATACACGTTTTTACATTTACAGTGTTTGGTATCACAATGTTGGTTTTAACAATTTGTCTTTGCAAACCAAGGACCACAACTATTGTGATTAGGTCATAGAGGTTATGATTTGGTTAATGATAGGTCATAGTGCCATTTAAAAGTGTAGTCAATGGAGCATAGAAAATATTATAAAGGTTTTATGAGTTTCGTTAATAATGCATTGAAATCTCATTTTCGGTTAGACAAGAGAAGTCGGAGGGACGGTGAAAAGCAGATATTACTTCCGTATATTGCTTTTCCCCCAACTTTTCTTGAACTTTCCATGCACCCCTGGGTTCTTCTCTTTCCATAAAGTTGAAGTGAAGCTTCACTCATGTTTTATTAGGCGAATTACAAAGGAAATAATAAAGATGTAGTAGGAGTGAAAAGTTCAGAGAGGTTAAGAAATATTCCAATCGCTATCACCGGTATTGTTTCTGGAAGAATTGAGTTTATCCACCCAAGACGTGTAGCAAACGCTGACTCTAAAGTCACAAAACGTATTTATCAATATTTTGGAGTGATGTTTATTCGATGGCAACAGCTATTTACGAAGTTGTAAGGTATTATGTACACAGTTATATCAGTATTATACAATGTTATTCTTAAATCACTGGAAATCTGGAGTTGAACAATCAATTTAGTTGCTTGATTATCATTCCCCCAGCGAGTTCACAGAGTTCACATCCCCAAATAATACTCATACTCATTTCACCTTCATTAGCATCACATTAAAACTGTTTTGGAACCATTGATTATACCGAAACTTGAATAGCGTTTACGAGCGAGGGAACTTGCGTGCGGGTAGTGTGGGTGTGCGCGCGTGTATGTGTTCATTTATTTCTCAAAATATCTCAATTAAAAAGCATATATTTTGATTACTCACCGTAAAATCAAAGCGACATGTTTACCCAACAGTATTCTATTAAACTTTTGGGATTCGAAATGAAGCATAACTAAAATAATTCAATGTTAATGGGCTGAATGCGAAATTTGTCAATAAAGGAATACATTTAAATATCAAATATATGAGATTAGGCGTTTCGAGCAGAATGAAAGAAGTTGTATCGACCTCTAAAGGTCGATTTGAGGAGCAATAATCTATGTCAAGCCGCAATATTGCGTAAGCACTTTTATTTGATTCATCTTTTCTAATAAAATGGGTCAAAAGAACGCACAAATAAGGAAACAAATAAAAGCGAATGCCCCAAAATTACAACAAAATAGGAACATCAATAAAGAGAGAGACGAATGAAATATTCTCAATTCTGCTTAAGAGGAAAAGAAGGAATAAGTAGGAGGAATTAAGAAAGAAAAAAAAGGAGAGGATTTAGAGAAACTTATTCCTAGGCTAACAATGTTACTCTTGAGTTGTATAAATTTTGATATTCAAACTGTTGGCTCCTTAGCACAATTTTAAATCAATATAATATTCTTGCGAAGTTAAATACGCAATCTAGAAGAGAAACAAAAGATAGGAAGCCCAATCACTTCTATGTTAAAAACTAACATTTTATCAGATACCATTTTATACTTACCATATTCTCTTATAATGTAGTAATTTGTGCCTGCGTCGGTAGCGTGGTAGTAGAGTGTCTGCCTCACGTTCAAGAGGTCCCGAGTTCGAATCTCGGTCAGGGTGAGTTACCTTGATAAGGTTTTATCCGTGGTTTTCCCTTATCCTGAAAGACGAATGTCAAGTAACTATAAGCCTGGGATCATTTGAGCAACATTTCACCCATTTCATTCATCGTCGGATATGACTTAACGTTGCACAACGTGATTTACAAAAACAAAAATAATCTAGTAATCTATACACGAGTTAAGAGAAAACGTAGTTGTACCTATGTATTAAACTTTAAAGAAAATAGGGCAATATACCGTTGGCAAAGAATGTACGCTTTTGTAACACAGCTTAGAAGTGTAGAATATCAAACAGGATTTGATATTACAATGAACTTATTTTAACTTCGTGATAACAGTGATAACAGTGTCTGCTCGGGCAAGAAGGACAAAATCACATACTTAAGAAAATATGAAATCTATGGTCAGTCAGAGCCTGCTGATTCAAAAGGAAGCAACAAAAAGGAAGAAAGAAAGGCACAAAGAACTGAAGATGGTAGCAAAGAAATAGGTTAGAGAATGTCAAAACATTTAAACTAAACGGTCACAGCAACCGTTGGCACAAGAAGCTAATCATTAACGGTTAGGATGACTATATCTTAGGTTGAAGGATGTAATTAGCCTTATAGGCAGTTGTAGGTATACTTTAAGGCGACGTTTATAAGAGCGCGCGTGCAACACGCCCACGCACACGCAAACGCATCCCTGGAATTAGAATGAATAATATATAAATTTAGGGAAAGAAAACCATTTCATTGTGTTACATGTATAGTTGAGGAATACTTTGGAAGATATAATTTCCTGGAATCTTGTTACTTAATGCTTATATCCTGTGGCACATATTGTACAATCAGAACAGCACCATGCCAGATTTCACATAACTTTAGCTTTAGTTTTCTGTTTACTCACGTCGACCACCTGTAGGTTGTCGGATACGACTTTGCTGATTAAAGTAATCTTAGTCATCCAGACACCGAATTGCAGTTAGGATGTTTTGAGGAACATGATCATGCTTATATTTGTTTGCGAATAATTTACGTAGCTTCTTTGGCATTGTAATGCTGATTTAACAATAGGTTGCCATGTTAAACGTAACAATAGTTAAAGGCTGCATATTTTGGCAATAGGGGTCATTCTAATTTGGGTCATTCTAGTGCGTCATTCTAGTTTGGTTACTCTAGCTTAGTTCTTCCGGAGGTCACGCTGATCTAAAAATCTAAACATTGACACTTGTTTACATAATTTGATCTTTAGCAATAAATCTTCATAACTATTACAACATGACAAAGCGAGGAGGCGTACTGGAAAATATGCCAACAGATATTTACGTGAGGTTATCGCACAAACATGGCGAGTCCAGTGTATGTACTCTGTTTAGATGTAATGACAGCAACCTGGCATACATCGGCAGGCACGAGAATTTATATACAACGTGATTGGATATTGTAACAAGGAGAAGGAAATTGAATCAAAATCCCTTCAAAATCAAAACCATACTCGTCATGCCGCCCTCCAGTGACGGCAACTCTACACGACGCAACCCTCTATCCATACACGGCTATACATCCTAAAGATAATCTCGTATGGGTTTTTAACATAATAATGTAACTGTTAACACTATTTCACCCCAAGTCCCTTAAGGACTTCGGGAATGACTTGTACTGAAACCCACTATCAGGATATAGTAAATTGGAATATTATAGAGGACCGCGCTATGGCTGAGTGGTTAGATCGCTTGGCTCTCACCAAGGTAGCCCGGGTTCGATTCCAGGTGACCTCAAAGTGAGATTTGTCGTGGACAACATGGAGCTGGGACGGAGTTTCTCCGGGTCCTACGGTTTCCCCCGCTAGCATTTCACCAGTTGCTCCATTATCTTTCCTATCACTCATCTCACCCTCACACAATCATGCACTTCCTTCACCCTCACACCAGGCATGTGGCTGATTACCCATCCAGGTTCTCTATCACAATCCAGAGCGTCGGTTCCTCGGACTCGCCATAAAGGGATAGAGGAACAAGAATCGCCTAACACTGCAATAAGCGGTACTAATAGGGAACAATGAATATTATATTGTCTTTATTTTTCTCTACTTATCTCTAATTTAGCTCCTAACTTGCTCTACCAATTAACTCTACCATTTGCTCCCTTATCATTTCAGCTACGCTCCTAGTTACAGAGCAGACAGTAAATCTTTTGGTGAACGCACTTTAAGTATACCACTTATTGACTTGTAATATTTGGTGGAGTCGCTTACTTACCCCTATTGTTATTGTAACAATATCGTGTTTTCGAAATAAGCATTGTTTACGAAATAATTCATTATTCTTTAGAACACCCTATACTGTCTTCTGCATATTCAGCAGTACATTACTGAAAATATTGTTTTCTGAAATGATGACAAGATCATACAAAACGGACACAGCACCATGAATAATAGCATTTAAAACTGACGATACTAAATTGAATATTAATTGCAAATCCTCAATAGAAAGAAGTCTTTATAAAACTATTTCTAGAGTTTTGTACCCTACATTCTGAATACGTATATACAGTGATGGCTTCCTCTTAATGGAATTAATAGCTGTTCTATAGTATGTAATACACACACCTAGCTTTTATAGTTCACCTGCATCTCTTAACATTTTCTTGTCATCTATATACTGGCGAAACCACTCGTCTTACATTAACTTCACAGATACAGTGAGTTTCCTTCATACAGCTAAACCCCATCGATTAATTATCTAGTGCGGCATACATGCAATATACACTACCTAGCTATTACCAACGGGATAAAATGTGTACTAACCTGAATCCTGACACATGTTGGTATTACTGACACTGAGACCTCGATGCAGCAGTAACAGGAGCTACAACATGGTGCTAGTTATTACGATCCGGATCCCATACCAGCATTTTCGGCAGCATATCACTTTGCAGAAGTGGACATGTAATTGGTTCTCTTCCTCCAACGGCAAGATGCACGTTGTATGTGCCACACAACTCAAGATTTGATCACCTTCATTGATCTGATCAAGTTCCTATTACCGTATCGGACATACAACTCTGGCATATTATTTTTTTAAAACGTATCAAAACGCTAATACTGTCCAACATTATATACAGTAAACAAAGTTCTCCTAACTAAATCTTGAAAAACCTCTCAAGAGCACTGAATGACCCAATATGTATAAAGTACTTCAATTTATAAGAGAAATTCAGTTTTTAATATTTGTCAATTATGAAATGTTCATGTTTGTTGTGATGTAAGCCAGAAAATATAGTCGCAGTATGACCTCCAAGTTAAAACAACTTAAATCTAAAAACAAGTAAATGAAACATAGAAATTAAATTGCCTTAACTGATATTCCTTCCCAATTTTACTCTATCTACTGCGTACAGTACGACAGTATTGATTTCTACCCTAAAATTCGGTATTAAATTTAAGTTTTGCATTTTCGATTCTGTGACTCAACATTTCCTAAGAAAGCTCCCCAGCATATATTACCACTTTAATGAAAGTGTTTTCTTAAAATGCCCAAAATATTTTGTTTCAAATCCTATTTGTTTAAGAGATATTCATATAAGTATTTCAAATGAAACAAGTTACCTTTACTTTTCTGGGAATGTCTTCAGAAGTCCTCTTCCGTACTTGAAGATTTTTATATAAATGCTAAACAGTGAGGCATGGACATATCTTGCTATACAAATTATGCACAATGTATTTCAAATACATTTTTTATTTGTGAAAGGAACCATTGTGTAAATGTTCGTTGAATTTTCCAAAATACTTTTTATCTCTTGCTCATAAAATGAGAATGGTACTTCTATCGCATCATGTATCGATCAAATGCGCTCTAAGAGGATTTGATTATGTTTGAAGCTCACCATATTTCCATATTCCCTTGCATCTACAGAATATTAGGAATAAAAATACGACTGCCATCTAGTAAACAGAGGAATAAGCATTTATACATAAAGTTCCTATAAGTATATAGAAGCCCTCCTGGGTAGCAAAGATGACAGTTTGTCTCTCTCACGCTCAAGAGGTCCTTATTTCCAATCTTGGTCTGGGTAACTTATGTGTAAAAGATTTTTCCGGGGTTTTACTTTATCCTAAAGAATGAATGTAAGGTATCTCTAAGCTCTGTAGACCCTGGGCTCATTAGACCATTATTTCATCCCTTTCATTCACCTTCCTATGTGACCTGACTTTCATGGGCGTAAATTTATATAAAACATATAAATTCATTTGATTAAAACTTAACTTCTTTATGTAAAGGGAAAGCAATTTCATAGGCATGTAACAGCAGCCAGCTCATAAAATACATGAATATTGCTTAAAGATCAATGCACTCCAAGTGTACATACATATAGTGAGACGGCCGGCCCAGGCCGCGTGCTTCCCACATTAACACGTCCTAAACAGGCTGAATTTAGGTGAGGAATTTAGGCAATACAAACCCTAAAGCTCAGAGGTCCAGGTTAGGGTACACGACATACAAAGAACTGACTCAATGTTGCCTCCAATAAACATTTCAAATGCTTTAATTCATTGTTACAATTCCTCATTATAACAAACATAACTTATTCATTATAACAATATGTGCTCCCTTTAAATAGCACAAAGATACAACGAGCATCACTCTGTAAAGAACATTTACTCCTGAAAGAACAATAGTAAGGTATGACGGTAGCAAGAGTTCCAGAAAACATTTAAATTGCCGATGATGCTAGCCAGTAACTACACAGAAAGCATTTGCCCAAGCAAATAACTGAGTAGAACAGTTACATGAATAACATCCCAAATCAATTGAATGCATAAGTTACTTCAGGGTAAGCCGACAATTAAATTCCGTCCCCCATTTAACGATGTAGAAATTCTAAACAGCTAGCACTCACCCCTAGTTTTTAGACACATAAACATAAAAATAAAAAAATAAAGTTTCTGGTCCCGGAACTGAAGGGAAGAGTCCATAAAGCTATCACGGTTCACCAAAAGCGATCGCCTAACCCCAAAGAATTTTTAGGAAAACCCAAAACTTGGAACACTTACCCCCAGACTTAAACGTGTCGAGCACCAAGCACCAACTCTCTTCTCGATTCGAGGCAGTGTACACAAGAAGCTTCGGGAACCTCAGCGCTCCCAGAGAGCAACGGCGGGAAGCCGAAGTGGGCCCATGAAACAGCAGCGCCTCGAACCGGGAAGGCAAAGAAAAGAAAAAAGTACCGGAGGAAAACAAACGGCACAATAGGTAAGTTCCCAATAGAACGTTTATCTTGATTAGCAGAAAATAGACAGGAATGAGGGCTTTTTATAATAGTTTGTAGAAGAGTACAAAAATCAATAATGAAACATCAAACTTCTATGTTTTGGCTATGCAAATAGAATGGAATTTCAAAGGACCTCATAGCGACTATCACTTAAAAGATATAACTATCGTTTAAAGTTACTGTACTCCCCTTTTCCCTTTTTATCTACAATAAAATTAGCATATGTAATTATTTTCATAGTTCAAACAACACACGGCCTATATCTGGACGTACGTATATACTTATACACTGATGATTTTAAAAGAGCTATTCAAAGGACCTCGACAACTAGTGAAATATCATACGGTATGAATCTACGAAGTATGTCCTATTTTTCTAAATAAGTCAGTGACTCTTTGAAACAGTAGAGTATAAAATGTATTCCTTTAACATTTTTACATTGTTTTACAAGTTATTGTTACAAAATCCTACTTTCATTTTTCCTTACGTTGTAATACAAAAGGCTTCGAATAAACTGAGCGCTAGTATTTTTTTTTTTTTTCTATTTTAAGTGAGGTGGATGTATTCTTTGAAATTCCTGTTTCTTTTCTTACTATGAGAATACGCAAACAGGGACCTGCGGCTTGTTAAAAATTAAGCTAATTGAAAATTCAAACCAATTAACGCTACTTAATATAAATGTTGGATATTTTACGAGATGTACATTTCAGTGGCAAGATTTTGCCTACTTCTTACACTTCAGGAGTTATGACTAGACCACATTGTGGAGAAAACATTGTGGAGAAAATAAAAGTTGACGAACATGCTAACGTAAAGATTTGTTTAGGGCTGGAAAATGCTCTTAAAAGTCTTCGTGAATAATCCTCTCTTTGACCCCTTGCGCAACTTAGCTTTGAGAAAAGATCTAAGGTACTCCTTGCATGCACCGTTATTACACACACTGCTATGAAACTAAACATCAAAGTATGAATTTTGATTCGTTCTTCAAAGTGACGCAGCAAGTGGGCTGATCGTTTCCGCATTGCCTCTATACTTTTTATGGCTTGAAACCGTAACAGCGCTAATGAAAGTTTCACAAAGAGCTCGTCAACGAACCGTTACTGATAGAAGGTTGCTGCTCCCACATGAAATTGACGTTTCGGGCCAGATTTATTTACAAGCAAAATAACTTCAAATAGGTCGGTCAGTTCAGTAATATAGACCTCCAGGCCACTCAGTAAAGGAAAACCAGATCATGTTCACAGGAAACAAATAAAAGTCAACTGATATCCTCAGTCAAGTACTGCTTTGAATATAAATATCTCTGTTGCTATGTTCAACAAAAAGTTTTAAATTGCAACAAAATAAAATAAGCTATATAGACCTGCTGCATTAGCCACGATGCTCATGTTTATTTCTGTTTTGCTTGCTGGTCCTTTGAAGTTCTGTTAGAAATACATTAAATTGTGAATCCAGAACTATAGAAAAAATAACCTGATATAGTTTATAATGAAATACGAGCATTGATAAACCTTAGATCAAATAATGTACACACTACATGCTTTAAGTCAGAAAAACGAAAAAGGTTTCCACACAAATCCAATGTATATCAACAGCATCCGTTGAGTGAGTAAACCTTAAACTCCAGGGTTAAATTCAAAAGAAAAAGCAAGAGATGTTTAATATCTCCTCAGATTCTGAATTCGTGCTGTGTCACTTAATCAGTCACAGTGGGTAGTACAATCATCTCACTAAAACAACTCGTAGGTTTGGTAATAAAGGTGCAGAGTTGACCTGCAACCAACATATAAACTATAGTTTCGTCATGAGAGAGCGTAGGCTTTCACGGCCGGAGTCAATATAACTGGAAGTTATTTCCGGGCTGTTATGCCGTGGTCTGCTGGATTTGTAGTTACCAGACGTTTCGTCCGCAACTGCGGCGGACATCTTCAGTGGCGTGGTCGTAGTCTCCTCGGAGAAGTTAGCGTAGCGTCTGAAGTGTTGAGCAGCAGCACAGAGGTGTCGTTGAAGGTGAACCCTGCTCCATGGAACAGGGGCCTTCGACTTATTGCCATCCCGGGACAGTGTCCCTTACTGGCATTTTAAGAAGGATGAATAACAGATGGTGGTTTGATGGCTGGTTTTTGTTCTGATGAATTGGGTTTTAAAGAGAAGGGATGAAATTCAATATGAGAGTGATAGGTTTATGATGTGCCTAGAGAGGTTCTGGGGTGTTTGTAGGTAGCCCCGGGGTCTATATCATATTCCCCGAGACCCCTGATGAGTTGATTGAAACTAGAAGGTAGGTCAGAGTAGAACTTATGTGAGAGTTTTTGGATGTAGGTGGTGAGCTTGGGAAATGAAAGATCTTGGTGTATGTTGTTATTTGGGATGTACCACTCAGCACCTGTAGCAATTCTTAAATATCGGTTTTGCAGGACCTGGAGTTTATATAAATTTGAGGGGGCTGCAGCACCCCATACCTGACATGCATAAGTTATCGCCGGCCTCAGTATTTGTTGGTAAATGAGGATCTTGTTCCTGAGACTCATTGGTGACTTTTTATTGTATAATGCATAGAGCATGCCCATGCGTTTTGTAATTTTGGAGGCGACAGAAAGGATGTGGGCTTTCCAAGTTAGGCGCATGTCCAGTGTAACTCCAAGATATTGGGCTTGGATGCTCCAGGGAATGTGTTCTCCTGCGAGGTGCAGCTCTGGTACGTCCTGGGTTTGACGTCGGGTGAAGGTGACTGCCTGCGACTTTGCGGCGTTTATACGTAATCGCCAGGTTAGGAACCAGGCGGAAATCATGGTAGCATATTTCTGTAGGCGTTGTACAGCAATATGATGTTGACATGAGGCCGTGGTGATTGCTGTATCGTCAGCGAATAAATAGAGTTTGCAGCTCCAGATAGTGGGAAGGGTGTTGATGTAAGTTAAGAAGAGCAGGGGGCCAAGTACACTACCTTGGGGTACCCCTGCATTGATGAAATAGGTTTGGGAAGCAATGTCATCTCTGACGACAGAAAAGGTGCGTTGCGTGAGGTAATGGTTGACAAGATGGATTATGTAGGGGGGAAAGTTGTAATTTATTAAACGGTAGAGGAGGCCTTGATGCCAGACAGAGTCGAAGGCCTTTGAAATATCAAGGAAGAGAGCTGCGACGTACTGACGATTATTGAATGCGCGGGTCACCTCATCTACCAGACGTAACAGTTGGTGCGATGTGGAGTGGCATCGGCGGAATCCAAATTGTTCCGGGCGCAGGATGTTCAACTCATCTAGGAGCTTTTGGAGGCGATGTTTGATTACCTTCTCAAATAGTTTGCTGATTGCTGGTAGCAGACTAATGGGTCGGTGGTTTTCGATGAGTTTAGAATCCTTGCCGGGTTTGGGGATGGTAATGAGCTTGGCATGTTTCCATTTTTTGGGAAAGTAGGAGAGAAGGAGCAGACTATTGAAGAGATGGACTATTAGTGCTACCCAGTTTTGCGGGAGTACCTTGAAGGCAGCGTAAGGTATGTGATCGTAGCCAGCAGCTTTGTAAGGTCTGACTGAAGTAATTAAACCTTTGACCTCAGCGATGGTGGTGAGGTGCACTTCATCTGTATTATAGGGAGAGGAAAGGAAATGTTGTACCTGCTGTTCAATTTCTGCGACCTGTTCATGGTCGAGGGATTCTGCAGGATGGAAGGTAGCTGCCAGGTGTTCGGCTAGGAGTTCCACTTTTTCTCTAGAGGATTGTGCTGTTCTTTGGCCGTCAGTAAGTGGCGGGTCGGAGGTGGGTATTCGGAGCAGAGCCTTAGACATCCTCCAGAGAGAGACATCGGTGGTGTCGAGTGTACATAATTTCCTCTCCCATTCTTCGTTGAAGTGGTCTGCTAGTTCCAGCTTCACTACGTTTTGGAGTCGATTCCATTCCCTCTTATCTTGTGGTTGGCGCGTGTTTTGAAATTTCCGCCGTGCTCTGTTTTTAGCCGAGATGAGTTGGCGCAAATGTTTTGGGAGGGGTTTAAGGGGACTATGTGGAGATTTGCGGACAGGAGTTGCTTCGCGCATGGCATCAGCCATGGTGGTGGTGATGAAGTCCTCCAGTTCGTCAGCTGCCGCAATTGTTGTACAAGGGTGTATATGGGCAGGTTTTTCGGCCATGATAATTGAAAATTTGCTCCAGTTGGTTTGTCGGGGATTTGCATGAGAAGGTAAAGATTTAGGTGTTAATTTTGCCTTGTAGAGAAGGATGATGGGGAAATGATCGGAAGAAAGTTCAGGAAGTGAAAAGATTGTTGGGTGACTACGGATGTTGCACAGTAGAGCTATATCCAACCAATCAGGAGGTCCACGATCTCCGTGTGTTATGGTCGGAGAGGTAGGAGCAAGCACAACCAAATTTTTACGCTCTATGTAGCGTTCTAGTAGGCGTCCACGACTGTTTGTGATGGTGGAGTTCCAGAGAGTGCTCTTGGCGTTGTAATCTCCCATGGCTATGGCAGGAGAGCCAGTAAAAATGTGGTCCAAAGATCGCTGACTAATCGCTCTACTCGGTGGAATATAAACCGAGTGGATATTGAGGGGTCCCTTGTCGGTTGCAACCTGGATACCCGTTACTTCTAGACCGTCAACAGCAGGCAAGTGTAGGCGATGATGGGTAATGTGCCTTTGAATGTAAATAGCTGTCCCACCATAACCGTCCGGACGATCAGTCCTGTGACAAATCATTCCTGGAATGGTGGCCTTGTACCGTGGAGCTAGATGGGTCTCCTGAACAAGGAAGATGTTGATTTTGTTCACGGCGATGAAGTTAGTGGCTTCACGTATCTTATGCCGTAGTCCATTAGCATTCCAGGAACAAATGCGTAGGCTGGTGAGGTTTTGTATGATATTATTGACGTCCGCCATTGTTGCCCATAAAGATGAAGACGGTGTGTACCAGGATTGTTTGTGATGGTATCGTAGGGGGGCGGGTAGCCAATGCATCGGCTAAGGCAGCTGCAAAATCAGCCTGCAGGTGTAGAGGAATCCTGGTCATTAGATTTAGAAATTGTTCATCCGGGATGGATGGTTTAGGATTCTGTGGTAGGGACTGAATTGTTGCTGGGCGAGTCAGGAGCCGTTGTTGCATGGGCGTTCTGGATTCGCCAGTTGTTGTTCCTGCTGGAAACGCAGACTTATTGATTGGTACAGGTATGTATGGAGATTTTGTAGGAAGTGTCCTAATTGTAGAAGGACGTTGGGATGATGTGAGCGTCTGGGGTTGGGCTGCTGCCGTGATTTGTTTTTGTAGAGACTGTGGTTCGGGTACAGCAGTTTGCTGACCTTGCTGTTGTGGTGCGGAAGCAGTGAGTGCCGCGGCGTAGTTTTTGTATTGCGGCCTTATTGTCGGCGGGAGTCCTGGGTATCGGGTCCCTTTGAAAGCTTCCTTGGGGATGCCTTGCGGGTTAGGTACCTTTGGGGCAGCATCAAAGCGTGTGCGTTGTCCGTGCTTGTTCAGTTCCATTTCAATACGGGCTTCCTGCCAGACAGGGCACTTGGCGTATCGACAGGAGTGCTCTCCTCCACAATTGCAGCAGGTGGGTTTTGAATCAGGGAGGCTTAGCTTCGAGCATTCTGGCCGTTTGTGCCCTGATTCTCCGCAGTGTGAGCACACTGGTTCTAGTCGGCAGCCCGCCGCGCTGTGCGTGAACTGCTGACAGTTCGTGCATTGTAACGGGCGTGCTGGTGGCCTATAAGGCTCAACCCTTATGACAGCATCGAACATATGTGTCTCCTGATATATCTCGCTTGATTTAGGTTCCTTCCGAAGAGCTACCCTAAAGTGAGGAAGTTTTTGTTGTGCTGAGGACCGGTTTGAACGAAGCTGTCCAACTCGCTCAACCGGGTATTCTAGTTTTTGCAGGAGTTCCAGGACATCTGATTCTGTGATGTACATCGGTAGATCTTTTAAGGTAACGTACATCAATTTTTCTTCTGGTAATAGGGTGGTAAGATACTGCACTTTAGAATCTGTCAGGAACTTACGGATGAGTCTGTGGTCAGCTGGTGTGGCAGGGAGGAAAGCGATGGAGCCGCTCATGTTCTTGATGACAAATTTAGTGTCTGGGTGTCCGTCGTGTAGTGCTTTTGTAAGCTCACGGGCCTGGCACGGATCACGTAAAAAGATGGGTGTGACCTTGTTTGACCGAGTTGTACCTTGTACATTAGAGGTAGGTTGTGTTTGGTTTTGGAGAGGTGGAGCAGGTACAGCTGCTAGATCCTCTTCCATATTTTCGGCAGGAGGCGGTGGTGTTGAGCATTTGCGCCTCTTTTGATTTACCACAGGCAGTGAGGGGTAGTCTTCGTCCATGTTATTTTCTGCAAGAGCAGCAAAACTATTTGACGTAGCAGGTGGTAGCATATTCATGTTTCTAGGACCCTTGGCTGCTCTTTTTGTGGCAGGCGTTTGCCAAGAGTTAAATTGTTGCTCGTCATTTTGCAGTAGATAGGTGGCAATGACGTCGATCCTTTGGCGGTGGTAGGAATATACTTTAAAAGCAGTGGCCGTGATGCAGACATCCTCAGATGTGGGGACGGAGAACATTTGCGTATCTGCTTGATTCAGATATTTGGTTCTGGCTGCTCTTTCCAGCTTTAGTGTACGTATTTCCCCTCTGGATAGTGGATAACTTGGTTGGGTTATTAAAGCTTCTCCCAAGAAGCTAGTTATGTCGCCCCCAGTCAGATAGTAGTCTTCTGAAGAATGCTCAGAAGCGGCCGCTGTTTTGTCTGTTTGAGGTGTAGTTATGGCGGTGTCCATGGCGGTGCTTATGCAACTTGCGCTGGCTGATGTTGGGTGCACATATGGGTTATTTTGTGCCTTCATGTGTGCTACAATTGGTGCGTTCGTGGCCGACATGATCAATGTGAAGTATTAGCCAATGGGGGCTGCCAATACAAAGACCAATCAGGAAGGGCAATGGAGCGACCAATGAGAAGAGAGGGTGTGATGTGTAACCAAAAAGGGGTCTGATGGCCCCTTTTTGCGTGATATTGTGGATGATAAGAGGAAAAGAAGAAGAAGAAGATTTAATAGAACAAGTCTAGGGCGCTGAGGAGCCCGAACAGTAGCGGACCTACCCTTAGGGCGCCGAAAAACCAGTCACAAGGACTGTTGGCTGCGGTCTTACTGTTCTACCCAGTCACTTTGTTTGATGAGATGTTGAAATGTTGAAGATCTAGCAGGCTCAGATCCCTGCTCTGGCCTCCAAGAGGCTAAGTAGGTTCTCCACAGTGCTCTAACAGGTGCTCTCTCTATGAAGTCTCCAGCTCGAATGTGTGAAATGAAGTGTTGACTGTCTGGGCTGCAGTATTTATACTGTTAGTGACCTCCGCTGATTGGACCGGCTGGCGGACGGAGCGAGGGAGTGGGCGGGCTTGGATAGGGATGCTACCTTCTGGTTGGTTCGCTTGGTTTTCTTCTGTTCTGTGTCGTTTCTTATGTTCGATGACAGGGTGCCAGTTGCTGTTGAGCTTCAAAGTTTCTTCTTTCTCATTAAAATTATGTGGATGTTTATAAATTTCAATAGCCTCGCGTTGTAGCCGGGCATGGTAATGTGTTATAGATGAAAGAATGTTGGTGTCCTGGAATTTTATAATGTGTTCGCCCTCAGCTTCAATGGCGTGTTGGGCGACTGCAGACTTTTCAGTTTGTCCCAAGCGGCAGTTTCTTTTGTGTTCGGCGAGTCTGGTGTTAATGCTGCGCTGTGTGGTTCCAATGTAGACCAAACCACAGGAACAGGGAATACGATATACACCAGATGATGATAGAGGCTCCCGAGGATCTTTAGCCGAGCGTAGTAGATTGTTGAGTTGTTTAGTGGGCTTGAAAACAGTGTTGACGTTGTGTCGCTGCAGTATATGTTGAATACGGTCGGTGACATTATTGAAATATGGCAGGAAAACTGTGCCATTATATTTGGGCCTCTGTGCATTCTGTGAGGCAGGTTTCGGTCTGGCAGGACGGCAAGCTCTTCTGACTTCTTGGATGGAGTAGCCATTGGATAAAAAGGCTTGTTCTAGGTGACGGAGTTCTGTTCTTAATAACTGTCAGTGGAATTGGATCTCCGACTTACGCCTTAGCCAAACATCTAGCCTGCCTCCTACAACCACACGTCGGCTCAACAGATTCCTTCATTAAAGATTCCGGTCATTTCATCCAGAAAATTCAAAGCATCACACTACAACCTCACGACCTTCTCATCAGCTTCGATGTCGTCTCTCTCTTCACCATGGTCCCAGTGCAAGAAGCACTCGCACAGTTACAACACACCTTCTCAGACGACATAATCGCACTCTTCCGTCATGTTCTGACCACGACATATTTCCAGTGGAACCACTCGTTCTACGAACAGATATATGGCGTTGCTATGGGTAGCCCTCTCAGCCCGGTTGTGGCCAATTTCTTCATGGAGTCCTTCGAGTCCCATGCCTTAGACACGGCTCCACTAAAACCGACTGTCTGGCTCCGATATGTAGATGACACTTTTGTCGTATGGTCACACGGAAAAGAAGCCCTGCAAGATTTCCTACTACATCTTAACAGCATCAACCCCCGCATTCAATTTACCATGGAAGAAGAGAAAGATGGACAACTAGCTTTCCTGGACGTCCTGGTCAGCAAGAAAACAGACGGCACCCTTGGGCACACTGTTTACCGTAAGCCCACCCATACGGACCGCTATCTGAATAAGGCTTCAAACCATCACCCCAGACAAAAACGTGCCATGTTAAATACACTCGTAAATCGTGCTTCACGCATTTGCGAACCGCAGTTATTAAGAACAGAACTCCGTCACCTAGAACAAGCCTTTTTATCCAATGGCTACTCCATCCAAGAAGTCAGAAGAGCTTGCCGTCCTGCCAGACCGAAACCTGCCTCACAGAATGCACAGAGGCCCAAATATAATGGCACAGTTTTCCTGCCATAGTTCAATAATGTCACCGACCGTATTCAACATATACTGCAGCGACACAACGTCAACACTGTTTTCAAGCCCACTAAACAACTCAACAATCTACTACGCTCGGCTAAAGATCCTCGGGAGCCTCTATCATCATCTGGGGTATATCGTATTCCCTGTTCCTGTGGTTTGGTCTGCATTGGAACCACACAGCGCAGCATTAACACCAGACACGCCGAACACAAAAGAAACTGCCGCTTGGGACAAACTGAAAAGTCTGCAGTCGCCCAACACGCCATTGAAGCTGAGGGCGAACACATTATAAAATTCCAGGACACCAACATTCTTTCATCTATAACACATTACCATGCCCGGCTACAACGCGAGGCTATTGAAATTTATAAACATCCACATAATTTTAATAAGAAAGAAGAAACTTTGAAGCTCAACAGCAACTGGCACCCTGTCATCGAACATAAGAAACGACACAGAACAGAAGAAAACCAAGCGAACCAACCAGAAGGTAGCATCCCTATCCAAGCCCGCCCACTCCCTCGCTCCGTCCGCCAGCCGGTCCAATCAGCGGAGGTCACTAACAGTATAAATACTGCAGCCCAGACAGTCAACATTTCCGCATTTGGGAGAGCCCTTCGAGGGGGATTCGTCGTATCATTCGTTCTTTGGGCCACTCGAGAGTTCTTCAGCGAGTTCTTCAGCATCGTGGCACGAGACCGGCTGCGCCAGTTCTTCAGGGCAGCTTCACGCGGACTGTACAACGCGTGCATTTGACGGAGCCCACAAAGGAAGCAGCAGCCCGGCAGTGCCTTGTCCTCTCTGCGCAGCGTAGCCTGCGCAGCAGCCTTCTCCTGCAGGCGCAGCAGCGCCTGCCCTCTCCCGGCTAGAAGCAGCGCCGCATGGCCCTATTCTCAGCACAGCAAGCAGCGGCAGCATAAGCAGTCGCCGGCCAGCAAAGCAGCCTTCCACTGTCTTCGGCGGTTCAAGCCATAAGAGCGAGAGCCAACAAAAGAGCGAGAACCCCTCTTTCTCACTACTATTACGTCTGTCATCTTTCTTTCCTACTGCGACTGACTGACAGACAACAAAACAGCGGGCTAGCAAGACCACAGCCAAAGGTAAGGGCCCTCGGCCCTAAACCTCGAGCCACTATGGTTCGCGTAGGCGCCTCCTCACGGAGTGTCCGGTCCTCTGCTAGCAGCCGGATGGTAACCGCGCCAACTGACACTGAGGGACCAGGACCCAGTACACCTTCCACCTCCCAGAGCGCTGATTCTGCACCCGCGCATAACACGCGCACTGGGCAGAAGCGTCTAGCTTCTGCTCCCAACTCTCCTCCATCCATGGACCTCCCTCCATGCCTCACACCTCTGCCTGAGTCTGACGACTCAGATATAGATGATTTTGTCGTGGTCGAGGGACGCAGGCGGAAGCGGGCGTCAGCCGACCTGCAGAAACCACCACCACCACAGGGCCAACACCAACCCCCACCCAAAGGGGGGCCAAAAATGCCACCTATTGTGGCGGACACATTTAAAAACCACGTGTCCATAATGCGCCTTCTAGCCTCTCGCCTGAAGCACCGCTTCGAGGCCAGGAGGAAGCCTAGAAAGGTTCAAATAATCACCAGCTCCCTGGAAGACTTGGAGACGGCGAAAACCGTTCTGAGGGAGCAAAAAATCGATTTCTACAGTTATTCCGCCCAGCGCCCACATGTTGAGCGCAGAATCATAAGGGGGCTAGACTCCGACTGTACCCCTGACGAGGTCAGGACAGCACTAAAAGAGGAACATAACATCGAGGTCCACTCGGTCGCGCAACTGCGCAAGACCGTCCGGTCGGACAGTGGGCCGGTTAAAGTGCCTATGCCGCTTTTCTTGGTCCTTGTGGACAAAGTGCGTGACGCTGAGATTCAGCCGATCGATACTGTTCGCAGGCTGATTTTTACCGTCGTGAAAGTCGAGCGCTTTCACGGCAAAGAAGGACCGGTGCAGTGCCATCGATGTATGGGCTTCCACCACTCCAGCGCAATGTGCGAGCGCAAGCTTGGGTGCTTGAGGTGTGCGGAGCCGCATATGTTGAGGGACTGCCCCAAGCCTCCTGAAGAACGTCAGTGTGCGAACTGTAAAGAACCGCACGCTAGCGTCTACAAGGGCTGCCAAACGCGGCAACGCATCATCGAGAGCCGCCGTCAGGGGCATCCTGAGCCGGCCACTGTTCGCCCGGGGGTGTCTTTCGCGGCCGCCCTCAAGAAGGCCGAGACCACGCTGCAGCAAGCGGAAGCGACTGCTGTCCAAGCCGCAGCCCCTATAGCACCGCCTCCGACCGAGGGAAGCAAACCTGAACCCTCACAAAGCAGGGGGAAAAAGAGCGGGAAGTCAAGACCACAAAAGAGCGGGAAGCCCGCTATTCCACCTCCTGCGCCGAGAGTCAACAACCAGGGCCAGCCTGAAGCTCCGGCCTCAACTGCTCCTGCACCGCAGCCTGCGCCAACGGTGGAACCTGCACCAGCAGCACCCTCGGCGACATCAGCCAGCTCACCTCAATCCGCTGCTTTTGGGGGCACTATATCCCAGGCAGACCTGGACGAATTCCAGGCCCTCTCCCTGTGGTTCGGTGACCTAATCCAGAGGACCCTCCCGGCCCTACGCAACTGTAAGCTGCAGGTCGAGAACCCTGCATTAACTCCAATGCAGAAGCACGCCATTGTGCTCAGAACGCTGGAGGAGCTGTTCCGGGGTCCGCTAAGTAATGACCTCCAGACTCGTCCGGAGGCCATTACGTGCCGCGTTCTGGAACGCGAACGGCATCCGGGGTCACCACCCTAGCGTTCTTGAGTTTGTACAGTCCTTTGGTATTGATATTCTGATGGTCTGCGAAACCCATCTGGATGCCACAAGCAACTTTTCGCTGCCTGGCTTTGTCACCCATCGGTCCGATCGAATCGGCCGACGAGGTGGCGGCACCGCCATCTTCATCAGGAACCATATCACTCACTCACCTTTCCCACTACCCCCACTCCAGCACTTGGAAGCCTGTGCCATTCGGCTTGCCATTGGCGGGCTAGACACGCTGCTGGTAGTGGCCTACGATCCTCCTGATGCTCGCTTCTACGGGGCGGACTTCAACCTCCTGTTCAACCTTCATCCAGTGGTATGCATCGCCGGCGATCTCAACGCGAAACATGCCCACTGGCATAGCCGCACAGCTAACACCAAAGGGCGAGGGCTCTACCGCCTCATCAGCGGAAACCCAAGCCTTGTCGCGCACGGCCCGAGAGGTCCTACGTTCCATCCAGCCCGCGGCAGGCCGGATGTGCTCGACATCATGCTCACTAAAAACTTCCCATACCATCTAGACCTCTCGGCAGTCAACGAACTGGACTCCGACCATGACCCGGTCCTGGTGGACGCCAGCGTTGACATGCCAGCTCTCTTAAATCCAGACTGGACATATGAGATCGACTGGGATGCAGCCGTCCTAAACCTGAGCCAGTCAGTAGACCCGCGGCCACGTATCGACTCCATCGATGCGCTGGAAGCGGCAGCCTCTGACTTCTCCAACCACATCGTAAATGTGGTACGTTCCCACACTTACCGCATTCCCTCACACCACCACAACCCCATGACCATTCCAAACGAACTCCGGCAGCTGCTTAAAGCCAAAGCAACTGTCCGGAAGCTATGGCAGCGCTACCGCCACCCTAGGCTACAGGCAGTCTACCAGAGGTTCAAATCCCTGGCCAGACGGCTGCTTCGTGCTCACCGCTCTGCGGCCTGGGAGGCAACAATGAAGCGGGTAGACCTCGCGGAGAGGCACCCGTGGCGGATCATACGTTCCTTACGGAAGGACAAAACCCAATACCAACACCCTCTTCATGGCACTCGAGGGCGACTCGCCTTTGAGCCCCAAGAGAAAGCCACAAGTTTCGCAGACTACCTAGAGTCTCAATTCGAGCCACGGGAAGACCCGCAAGACGACGAGTTCACCGAACTCGTGGAGGAGGCGGTGGAATACCTCTACGAGGACCCCCCTCCCCCACGCGATGTGATCCACATTCCCATTGCCACCCCCAAACAGGTGGCAGCCCAAATCCGCAACCTCAAACCAAACAAATCACCGGGGCATGATGGTGTTACGGCACTCATGCTCCGAAACCTTCCCAAAAGAGCTGTGATCCACTTGACGCGGATTTACAATGCGTGCCTCTACCTCCGCCACTTCCCAACTTGTTGGAAAGAGGCGAGGGTGGTATGCATTTTGAAGCCCGGCAAGGACCCACTCTTTCCGTCAAGCTACCGGTCCATAAGCCTTCTCTCAGTCGTCTCAAAGGTTCTTGAGCGACTGCTCTTGGCCCGCCTAACTCCTCTCTTCGAGGAAAGGCACCTCCTACCGGATCACCAGTTCGGTTTCCGTCGGGGCCACTCCACGACCCTGCAGCTACTGCGATTGGTAGAAAAGGCTGCCCTGGGCTTCCAGGACAACCTCAAAACCGTCGCGGTGCTGCTGGACGTGGACAAGGCCTTCGCCACAACGTGGCACCAGGGACTGTTATACAAGCTCAAGGAAGCACAACTCCCCGCCCCATACCTCACCCTGATCAGTAGTTTCCTCCGGGACCGAACCTTCAGGGTGCGGGTCGAAGGCAAACTCTCCACCGTCAGACCCATAGCGGCGGGAGTCCCGGAAGGCAGTGTACTGTCGCCGTTACTCTTTGCTGCCTACATGTCTGACTTCCCCACAGAGCCTCGCACTGTTCTGTGCCAATATGCTGACGACGTCCTCATATTGGCCCAGAACAAAAATATCCGCTACTGCCTCCCTCCGCTGCAACGATCACTCCGAGCCATCGGCACGTGGAGTGAAAGGTGGAGGATGGCCATCAGCCCGCAGAAGAGCTCTGCCCTTCTGCTGGGGAAGGTCCTCCGCTGGCGCCCGGTGGGAGACCTGCGGTTGAGGCAGAGAAGGATCCCTTGGGTCCGGACTGCCAAATACCTGGGTGTCCGACTGGACCGCGGCCTCACATTCACCCCACATGCCCGTGAAAAAATCGGCCTCGGCCATGCAGTGCTCAGGCAGTTATACCCCATTTTCCGCTCGACCATGCCCATCCGCCTGAAACTGCGGGTGTACCGTGCGATCATCCCGCCCCTGATCCTGTATGGATGCGAGGTCTGGGGATCGGTGGCTCGTACCACCATCCGCAGACTGCAAGCCGTGCAGAACAGGGCGCTTCGGATGATCTATGGTACTGAACGTATGTTTCCCTCCTACATTCTCCACACCCATTCTGGCATACCTTACATCGAGGACGTAGTGCGCGAGCGCTCGCGCTCATTGTATGCCAGGATCACATTCCATCCTAACCACCTAGTGAACACACTAGGGCAGTACGACCATCGATTACCTAGGAGGAGAAAGAGCTACCGCCTCCCCAAGGATGCCCTTGGGTGGTGAGACCAGCCTCTCATCCCCCCAAGTTTACTCTGTTCCGGCCACACTGAGGCCGGACCCGGCCCGCCGGCTGAACCCCGGCAGCCGAGTCCCCCGGTGTGACACTAAAAACCTAAACATAGCGATCCCTAACTTACCCGACCTCTCGCTCCTGGCCCCGCCACGCTGGACGGACCCTGTAACGCAGACCGCCAACAGCTGGGCGGGTCAGGGCACTGGCCTCCTTGGAAGCTACCCCCGCCACCAGGAGCATTAGCAGAGGTCGAATCAGGTCCTTCAGTTGACAATGACATCCAAGCTTTGGAGAAATGACTAAATCTTTAAGACCGCACGGGTAAATCCGCACAGCGGATAGGTACCGTGGCGATCTACCCACCGTCCGGGAGCACCCGGACGACTTGTTCTCGCTCTTGGCTCTCTTGGCTCTCAACACTTCAGACGCTACGCTAACTTCTCCGAGGAGACTACGACCACGCCACTGAAGATGTCCGCCGCAGTTGCGGACGAAACGTCTGGTAACTACAAATCCAGCAGACCACGGCATAACAGCCCGGAAATAACTTCCAGTTATATAGTTTCGTCAGTTTCAGCAAATTACATATTGGGTTTAATACGTTTTACTCAATATACTTTCCCCCCAGGGGCCTACTTCGGCAGGTACGGGTTTGGCGCACCCGGGGTCCCGAGCCAACAGTCTCCCTCGTGTGGGCTTCTCATCGTGGCTGAGGGAGACGGTCAACAGGCCCACCCACGTGTAGTCCGTGCGTGGAGACGATTAGATTCTTTGTAGATTCTTTTCTAGTTTAGAGTTTAGGATATAGTGAACGAAATTTTTAGTAGAGTTTGATTGATTTTGTTTATGTACGTGTATTTTTAATAGGTTTTGCTACACTTGTATACTTTTTAGAAAGTTTTATATCTGGCTCTTGTCATGACTAGTTTTTTAAAGGGCGCTGATGACCACCGTAGTTGAGCGCCCCTATATATCATCATCATCATCATCATTAGTATACTTTATTTTATTTCTGAACCTATGCTTAAACTGTAATTAACAGAAACAAATTATCAATAATTATACAATAGGTCCTATGTCTAGGGTTACCATATCATCCGGTTTTACCGGAGGCCACACGTTTTTGAGACCCTTCACCCAATTTTCGAATATTTTGCGAAACCACCCAATTTGTTTTTTAGTTTTGCTTTTAAAGTAAATTAATCTATTTGTAAATGTGATGATGGAAATTTAGCTAAATTCTTTAAAAGTGATATGCATACTCTTATACTGTTAGTTATAATTATATCAATAAGTGAATGAGCCAATACAGTTGCATGTCTGTATTTCAATGGTTAACTCTGGATAAAGAACCAGAATGACAAGCAGCGGAAAAACTTATTTTTAAGAATTCTTAACATAGTTATTGATGCCTGTATACTCTTTGATGATATAAGTGCTTTAAGAACATACTACAAAATGAACTAGGGAAAAGTGTTGCTGAGAAATGGTTCGCATACATTAGTAATAATGTTGCGTGTATAGAACAGTTGAATGTAGTACTGTACTATTTTGCCATACCTGCACATAATGCAGCTGTAGAAATAATACTTTCTCTTCTAAATGTTCAAGATGACCGAAATAAGTTCACTGCCGAAAATGTAAAGTTAATCTTGATCATAATCTACAACATGAAAAATGTAAGTTGTGCTCAATATTATGATAGGATTATCTGTAAAAAGGATTTCATGAAAAAGTCAAAGGAAATGAAAAGTATGTGAAATAAATGTCGTTAATTGAATTCCTCCAGGTTTTTGATGAATTCCCCCCACTTTTTGACACCATGATATGATAACACTACCTATGTGATCTGTCTCTAATATCGATAGCTTTTATTTACTTATGTCATCATAAAATATAGAAGGCAATATATTCATTAACTTCGTTTATATGAAGCTTCATGTTATCTTGCCCACAAAGTGAACTGTGCTCTTTCTCATAGAGAAAACAATACCTCCCAAAAGTTTAATTAAATAATTTGACAAGAATAAATAACTCTCCCTTTTCCATATGGTCAGTTATTCTTTATTTTGATATATTTTTATTTCAACTATCACTTTATGGCATCACTGCCTCCAATGCTCCCTTTCATCATTGTGACCCCTATCCTATAGGAAACAAGGATTTTTCCTTTAGGGACGCTCGAGAAAATAAACAATTCAATAATGGCTTACGAGTAATTCAGTGAGTTATCAAATGGTAATAAGAGGCGTATAAACGCACGTAGAATCTCAAACTGATGTTTAGAATACTCTATACTGTCCATTATTCAGGATAATGCAGGGAAAAAGATGTATGAGTAATCGAAAAATACGAAAAATCCAGAAATTATACTCGTATTTTCAATTAATTCTATTTTTTGTTTTAATGTCAACATGTCCGTTTTCCCCCCTTCCTCCTTCAAATTCCTTTTAACTTGCTTCGTTGTCACGCACTAATTAGCGACAGAATAACTGAACATTTTGCATTTACACGGAACAGCTTAGTCGATAACAACGAAGGCAGTACTCTGTTGTCTCGCTGTGATCGTTTAAACAATGGAAATGGCACACATTGTCATTCAGCTGGTGGTTTATTGCCGCTTACAATATCTTATTTTTTGGTGGGAAGGGGAGAAGTTCGTAGACTGATAATTCGCACACCAATAATCCGAAGTAAGCTGTACGTATTCAGAATTAAATTTTATTATTACCTGATCTACGGTATTTCAACTATGAAGAAAATTAATACGCTTAAGCAGCTGCATGCCTTTTGGTATTTACTCTACTTGAATTGCTATAAGAACCAAGTAAATTCTGCTATAAAACCTTTTGCATTTTATATTTAGCAAACAAACTAAACCAAAGTCTACATTCATATTTTCAAGGTAGTACATATATTTTGTGAGTAAACTCCTGAGAGTTGACTCCTGAGACCAGACCTGCACATTTATCAAGCACAGTAGTATCAACCGATACTAACGGAGGTGCTTTTGCGGTACTCCTCTATTTTTCCTGAACTTCCCTTGTTGCACATTTCTTTCTCTTCTCCTATCCTCTTTCTTTCTTGTTAAAATAAAAAATGATAATAATGATACTAATGATGATGATAATAATTATGATGATAATGATGATGATAATGATGAGGATAATGATGATAATGATAATCATAATGATGATAATAATGATGACAATAATCATAATAACAACAATAATAAAACAACAATAATAATAACAATAACAACAATAACAATAATAATAGTAACAATAACAACAATAACAACAAAAACAGCAACAATAACAACATTGATAATAATGATAATAATAATGATAATAATGGTAATAATGACGATAATAATGGCAAAGGCAAAGGCAGTGACAGTGACAGTGACAGTGACAGTGACAATAATAATAATAATAATAATAATAATAATAATAATAATAATAATAATAATAATAATAATAATAATAATAATAATAATAATAATAATAATAATAATAATAATAATAATAATAATAATAATAATAATAATAATAATAATAATAATAATAATAATAATAATAATAATAATAATAATAATAATAATAATAATAATAATAATAATAATAATAATAATAATAATAATAATAATAATAATAATAATAATAATAATAATAATAATAATAATAATAATAATAATAATAATAATAATAATAATAATAATAATAATAATAATAATAATAATAATAATAATAATAATAATAATAATAATAATAATAATAATAATAATAATAATAATAATAATAATAATAATAATAATAATAATAATAATAATAATAATAATAATAATAATAATAATAATAATAATAATAATAATAATAATAATAATAATAATAATAATAATAATAATAATAATAATAATAATAATAATAATAATAATAATAATAATAATAATAATAATAATAATAATAATAATAATAATAATAATAATAATAATAATAATAATAATAATAATAATAATAATAATAATAATAATAATAATAATAATAATAATAATAATAATAATAATAATAATAATAATAATAATAATAATAATAATAATAATAATAATAATAACATTGGAAATTAATTGTTCTTTCACACTAGCCCTTTGTAAGTCACACTACTAAAGGGTAGAGCCAGAATGAAAAATTCAATGTCTACCCGGGGTTTGTACCACGGATCTTCTGTTTGCCGTCCATCCGCTCTTACCCTTGAGCTACTATGGCCAACGTGCTGATATGAGATTACATTCTCCAAATGACTCGTATTTTTTTCCGGTAAACCACTTATGAGTTCTCATAAACACATGAGACAACTACCTTAATGGCGACTTACTATGCTGTAAGTAATTTATGGCCCGGGTTTTATAGTTAACCACTATTAGGTACTATGAAATGCGTCCTACACGCGGCTAGTGAGAAGGAACAATTAATTTCCATTCATTGACCTAATAGTGGTTAACTATAAAGCCCGGGCCTTAAAGTATTTAGAGTAATAAATGCACAGTTTTGTTTGGCTTACCTGGCTATGGACCATGACACAGGGCCATAACCATAGCCAGCGAAGTGACGAGGGTTTGATATTCTGATAAGGTTAAGAGGGTGGATAGCAGATTTTTGGATGTTTATTTAATTTTGATTGTTGTGCACCAGGGGTGCCTGGGAGGACATGGACATCTAGCGGTGTCAGGGCCGGTGTGATGTATCTGCCGTGGAGTCCATCAGGAGGCTAGTCACGTTGTTCTCTAAGATGTCTTTGCTGTTTTTCCCCAATATTACGTCCTCTAAAGTTAGGTCATATCGGACGGTGAATGAAATGGGTGAAATGATGCTCAAATGTGTCCAGGGTGCATGAAGCTTAGAGCTACCACATTCGTCTGTAAGGATAAAGGAAAACCCCGGAAAAATCCTTGTAAAGGTAATTCACCCTGACCGAGATTTGAACTCGGGACCTCTTGAACGTGAGGCAGACATGCTACCATCTACGATACCGAGGCGGGCGTCTATGCTGTTGTATAATCTGTTGAAGTCCTGCTGTAGTTAGTCTGTGTCAAATGATGAATTTGCCAGGGCGACCTGAAGATCAAATTGCTTTTGATATATTTTATCCAGTGATTGAAGAATGTTCTTCTGGGTGGATTGGCTAGTTGCGGTGTTGACTCCAACTTGTTAACAAGTTTCTGTTGAACTGTGGTTGTCTTGGCGATTTCAGTGATTTGTTCTTGAAGTGATGTGAGCTGCTGAGTGACTGTAGCTATGGAGTCTTGCGCTGGTTTGTTGTGGCTGATAAGGTCCGATGTAGATTGGTGGTGTGAGTTTAGAGCTGTAGATATTGAGCCGAAGTTGGTACTTAGAGCCTTCACCGGATTCCCAAGGCGAGGACCCAGGTTAAGTACCTCCGAGTGGAGATCCTGGAGGTCCTCACGCATGGGGTTGGAGCTGTTGGCGGCGGTGGCGGAGAGATACTTTAATTATAAGGAATATTGATAATTGAATACTTATTGAATGCAAATGAAATGTTATATTTAACTACAACCTAAGCCTATCTAAGCATCCTTTGTAGTCAGGAAGGCTTACACTATTTAATAGACCAAAATGAGTAAAAGCTGATTTTTTTGAAAATGTTAATAAAATTTCAGTCATACACATCCATACCTTTATGGTGGACCCTACAACCGTTGACTTCACCTTGCTAACTTAAATATTTCCTGGAGCACATTCGAGCCTCAGATCTTCTCCGTAATATATGATTTCAAAAAATGTAATATGTGTACTTCTTATATCATGGAGATTTCAATTTTGGAGCATTTTAGATTGTAAAGAAACCACCGAAAATGTTTTCAGGATAGCGGAGACCCAAAATTTTGTAGGAAATCTTGATTTTTCATATAAAAAATATAGGTAGCATTTATTAGTAATCCAGTTTGGGGTGGGGGGGGGGTGTTAAGCAGCATGCCATTCCTCAAAATGATTTGAATATTCTGGAGTCTGCAGTGAAATGTTGACATCCAATTATATGGTGAAATTGGAATAATCTCACTATTCTAGTACAGTATGCAATAAATTTAGAAAAAAGGGGCGTAAGACATGGCCATTACGTAAGTTCATTCCTACTCTGCATTGTTATAGATGTAATAGTTAAAAAATCAGATATGAATTGGATTGCAGGATGGGAGATAAAATAATTAGTATGGTATATTATGCAGATGAAGTACTTGTGGCAGGAATTGAGGACAATCTGCAAAGATATTTGTACAAATTGCATCATAAACGTCAGAAGTTCAATATGAAAACCTCTACAAAATAAATAAATGTTAGCCATTAGTAAAGAACAGTTGATATGAAAATTAGAACTTGAATAGCCCGCCTCGGTAGCGTGAATGGTAGCGTGTCCGCCTCACGTTCAAGAGGTTCCAAGTTCGAATCTCGGTCAGGGTGAGTTACCTGGATAATGTTTTTCCGGGGTTTTCCCTTATCCTGGAAGACGAATGTCAGCGAACTTGAAAGTAAAACGATATAAGAGGTCATGCATTTTCATTATTTGGACGTTAATATTACCAACAAAATAAATTCAACAAGGTTGTAAAAGCAACAAAGATATCTGGATGTGTTTGTGAATAAGTATGGAGAAATCAATGTACGAGAAAAGATACAAAAGTCAAAATGTATAATGAATTAGTTTGTGATGGCATACAAGAGCAGGGAACAGAAGAACACTGCAAATGATGAACACAACTGAAATGATGGTGCTAAGGAGAGTAGCTGGAAAGACAATGTTTGGCAGTGCAAGAAATGAAGAAATTAGGGATTTGTGTAAGATCCAACCTGTGACTGAAGGGGTGAAAAGAAGAAAGCTGTTGAATGTAAATGTATCCAGGATGTCTGACGAACGAATGGTAAAAATAGACATAGTACTCCGGTGGGAAGAAGAATTTATTCCCGAACGACCGAGAAAAAGAGGGAAAAAGGGTTTGATTTAATCATAGAACAGGTGATACGCCCAAGAAGAAGAACGAGAAGATATAGTTTCTAATCTGTTATAACGTTTTAAGAAAATAGCTTTTGCTTCGAATTTCCGAGAGTATTTTCCTATCTAGGAAAATGTGCCACAGGATATGCTAATATGAGCAGTGAGCTGTGTAAGTTTATTTCATAAAGTTAATAAATATATACTAATAATTACAAGGATATTATCCTAAGGTTATCTGCATTTCATTGAGAAATAAAATATTACTAAAGCAATCTGGTGTCTTAAAAACAGGAGAAAGCTGTACAAGGAATTACAAGAAATTAATAAATGGAAAGCACACAATGTGCATAATAATATATCAGTTATTCTAATCTTAAACTTATTGATATTATTCTTTTCAGTTTTGAGCCGTGGTATTTCTCACTGTGTGTGTCGTACAATTTGCACACGCAATCTTCTTCCGGTTGATGAAATCTTTGGTTTCGGTATACATACCATGTGGTGGAAACCGTGCGTTGCATATTTTGCCGGAGTTTAGGGTTGACTGCTTCCATTCTGATGTTGTAATATCTCTGTTGTGTAGAATTCGAGCCATATGACATTATTGTTCTCTTTGAGTGTGTAGTGTCTTCTCATAGGCCTTGGTATTTGGTAACCACAATTGTGTTTGAATGTCCTCGATGAAGTTGGGGGCTGGTATTGGGATTTCATTACAGAACGGATTAGGTACGCAGGCCACCATGCTGGGCCCATTGTTCCTATGCCTCCTTGCCCCCGGGAGAAAGGATGAGGTGAAGGAGAGAGAGGGCGGCGGACCCAAGGAGCCACGACAGTACAGAGGGCAGGGTCCCTACAGTTTACTTGGTTAGAGACTTCCCCCGACAGGCCACAACAACGAACTCGCTCCCCCACAGCGGGACGGCAACGAGCCCAGCAGCCGAGCAGTAATGGTACCAAGACAGGCAATCCAAGCCCCAAAGTTTTCTGGCTGGCGGTCCCGAAATGATCCCAGCAGAGGCGCGGAGACCAACAACCCACCTACCGGAGGAGGAAGAGTTTACTTCAGAGCATATCATCCTGCCATGCACCGCCGAGACACTCGCCGACACTGCTACCCTGAAAGAGACCAGCGGATGAGAGATGATATGAAATAATAATGGGGATTAAATGGAGGGACAGGAAATTTGGGGGGTGTAATTAACCTACCCAACCGATCCGGGAAAACCCCTGAAGAAACCCCATGGGTCAGGTAGATCGGCTACGGGAATCGAAACCGGGCCTCCCGAAATGTTGCTGATCCCGTTAGTTATTACTGCTACTATGGCTGTCTTGAACATTGTTACTGCAGTGACTAGTGATATTTGCTGCGGTTGTTGGAGGTTTTAAATGGCTTTTATTGCTACAGTTGCTCTCTCTGCGACATGAGTGTTGAAGGATGATAGTGTTGCTTGTAAAGTAACTCCGAGGTATTTAAACAGAGGAAATTACTTTATGCTTCTGAGATAGGACAATAATCAACTTTGCTGCCATACCAGCATTGTTGGTAAAGTTTCAAGTAGATCAGCTCTGTGTTTAAGTAATCTTACTGTTAATTTTAGTTTATTCAACATATCTAACCGAATTTTGAAAATAAATATAACATATTGTAACGGGGAGCGCTGAAACACCCTGTGAGCAGCTGGCAACGGAAGACAGGGGAGGCTCGGTTAGCCACGCCTTTCCCTCGTTTGTCTTATAGTGGTGACAGCCAGCGGTCGGAAAGAAACATAACTGTGCGTCTGTTTTCCTTCCACCTGGTTCTCGATCTTTCTGTTACCAGAACAATCGTGTAAACACCAGAAACCGGCGATATTCCTATAAAGAGGGTTACAGACAGACAGTGTGAGTCAGTTGTTGAGTTGGTTTTGGTGTAGTCAGTCAGTTGTTGGTGAATGAGGACAGTTCTTGGTGTAAGAAGAGTTAGTCAATGACGTGTTAATGAACGAAAGGATTGTGAATGAGAAGACTGTGCGTGCATCGGAGTTTATGTAATTGCGAGTACAAGTGAAGTTGTAACGGACGAACTGGTAAATTGTAACTGTGTGCAGCAAGTAATTTTGTGTAATTGGCAAGTGTTAAACTGTAAGTCGGTAGAAATAAAGAACATTGTTGAGTGGTGTAATTGGACTTTTTATTCCACGAACCCACAAAGTCACACTGGTGTCAGGAAGCGGGAAAACAACATCACCGAACATTACAACGATGGAGGCAGCATTAGAAAAGATTTTAGCGGAACTGCAAGAAATAAAGACGGCTAAAGACAACATCACCAGGAAGATGGAAGAAATGCAGGCCGAATTAACAGAGAAGCTGGAGACTAGAAATAACCTGGCCGCGGAAGTGCTGGAGACTAGAAATAACCTGGCCGCGGAGTTGAAACTAATCAGGACGGCTAGGGAGAACATCGCCGAGAAGATGGAACAAATGAAGGCCGAGTTAACCACGGAAATGAGAGCAGCGAATGACGGTCTGGCTACCGAAATGAAGGTGGCGAATGAGGCTCTCGCCGCCAAGTTTGAGGAACGGTTGGCCGGCGTGGGGAATGACGTCACGAACCCGGGCAAGCGGAAGGGTCAAGTAGACGACCGCCTTAATGATTTAGAGGAAAAGGCCGACAACATCGCAAAGCCCCTCGCCCGCCTGACGGAGGAAAACCGGCCTTATGTGTGGACGGAGGACGCCGAAGACGCTTTCCAGCACCCGAAGGGGACCCTGTGCAGTGCTCCTATTTTGGGTTTCCCACAACCGGGTGGCGCCTTCATTGTGGACACCGACGCCAGCGACCATTGCATTGGAGGTGTCCTATCGCAGATCCAGGACGGCCACGAGCGCACAAGAGTGGAAGAGGAGGAGCGTGCCGCAGCAGTCCGAGTAGTTGTGGCAGTGCCTGCTGAAGGCTGGGATAGCGCAGGCCTGAGGAGGGAGCAGCTGGCGGACGCAGACTTGGGGCCACTCTTGAGGGAAGTGGACGCAGGGACGAGACCGACCTGGGAGGACATCGCACCGAGGAGCGCCACCTACAAGTCGCACTGGGCCCAATGGGACTCGTTGAAGACCGGAGTGGGCGTGCTGTTCCGGGTATGGGAGTCACCCGATGGGAAGGCGCAGAGAGGACAGTTGGTACTTCCCCGGAGTAAGGTCCCGGAAATCTTGGAGGAAGTGCACGCCGGTACTTCAGGAGGACACCTGGGAGCGAACCGAATGATTCACAAACTACGGCAGCGCTACTTCTGGCTGAGACTCCGAGCAGATGCTGGTGGTACACCTGGACCGCCTCGCACGCTACGATGGGGCTGTTCGAGGGCGAACAGCTTTGAGAAGGGAGCAGTGTAACGGGGAGCGCTGAAACACCCTGTGAGCAGCTGGCAACGGAAGACAGGGGAGGCTCGGTTAGCCACGCCTTTCCCTCGTTTGTCTTATAGTGGTGACAGCCAGCGGTCGGAAAGAAACATAACTGTGCGTCTGTTTTCCTTCCACCTGGTTCTCGATCTTTCTGTTACCAGAACAATCGTGTAAACACCAGAAACCGGCGATATTCCTATAAAGAGGGTTACAGACAGACAGTGTGAGTCAGTTGTTGAGTTGGTTTTGGTGTAGTCAGTCAGTTGTTGGTGAATGAGGACAGTTCTTGGTGTAAGAAGAGTTAGTCAATGACGTGATAATGAACGAAAGGATTGTGAATGAGAAGACTGTGCGTGCATCGGAGTTTATGTAATTGCGAGTACAAGTGAAGTTGTAACGGACGAACTGGTAAATTGTAACTGTGTGCAGCAAGTAATTTTGTGTAATTGGCAAGTGTTAAACTGTAAGTCGGTAGAAATAAAGAACATTGTTGAGTGGTGTAATTGGACTTTTTATTCCACGAACCCACAAAGTCACAATATACTAAGTCTATTTAATGATACTTTACTGGTGATGCATTATTGTACTTAGCAAATGCTTAATCAATGTGTTGATTACAACTCATCTGTCAGTATTTAATGAACTATGTTTCCAGATATTATAGCAGAAAAATATCTTATCTGCTAGTTTATAGGACTAATTAGGTCGTGTTTATTTAGGGTTCAATAGGCATTAATTAAGAATTGGATTTCGACAAAGTTTTTGGCAAGAAGTTTTACAGAAATATCTGTAGTATTTTGTGGATAAGCTGAAGTACTATATTGCGATACAAGTGAATGTTGCTGCATATCAGTCGGTAGACCCAAGTTCGATTCCCGGTAGTGGCGTGGGCACTTATCCCACTGCGCGTACTCTCAGCCTCGCGGTCTGAGATTCCAACTGAGCAGCTGTTTGATTGGGAAGTAGTTGTCTCTGGTTGAGAAGACAACATATACCGTCAGTAAGGAACACACTGACCACGTCCCACCCTCCAAAGTTGCACGTCACTCATGACGCTTATGGTGGGCTGAACTTAGCCTGGAAAAAGCTGTTGCGCGGTGGGGTTCGGAATATAAGTTCGGATCCGCTCCGGCAAATGTCTCAACCTACATTTAAAAATAAAATATGAATTGAATTTTCCTTAATATATACGTCAAATTAAGCAGAACGTTATGCGGTTTCAGTACCTTGTAATGGGTTGCGCATATGTTTATTCCTTATTTTTGACCTTTGCCTTATTGTTGGCCTGCCCTTTTCACTGATATGATCAGTACTAGGTAATGAGCGTGTTAAATAAATTTCTGTGTAATCTCTGCAGTCCGTTCCTTGTATCAACCACAACTGTGGGCAGCCCAGATATACGATGTTTGTATTTTCCATCACGAGAGTTCCAATCGTTTAACCGCCGCACTTTTGAGTTTCTTTGGGGCGGATTTCTATTACGAAATACTGTTCTTCAAATAGCTGTAATGTAATTGGTAACCCAGTATTTCTTTATAAGGAAGAGCCGGATATTTAATACAGACTCTATTTTCAGTGGCTAGAGCATGTTGAAAACAGCTGCTAAAAATAATACTAAGGACAAAAATAAGGAATGGGCAATAAATATCTGCGCATTTCGTTGCTGGGAAGCCAAACTCCACAATATTCTTCTTAATTTGATATTAAAAACTGCTCAAAAATGAATTTGCAGCCTAGTAATTAAATATTCACATCAGCTCTCCATAGAGCATTCTGTTCACTGCATTCTATTTTTTCGATAATATGAATTATGGAATTAATACTAATGCAAATGTACGCTGTTACATATTATGGTATCAGTACAAATATCCAATTTGGCGCAAAATATAGAAATGTCTGGTAGTGAAACAGAAAACAGGAATGTCTTCCACCCAACCTCAGTACCATACAAATCACTGAATCAAGTTTCGTTACAAAACTAAGTGGTGGAACTTTATACTCTCCATAACAGGAAGTAGATGTCAAAAAGCACCAAACGGCCAATGCGAAGTGGACCAAAGCGTTATACCCCGATTTATCATCGTGAGATACGCAAGGATTCCGTTGATATAGACCCGGACATTTTGGTCAGTATGTAAGTCAAGTATCTACTTCAATTCGATAAACATTAATGTATATTTATATATATTTTTAGCATGATGACGGCAATGAGAACGCTTAATGTTCTTCAGAAGAATTAAATAATTTAATATTTCTGAAAAAACAAAGCAATGGCAAGCAAATAAAGAAGCAAACAAATAACGTTAAATCAAATCGTCTTCGTTATCCTTCGTGCTTTTTTTCATCTCTCTCTCTCCCTCTCTCTCTCCCTCCATCTCTCTCTCTCTCTCACTGAAAATCTAAATATTCCCTTCGTATCACGTTTAGTTTGCTCTACAAATGCCTTTTTCCAGGTAGATCCTTTGTATTTATCCCTTGAACGTTCCCACTTTAGTTTAATATTCTTTAATGTTTTTTCTTTCGTAGTCATAGGTAAAATGAATTCCTGTTAAATAAAGATATGTTAATTAAAATGCACTAAACCATTTCTTACTTCTTTTTAGTGTGAGAGTACATCGCGTAACCATGAAAGGGAACTGATTTTAATTTAGCAACCATTTGACTATGAAAACACGCCAAGATATCATCACAAGCATACAAATTTTTAGAATATGCACTTGCATAGTGTTACATTTCGCATACTGCGTCCACAATGATTGTGAGTGTTACGTAACTGGAACTTCCCACCCCCCCAAAATAAAATAAATAGCTACAAAATTTGACGTTAAAATCCAGCATAAGCCACAGTTCTCGTAATGAATTACGAAACAATGCCCTTATAACATTTACATTTACCTTCAGAGCACAAACGTTATAGGAGAATGCAATTTTGTACATTAATGATGCAGCGGATTAGCATCAGTCTAGCTTTTCTAAAACGAATTATTCCTGAGATGACAGTATATCCTGCCTCAATTTGTCAACAGACGCAACTACCGATACTCGTCAGTTCATAAATCGGCGAAGGGGATCCCTGTGCATTGTCCACAGAAACTGATACTCGGCCCGGTGTTGTTGGTGAGCATGTCATTATTTCGTTCTTCTTTAGGAAGAATCGTCGCTAATATTGCTTTCAATGTGACATATAAAGCTTCTGAAAGTGTTTTTAATTTCTTATATAAGTTATGATTAGTAAAAATATACTACGGTAGTTGTCATATTCTCTTCTATGTTTTTCTCGATTAGTTGTTTAATTTCCTCATTCTTTGGGTATTCTTCTTTAAGCAACGTTTGTTCAGTAGTCTTAGAAATCTTACTGTGAAATCTTTGAGAAGCATTGTAACAGTTCATTGCTGATACCATAACTACTTTCTGCTTTATTTAATTGGTTTATTCAACATGTATTTCTTATATCTAAATAGCTATTAATTTATTTTGTTCATTAAACTACTTTGGTCTATCTTTTTTCAGGTCACTGTCCACTTTTCCCACCTGAACTATTTTAATAAAGTTCTGCGAAGGTATCATTTTATTACATATATTATGTTTACACAAGGAAGCGAATATTCTATGATTACTTTAGTGATGTATTGCGGAATCGGAGTATATAGGCAGCATCTGGATATTTGAAATATAATTTCAGAAATTAAAATTCGTATATCAGGACAATGTAATGCAAACATATCAATATTTACTTCAATTGCAAACCTAATTCCAGTTAGTAATATTTTCCTGTGTCCAGGCTGATTAATACCTCCTAATAAGCGTGGCACACCCAAATTATACATTTGATTTACTCCTTTCGAGAGAATGGGCAATGTTGTGATGGGTAAAGCAGAGTGAGCAATCCTAGTGACGCCAGAGTTTCTCTAACGAAATACGACGGTTACTGTTTACCTAAATATTCACTTTGCTATCTACAACTAACACTTTCAAACAGAAAGAACAAAAGATAATTACTGAATTTTATTAATAATTTCATGAGCAACCTCGATGACTTGCTTAATGAATATTCCTATAAGGGTTGGACAGCTTTCTGTAAGAATAATAACCGAAGAGTCACATACCCAAGTGGGAATGCACGAAAACTGGATGGTCTATATTAACGGACGTCGTTAAGTTTATGTCCGCAGTTGCGACCGTCCGGAAACACCAGTAGTAACCTATGTGATGTGTTTGTGGTAAAACTGTTAGACCGAGAGAAAAATCAACTAAGACACCGAAGTGAAGATACAGTTTGGCAGGAATTATTAAACTTTCTGTACTTTTAATCCCTATATCCTGTATAATCTGTACATATTATTCATTTATAATACTAGCAAGAGCAGTAAGGTAGACAAACACAGAATTTGTTAAATTTAAATTAACTTTTGATGTATAAATATTAGTATTTAATAATTAAATTTGATGTAGATGCATGGAAAACACTTTTTGTTTCACTCGGTAATATATTATTAACACTTTCCACATTTTCCTATCATTTTGTGTAAACAGAATGATGTAATAGCTGTGAATCGTCATAACAAATGTATAATTTGTTAAGGCAGAAATATTCAATATTAATTTATTAAATATGTACTCTGCTTATTATAGCGAGATATAAAACAATATCCAGATGAGGTTATTGTGTATAAAATCATAACTAGCATTCAATACTGTATGTTTACCTTATGGTAGTTTAATTTGTCAGTTAGCACTCTTAATTAAATATATCATTGTTTCCTTTCTCGTTTGGGTTAGTAAAATAAACAGGATAATACTGAAATAAATCGAATGGAAATGAACCAAAAAGAAACAAGAGCTACTGTGCTGTTAACTTGTAAATGTTTTGCTTTGTGCTCTTTGTCCAATGTGAGTCGAAAATCGGTTTACAGCAAGGGCAATGTAACAAATATAAAATACGAGTTTCATTTGTTATATTTGTACACAGTACGAAACGTTCCCATTATGACGTGGAGCTTTTCATTTATCTGAAGTGAAAGAAAGAATGAGATAAAATAAGCACTTGCCATAATGTCTTAAACATTAACACAGAGATAGTTTTATTTGCTGTATGAGTGTATATACACAATGTGTCGAAGTATTTAATACAAGATTACTAAATAAAATTATTATACATGTTATTGGAATACATGAGACAAAGCCTGTGATTGACTAATATAAAATCTAGTTAAGACATAACATGACCGGCATTATAAATTGTTATGGTTCATTTAGTAATTGAAAATAGACACATAAATGTATGCTAAAGTACGCATCCACTTCTTTGACTTACAAAATTGAACCTTATTTTATTTTTGTGCATAGCACCTGTCATTGGAGCGTTTGTTTTTGTCTAACGGTCTATTCATAGAATTCGTGTTGTCGATTGCCAACAATGTATTAATTAGCAAATTCCCAACTTATTTCTTTTTTGGGAAGTTAAAAAGGAAATGCAATACAGTGTACCACATAGCTTTGTCAATCTCTGATCCCAGCCACTTAAAAATAATAATAATAATAATAATAATAATAATAATAATAATAATAATAATAATAATAATAATAATAATAATAATAATAATAATAATAATAATAATAATAATAATAATAATAATAATAATAATAATAATAATAATAATAATAATAATAATAATAATAATAATAATAATAATAATAATAATAATAATAATAATAATAATAATAATAATAATAATAATAATAATAATAATAATAATAATAATAATAATAATAATAATAATAATAATAATAATAATAATAATAATAATAATAATAATAATAATAATAATAATAATAATAATAATAATAATAATAATAATAATAATAATAATAATAATAATAATAATAATAATAATAATAATAATAATAATAATAATAATAATAATAATAATAATAATAATAATAATAATAATAATAATAATAATAATAATAATAATAATAATAATAATAATAATAATAATAATAATAATAATAATAATAATAATAATAATAATAATAATAATAATAATAATAATAATAATAATAATAATAATAATAATAATAATAATAATAATAATAATAATAATAATAATAATAATAATAATAATAATAATAATAATAATAATAATAATAATAATAATAATAATAATAATAATAATAATAATAATAATAATAATAATAATAATAATAATAATAATAATAATAATAATAATAATAATAATAATAATAATAATATTAATAATAATAATAATAATAATAATAATAATAATAATAATAATAATAATAATAATAATAATAATAATAATAATAATAATAATAATAATAATAATAATAATAATAATAATAATAATAATAATAATAATAATAATAATAATAATAATAATAATAATAATAATAATAATAATAATAATAATAATAATAATAATAATAATAATAATAATAATAATAATAATAATAATAATAATAATAATAATAATAATAATAATAATAATAATAATAATAATAATAATAATAATAATAATAATAATAATAATAATAATAATAATAATAATAATAATAATAATAATAATAATAATAATAATAATAATAATAATAATAATAATAATAATAATAATAATAATAATAATAATAAAATTACAACACCTGAGACTCACTTTCCGTCAAAATGGCTAATCCGAATATGGCGTTGAAACCTCGATCACCAAAGCTATGAAAGGGAAACATGCAATACAGCAAGCGTCAAATAAGCCTACCGCCCGTTTACCGGCAACCTATCCGGCAGAATCAGCAGGAGTCTCGTCAAATACAACATCAGGACCAACCACAAGCCACCTCCGAAGATTAAACATCTGTTGAGACCAGTGAAAGACAAGCTGGACTTCCAAGTTCCGGGAGTGTACCGCATTCCCTATGAATGTGGGACACCGTATATAGGACCAACCGGCAGGAACATGGCTACCAGAGGAAACGAACAAACGGAGCATTCATTCTGAGAAGTCTGGGCTGGCAGAGCATTGTTTTGATAACGACCATAGAGCCAACTTTCAGGTCAAGACAATCTTGATAAAATGCTAGTGTTATCGGGAGCGGAGAATTAAGGAGGCTTTGGCCATTTCCTCCGAGAGGAGCACGCTTAATCGTGATGCTGGATTACAGTTCAGCTCCTCTTGGAAACCGACCTTAAAATGGAAAATCGTCGAATTAGGAAACAGACCAATACAGTATGATAATCAAGTTAAGTAGTTACGTTTCTTTGTCCCAATTCATTTTCTATACTCACACCATCTCCTGACCTGGAATTTAATTTACTGAAAACAGTCTTTTGTTCAGTAATACGAATTTTGGTAATGTTTTGTCTTTGTATATTTGTGTTATATCCATTGATTCATTTGTGGTTATAACATTTAATAAATAACCTGAGGATGGGAGAGATGTACGCTCCCGAAACATCTATTTCTAATCGTCTTTTCACCGGGCTTGCTTCCGGAGAACAACTTGACATATTCGTCGCCAGGAAGGCTTCAGGGCTTATCTTGAGTGCAAACATGTATAGATGCTGGTGGAGGATATTTCCAACATTTTCTCTGAGATGTAAATAGTGTAATGTAATCTCCCAATTGTGTATTATATTCTCTCAAAGTTGCACTGTGTCCCTTTATTGGTGCAAAAGTTATGCTCTAGTAAAATGGTTCAGGTTCACAATGTGCCATCGACCCATCTTTTTGTCATTCTTTTCACGCAGAGTCTCAAAATCACCAGGTCTATAAATAGATCACTGTGCGTTAACAGAAAAAATGTGCTGCAATGATGAACAATACAGTTCTGTCAAGCTCCTTGAGCCGACCGCTCACTACTTTTCCGGCCGGGCTCTCCAGGAGCGTGTTGCCATTTTAGGCACTTGCGGGCGCTGAGGTACTGGAGCCAAGCTTTGCTCATAAGTGTTAGGTACCCTGAAGTGAGATCGACGCAAGTGGCTCCGGCGGCATGTGGTGTGGTGTGGTGTGGTGTGGTGTGTGTGTGTGTGTGTGTGTGTGTGTGTGTGTGTGTGTGTGTGTGTGTGTGTGTGTGTGTGTGTGCTGTATAACGCCCGCGTTTACTACATATGACATCGCAGGCGATGACACTGATGACATATGAGATGAAGATGGAGCACCGGTAGAATGAGATGGCGGGGGAAACCGGAGATCCCGGAGAAAACCCGCCCCAGCGCACTGTTTTCCACCACAAATCTCACTTTGCGGTCGCCAGGGATCGAACCCGGGCCGCCTTGGTGAGAGCCAAGCGGTCTACCCACTGAGCCACGTCGCGGCCAGCATGTGGTGAGTGGTCCTTTACTACCATAGTATAATTTTGTATAAATGTACTTCAGGTTTCTGGCCAGGCGCCTGTGCTCATAAATTTTCACTGTTGGGGGTTTAATTTCCGGAGGACTAAACTCCTGGTGAAGGAAGGGATAAAGATATACACTTATATCAGACTGTATATCATGATAGTATAAAATAAATAATTATTAGAACAGATCCACAAATTTTTAATTAGGCATTTTTGAAAGGGGCACTCCTTCACATAGTGTTTGGTGTTGCCGCATACCTTTTCTAATTTTTCTCCATCGGGACCTCGTTGTCTACCTGTTTCCCTGTTAAATAGTTTAAGTTTGCTCCTTTACCTCTGATGAGGATCGACGCAACAGTTGGTGGAAGCGTGCTGGGTTCATATCCCACAGGTCCGTGGATCGAAACCACGCTCTGCCAACAAGTCATGACCCACGATGGTTAACTACATCCACGCGGGTCAGGGCCAGGTTGCTGAAAACTCAGCTTCTGTCTTGCATTTCAGCTGTACCTGCTTACAAATGCCATTCATTCTAATATATCAACATTTAATTTCTTTATCTAGCTCTTGATCAGAGGCCAACCATTCTGCTACATCAAAAAGTGATGCAAGAGTTACATATTTTTTATCATGCCATTTGATAAAAATTACTACATCTTGAATGTCAAATCCATAGTCACAAAAGCAGCGTGTTGATTTTTGCAATGCTTCTGTTCTTGGAGGGGGACTTTTAAATATGTTTTCTATGACAAGGACAGTAGTAAAAAGACAGTAGAAGTTTGTCAAAATTGATGTAACGTTTCAAACCTACATGTTCATAATCTCTCTGTTGCCGTAAGCTCTGTCATTTCTCTCATTGGCTTAATTTCTAACTGCATCATTACGACAGTATATCATATTTGAAGCAGGTAAACGAAACGATAAGGGACCAATTATACTCACTGTCAGTTTAAAATAGTTAATATTTTAAAACCAATTAGGTAGCGCGAATTCTGTAGTTGTAATCATGATGAAACGGAAAAGAAAATGGAATGAAACTGTTCACTTTCTTTTTAACAAGTTTTACCGATGCAATGTATCTCAAATGTAGTTATTAAATGCGTTGATATTAATAGGTAATTTAATACGGTATACACAATACCTGTATATCATGCATTGGTATTTGTGGTTTAACGTGACAATCAGATATAAATAAGTTCCAGGCTTATAAAACATTTGAGTATTCCCTGCTAAACCATTTAGTCCTGGCAGGTGGCCAATTATATTTTCAGCTGAGTTCGATTCCTACATCGCTTACACGTTTTATACCATTTCGACTCAAGACCTTTTCCACTGTAATACTTTGTCGGATCAGCGTGTTCCTCTTGATTGTCCTCAAGTCCGTTTAAATCAAGAAATACTACAAAACAAGGGGCAAGTGTTCCACAAACCCCACCAGCACAGTTAAGGGTTAACATGACAATCGACGTTTTACAACGCAGCTATTCCACTCAAAGTTTGTAACAGTTGGATTATACGCTGTAACGTATATCTCGCATTCACACTAGTTTCTCTAACCATTCCCCAAACATGGGGGAATAAAATAATAGATTGTGCTTGAAAATGCCTTTATTTTGTCCAACAAGCGCATATTAATAATTAAAAGACAAGTTGAAAACTTTCTCAGCATTTTTACCCATATCCTGTAAAATACTGCCCAAAACTTTGCTAATATGTAACTGGCTGACATTGTATCCTATAGAATAATTTGGCAAGAGGCGTGTACATTATACATTAAAAAATTTACATTATAATTCTGAAAGAAAAGCTAGGAAACAGTTTATTTTTTCAGTGAAACATAATCTAATGCTGCACTTTCTACAAAACACCGTCTCTTTTGGAAGTAGCTACATCGCCCTTTATGTCATGGACACGAAATATGCACCATCATCCAGCTGTATTTCTTGACTTGTCTTGGTTGAATAGGAGGTTAATCTTTTGTATTGATGATATGAGTTCTTCTCATATGAGTTCCAATTTGAAATGTATCACCATTCTCCAAATCTTCAGCAACACCTTTTAGATAGTTTGAATCTTGATATTTGTTGACGACGTACCACTGTATCTTATAAGACACATCTTTTTAAATAATATAATTAAAACACTGTTTTATTTAAATTATTTAAGGTTGCAGAATTTGGTTAGGAGAATATAAAACATAACAAATATTCACTTCAATCACTTAGTGGCAATATTAAGCAACATTTACCTTACTAGTGCATGCATTCTTCATGTAGGCGGCCTATTTATAAAAGTCTGCTACTTTCAGCTTCTTGTAGTGGTTAATATAAACTCTTAGAAATAGTAGCACAGTACAGGGAATTGCACTAAGGTGCATTATCTGAGATACAAGTCCAACTAGACCGAACGTACTTATTCTTGACCAAATTTGAATGCAACATAAATGACGTATTCTATAGTATTCTATAGGATACACTCTGCTTAAGAGTATCCTAAAAATTGAACTATTCATTAGAATCGAGATAAATATTTGCAGAAATGTTTTATTTAGTACCTTATTAGTTCAATGGAAATATGGCGATACAGAAGGCTGAAGCCATAGTCAAATTTTTTGAGAGGTGGTTGTTATTTTATGCTTTGAAATTTTAATCAAGGTATAAAGGAGGAGATAAAAAACCGAACAGCGAATCTATGAGGAAAGTATAATTGTTTAAAACTTCGAAACGTTAATAAAATATATCTAATGATTATCTCCAAAGGAGACACTATTTATGTATGCTTTAATGGGATATACATTTCTGGTCCAGTAAGAGTTTGATTATGTTTTGCGATTTGGAAGTTGTGCAAATGTTATAAAAATTCAAAATTGACAAAACTTTAGAGGCTAATCCGAGAGAATCTAAGCTCTAGTTGTATATCTCATTTCTCGAAGTATATGGTCCCTGGATCAAAACTTTTAGAACTGCTTTTGAGAAAATCAACATTTGGATATATTTTAATATAAGGAATAGTTTGTGGTGGAGACATTCTTGTGAATCTTCGTGTTGCATCCTTGGACAGTAATGAAGTAAATCCTAAGTTTGGTATTAATTCAAGTTTGGTTCAAGCTTACAGTCGCTTTCCTTAAAATATATTTTTTGTATCTTCGGGATTTCAAAACGTGTAATTACAGTAAAGCCTTGGCATCAGTTTACAGATCCAATAACCTCATTCTGCTATTTAGTCTGTAGAGAAGAAGAGAAAAATCAGAAAAGCAAGAAATGGAGAAAATTGTTGGGACATTAACTCATGAATTGCAATATAAAGCACGGAACTAAACATTTCTAGAGGTACGGGCAAAGAAAAAGAAGTGAAAACCACCGAGAAAAAGAAACATTACTGGACTTTATTAAATTAATAATGTGTACTATGTTTTATCAGAGTCTGCCTCAAAGTAAGCTGAAATAATTTTTGAATAGTATGTAATAGATATAAATGCTACTCATAAAACTCTGAGAATTAAAGCTAGAGGAAACTGTTAAATGGAAGTATGTTAAAGAACAGAAATCACATTTATAAATCATAAAATGGACGTCAGCAAAATTAGATAGTATTTTGAATAATCTGCATTTAAATTTGAAATTCGAATATATTTAAAATTTTGTTGAAATAATAGATGATAAAATTTATTTTGATAAGTGAGAACATGAATTGAAATATTATTTTAAAGACCGAGTTCGAAAATGAGCCAAAATTTATTTTAGAACTATAAGGAAATAAAATGGGTTGCAGATAATCTCGAAACAGAGCTTAAACGTGACATACAAAGGTAAACTACCTGATGGTATCGGTTACCCTCATGGTTGACTTATCATGCTGGACTTTTAGTCTAGAGTTCAAAAGTTCGATTTTCTACTTAGGTGAGATCTCCATAGCATCTAGAACTATAAATATGGCATTGAATATGTACCCAATGTAAAAAGTAATGCAAAAAAACAAAACACAGAATAATCACTGTTCAGATAGTAGAAACAAGTTATTTCTCAAATCAAAAACATGGCCATAGAAGTCAAGAGGACCGCACAAATGCAAACATTTAAGTAAGAACGATGTTGGCTAATATAAACACAATAATAGTAAAATATGAATAACAATGCAAATTAAAACAAGGTAACATACTATGAGGGCTGTTAAAGAATGATCACATTTATTTTTTGACAACGTAACTTTACTCATTCTCATAATTTTGATGGGCCTTCTCAAGATAGTCTCAACCTGAATGCTATGCGCCTGTCACAGCGTTTCTGCCAGTGTTCAAAGTCATGCTGGAAACTATTTTTGAGAGATCCTTCAAAATTACCTCCGCAGCCTTCACCACTACTTCTGATGATGGATAATGCCTACCAAGAAGGCTTTTCTTCAAGTTAGGGAATAGAAAAAGTCACATGGGGCTAAATCCGGACTATAGGGAGGGTGAGGTATGTACTTCACGTTGTTGTTTGCAAGATATTCAGCAACAACATTGGAAATACGCGGCCGCGCATTATCGTGGTGCAGCATTCAGCCTGCTTCATGGAAATGTGGTCTTTTGTGCCTGATATGGACTAGCAAAGTTTTCAGAACATCCCTGTAGTATTGTCCAGTTACTGATATGTGTGCAGGTACAACATGCTGATAAACCATTCCATGAATATCAAGGAATGAGATGATCATAACTTTCCCAGCAGAAGCAACCACTTTTACCTTTTTGGGGGTTGGTGATGAAGGAGATTTCTACACTGAGCTCTGCTGTTTGCTCTCAGGATCGAAATGATGTAGCCAAGTTTCATCAGCAGTGTTTAGATTTGAAAGAAACTCCGGATCTTCCTGTAACATCAACTTTAAGTACATCTTACCTCCATTGCAACGGTAGGCGATACTGAACATGTCTGAACTTACCTGGTTCTCACAGGTGGGAACCAAGGGTACCAACAATGACATTACTACGGCGTGTTTGTTTCACATTAAGCTAACAGAATATAATAAGATTGAATTTTATTACACTGAGTCAAAAGGCGCACAGTTTATTCGAATTCTACTACATGCAGATGTAACAATATCTTAGAGATTGTAATCAGTTTCTTTACAATTTTCACGGCATATCCTTAGAACCTGAACTAAAGTACAAAGTGTAATACATATTCTAAGTTCATGGCTCCCTCTCCCACCCCACACATATACAGACAGGAGAGTTGTGCCCGAGTTGGCTTTTTCAAAAAACGCTTTCAAATAACTAGTTAGAGATGAAGAAGTATTAAGTTATTGTCTAGCTAATTTGTTGAGAAAATCATGTGATGTTCCCCATTACACATTTTGGTTCACACCAAACGAGAGATGGTTGCAGCCCTGATGCTTTAGGTTGTATGCACACAACGCTATGTTTCGTCCCGAGTTCGAATCTCAGTCAGGGTGAGTTACCTGGATAAGGTTTTGCCGGGGCTTTCCATTATCCTGAAAGACGAATGTCGGGTAACTCTAAGCTTCATGGATCCCGGATGCATTGAGCACCATTTCATCCATTTCATTCATGGTCCGATATAACTAAATGTTGGAGGACGTAAATTCCAACAACAAAAAATGGCTAGGTTTTATAGAAGTAACTTTTACCAGACTACGGCTAAGTCCTCCCACAAACTGCTTTTGTTAACTTCAAATAAATATAAGTAAAAACGTGTTTGATATATACAATTCTATTAAATACTAATTCAGAATTTCCAACTGTTATATGAAATTAAGTCTGAGAATGTTTACATATAGCAAAATGGGTACTGAAGGAATAATATGAAGCTAATTTTTAATTGTAGAATTCTTTGCTGAATGATAAATTTATCATTTGAAATAATTCTACAGTGTTCGAGTTAATAAATAAAAAATAAAATAAAATCCGCACATCTAACTTCCCGGTTTATAGAACCTCTACCAGGCCTTATTATATAAACTTCATTCTTAATTTTATTCACGTTTAAATCAAATTACACAAAACAATTTAAATTCCAACTAATACGAGTTAACACCTTCGATATGTTCCAAAGGAGAACGGTCGCTGATATGATCATTAGAGTTAAAAGGTGAGGTATAAATGGAACAAATATAAAAAATAACAACTTTTGCAGATATACTCTACCTACCTTAACGAACTAACTAAACCTACAGACTACTGGATACAAGCAACCTTACAACTCTACTCATCTAATCTATCTAAAACAATATTTCTTCTATACCAACAATATAAATCAAATCCACGCTTCTACTATAGCTTTAATTACTATAAAAACTACAAAATACTCTTTCCTAGTTTTAAAATTTCCTCTTCTGCAACTGATATCCATGGCTTCCTTCTACTGGTATCCATCTCCTAAAGGAACTGGCATCAGTAGATGGAGCTGGTTCGTCAATTCTAGATATCTGGGTTGTTATCTTTCCTATTCTGTGCATTTGCGTCTGTTTGCTCTGTTACTCTCCATATATCTCCTCGGCTCTCCTGGGATTTTCCTTCTTTCTATGGTTTCTGCTCTTGTTTCGATATCTAATCTGGCGTCTTCTATGTATCGGTTGTGCGTCTTGAATTAGGTCTTCAAGTCTGTTAATTCCTGCCTTCAGTTTCTCTTGGTCCTATTTCCCTCCTAGGATGTCTTAAGTCACATTCTTTTCTCGTAGAATGAAATGTTCCTATATTTCTTTCTTGAAGTATTTTGTCGCGGGTTCTATATTCTTCTAAAGCCTTGGCAGATATTACCTGAGACATATTCTCCAAATGTGCATAATCTTCTGCTACTCTCAAGATGTTCCATAAACATTGTCCTTGAAGTTCACTTCGACCATCTTCTCCTAGTTCTCTATATTTATTGTAATCAAAAAATAACATGTTCAGGCGAATCTAAACAGTTACATTGCTCACTTAAATCTGAGTTCTTATATCTTGTTCTTTTTAAATATACATTATATGGCCATGTTCTGTAACAAAGTGAAAAAGAATCCTTTTCTTGGTTTTATATGTTCCAACTTTAGCCTCTCTTTAATGTCCCGAAATAAATCATGTACTGTTCTTCCAATCTGTGCACTATCCCACTCTCCTTGCCATTCCTGTAATATATAATTTTCACTTCTTTTTTAGAACTGCATCTTTTTCCCATAATTTTAAAAAACATTCCTATATTCTTCATTCTTTAGCCAGTAAGTTGCACCACTTAATCTAATGATATAGTCAATAGGCTAAATTCCCGCTACTATTTTTTTATACTATTAGTAGGGCCTGCGAAATAGTATTTGCCTCGAAGATTTTTGGATTAAATTTGCACAGGATTTGACCTTTAACCTATATGGCCATATCCTATTATTTTTTCTTTGTAATTTACGTCCTCCAACATTAAGTCATATCGGACGGTGAATGCAATGGGTGAAGTGATGCTCAAATGAGCCCGGGGTCCATGGAGCTTAGAGTTACACGACATTCGTCTTTCAGGATAAGGGAAAACCCCGGAAGAAACCTTATCTATGTAACTCACCCTGACCCAGATTCGAACTCGGGACCTCTTGAACGTGAGGCAGACACGCTACCATCTACGCTACCGAGGCGGGCGCCCATATCCTATTATACATATTACAAAACTCATATGATATATCCTTCACTCTGTGAAAGGAATTCTATATCATCCAATGTACAATAGACGCTAATTTCATAACGATATTTACTGCCTTTTCTCTTCCTTACTTCATATGGCAGTTTAGATGCAATCTCGAGTTGATTTAGGTTCCAGTTGGCTGTTCGCGTTAATTTAAATATACGCAAAGGTAGTTTTAAAAATATAACACGACATATCAAATTGTAGGTCTGCTAAATCAGATGAAATTCTTGATACTGCCGGAACAAAATTTGAAGCAAAAATGTCTGCAACTATAGCACAGAGCATAGGAGTTTCATTCTTCACATGAAATATGACATGCAAAAGTACTTCATATCAAGTATTATTTGTGTTTACTATAAGGTATATGTTATGAACGCTGCAATTAAAATATTGATCACTTGCCAACTATTTAATTACAGCAGCTATTAATATGTTACCATATGTTTAATTACAATCGCCGGTGATCAATTCTCGGACAGTTATTTGGATACCGTTATGTAAAGTTTGGTAGTCCCTGATATAGGGGATGAAAGATACGGTAGAAGAGTTATATGGAGGGGAATGTTTGTGTGAGCCTGTTGAATGACACTGCATCACTGATGAGTGTTTACACCCAGTTTATTACCTAATGGAACTATAAGTAATTTAGTGGAAATATCCGGGTCCAAAATGATGCGCCGCCAACCACGATTTATTTACCGAGCTTTTAATTGAAATATTATCGAGGAATGCCCTTAATGCACCTCTTGCCACCTTTATTTTAACGAGATTGATTTGGTGTCACTCAACTGTATATTTTTTACGGTAACGATGAGTTACTGCCAACACAGGAAGCGGAGAAGAGCTGAAACATCGTTTTATCGTAGTGGAATGGTTTTACTGTGCACAACACGCAGCTAGAAAGATCTTATATTATTTATACGAGGATGGGTCAAAAAGTAATGCGTTTCAATTTTTCTCTCTGTCAATTGCAAAGAAAATTGAATACAATTTACATAGCTTGAAAACTACAAATTGGCGATTAATTCGTCACTATTCAATATAATCTTCGTCCTTTTCCACAGTTTTGGTCCACCTTTTAACTAGGGCATGTATTCCAGTGAGGTAAAACACACTGTATTGCTTCCTAAGCCACTGACGAACGGACGTATTCACAGCCTCCTCATCTTCAAAATGAATCCCACGATGAGCTTCCTTTAGTGGCCCGTGCAGATGGAAGTCTGTTGGTGCCAGGTCAGGGCTGTTTGGGGGGGGGGGTGAGGTAAGACATGCAATTTCAATTTCCCAATTTCTGCAGTGGTGTAACGGCTGGTGTGTGCTCTTGCATTGTTATGCAAAAGAAGAAAATCCACAATAGTTTTTGTTGGACGAACTCGGCGAAGACGTGCTTTCAGCTTCTTGAGAGTTCTGACGTATTGGACAGAATTTATTGTGTACAACTGCTCCAAAAAATCAATCATAAGCACACCCTCTGTATCCCAAAACACTGTCGCCATAACTTTCCCTGC